>QFEY01000009.1:0-358942 GCA_003316435.1 Russula virescens
AAGGGATAAGCCAGTACCAAAATACCTACAAGATGCATTTAAGCAGCATTGGATTTTCCTGATGACTGCTGGTGCAGTGTTGCACTCTGCTCCACCATGATAAACCATGAACCTGTGCCCACAGTTACAGGTATTCTACAGGTTTTTTTACAGGCCAATTTATCTTGTTTTTCTTATGTTTTATTGCTGACAACAACCTCTTTGTTCATCAGTTTTGATCTCTCTTGACATGTCAGCCAAAGGGCCCAACAAAGTCAGCCAAATAGAGCCAAACTTGAACACCTAAACACAATTTTGAAATCCAGCTTGTCAACTCGAACTCAACAGTTCTCTCACCACCCCTAGTCCTGAATGACAATAACATGAATGCGAATGCATTATCTGCCAACGCCAACCCTGCTAACACATGCAATGGTGACCACCACCAACACCAACACACACACAATTGCAACCACTGCCAACACCAATGCATATGCAATTGTGACCGCTGCCAACACTAATGCCCACATAAACACCGTGAATGCCACCAGCACAATGCAATGCAACCATCACCATTGCAAATGCAAACACACAAACCCAAAGGCAAACACAAACTCAAATGCAGACACACAAACTCAAATGCCAACACACAAAGTTACAAACCCAAACACCACCAATGCCAACACACAATTGCAACTGCCACCAACACAAACACATGCCAATGCCACAAATGCCACACAACTTGATGCATCAATTTGTGTGAACATGTGTGTGGGCTCATGGAGCTGGCACATTCTATTGTAGTAATGTCTTTGTAGTACGTAGCATGTTTGAAATTTTTATTATGGGTGCTTGATACCATAGTTTATGTGTGACACTGCATATGTTTGATGCAGATTTATACCCCTGCCCATCAGGGGTACAGTATTGGTGGGTATGGGTACAGTTATGGAAAGCCATACCCATAGTATACCCATGAAACTCCCTAACAAACTCTGGATGGGATTCATTCCAAGGGCACAACAATCAGAATGAACCAGTATGGTCCCAGCCATTGAAGACCAAAAGAAATACCTCAAAAAAGCAAGACAGGATACCCAGGAGGCCATCTGATAAGCACAAGACCTGCTTAGGAGACTGTCAACACACATACCTTACCAAAAGGATCAGTATGTCTGGTTAGAGGGCAAGAACCTGCAGACTACACATCCCACTGTCAAACTACATCTGTCACTGCCACACGATGCAGTTGACAGTAGACTAAGCTTGAAAGGATAGTCTGACTGCTAAGTAGTGCTTGAGACACACTAAGTCAATTATGAGGATAAGAGAGATGACTCTAAAGTGTCGTCCAAGGCTTGGCCTGGTAAGGGTTTCTGCTAGATAGGAATGAATCCTATAGCCACCCACAGTATAGATGATAAAGAGAAGTATATTGGTAACCTGATAGACAGGAGACTCAACTTGCCGTCTTAGGGACAGCAAGGCATAGCTTATATACTACTCTAGGACATCTTGCTAAACAGCAAACACAGGGCCTCCATGAGGCATACAGCCATAAGAAATACAAGTATATAACTCAGACGCAAGGCAAACATGAGGCAGACACGACAGTACCCTATAATCGTACATGAGGCAAACATGAGGCCAGTTCCTGAACTTACACTGGTACAATGGTAAACCCATTCCCAGAGGCCAGTAACATTACCCTCCATTTCCTGGGTTGAGTTCGCTCCCCAATTCCATTCTGCCCTCCTACAGGCTGCCTTACGTGTGTCCCCTATCAATTGCCTCATGGCCATCGTAAAGTGGGCACTCTTCACTTATGTGATAGAAGTTCTGGAAGGCTGCACAAGCTCCTCAACATTCTTCTGTTCTTCCCAGCCTGCCCCATGCCCTAAACGTGCCTGCAAGTCTGGGCCTTCTGCACCCCCTGCCCACGCCTCGACCCCTGTCCTGAACCCTACCACTCCGGTGGCATCTAAGGGTAAGGGCAAGAAGAAGGGCAAGAAAGCACGTGGTGTGCCCACGGTCTCCTCAGGGACATGTCAGCTGGCTTCACAGCCCACTGCCCTGGCCCCCATGACCCCTCGTCCTGCACCCACAAGTACCCCGGTGTCTGGCTCTGGCCCTCTTGCTGCTTTCGAGCAGCAATGGCTGTTGAGCCTCTGTAACACTAGGACCTACTCACACTTGGCTATGGACCTTGCAGAGCAGCAAGAGTTGGCCTCTCTGGCTGACAGGATGATGCATTTTGGCTGGGCACCAAGCGAATCACCCCCAACTTCTTCTCTGCCACCCACACCCCTTCTCCTTCCTTCTGCCTTTCCCCCCAAACTGAGCCGATGGGCTGGCCCAGCCTTTTATACTGCCTCTGACTGATTGCCCACCCCGCATGCCTGTTCTATCCTCATCCCCTGCTTCTCTTTCCCGGTGCCCCCTTAGGCATTTGGTAAGTCTCCCTCCTCATAAGTCGCATGTCCTCTTGGCAATGGCATGATCTTTGGACTGGTGCACACCTACTGGCAAGAGTTGGAGGGTCAGATTATGTACAGGATCATCGTGCAGTTACTGGTTATATATTTATGATACTTTCCCTACTCTAACTGTCTCTATGGCCTACGGTTGATACTGTCTGTGATATTGATATGAACTGTCACTAAGTAGTGTAGATTGTACTTCGGTAGAATTTTGCATGTAAATTTTCACACTTAAAAAAAAAAAAANAAAAAAAAAAAAAAAAGAGCCCCTGTGAGGCACAATGCACGGCCGCCTTGGCTCATACCCTCTCCTTCCAACCTGAGGTGTGCATGGTAGGGTAGGGAGAGAACCAACCTTCCATGTGACCAACCTGCTGCTGGAGGTGCGAGCTAATGATGCAGCCTTCACAGACACTACAGGCCTCTCACATACTCTCCAGATCCATTTGGAGGAGTTCGATCTTGTCTTGGAGAGTGGTGATATCCAGGTTGATGGATCTGTACCATACAATCTCCACAGTATACCTCCAATCAAAGAGGGCATCGGTCTCAGCCCAAAGGGCAGCGAAATTGGTGGGGGAGCCAATGAGCATTTGGTGGAACCAAGGTGCAATTGGCTCCATGGGGTTATCTTCATCGCTGTTGTAAGGGGCTGTGATGTTGCATACATAGGGATCCTTGTCAGTGTTCTGGCCCTGGAAGTATGCTGCCACCCTACTGTCTCCCAGCATCTTGACTCAGCGTGCTTTTCTAAAGACACCATTGCTGGCAGAGATGCAGATTGAGTCACATGCCAAGTTGCCAATGGCGGTTTCGTACCCATCGGGGGCCATGTGATACTCCCTGTCATGGTCAGTGAGTTTAGCCTTGGCCCTTTTGGTGAGGACCCAGGTCCAGGCATCATAAGTGATCTGTCAGGTGTCAACAGTGTTGGTGAGGGCAGTGCACATGGCGCAGAGTATGGGGATGGGGAAGTTGAACCCTGTGTCCAGGGCGTTGCAGGTGGTAGAGGGGGAGAGGCGGCCCATGGCAATAGTGTCAGGGTCAAGCTGAGGTCCCTCTCAGGGGTTGCAAAGGGGATAGATGGATAGCAGGGCAAGGGAAGGAGGCGGGACTGGGAGCGGTGAGTCTGACATGGGGGACTCGTTGCACATGGGAGATTTGTTACAGTCTGACATAATCATAGGTAGGATGGTGAAGATGATGGTGAGAAGGGCAAGGGTGTTGTCGGGGTTGGGGTTCAGGGTTTAAGAATGGTTGTGGTAGGAACAGGTTTCGTAGGGGCACTCGCGATCAAGCAGGAAACAGTGATCAAACAGGAGGTGGACTTTATAGGGAGGGGCATTGATGGGGAAGATGGTGAAGTAGGGGTGGAAGGAACCTTGATGGCTGTTGAGAGGCTCAGGGTTCGACTCCAGTTTTTAATGATGATAGGGGCAGAGGGATATGCAGCAGAAGCACAAGTGTTTGCAGGAGTGAGAGGGGGGGAACTTTGTTGAGGAAATGAAAGGTGAAGGTGTGCAAGTTTTGGTTGGGCTGGAACTGGAAGTACTTTTTGGGGTTGTAGGAGAACTTATGGTTTGGTAACAGTGGACAAGGAGTGATAGGAGCCAGTGTGGAATGTTGGAATTCCATCAGTTGTCAGAGATGGCTTTTATAGAATCTAGTGGGCATTTACAGTGATATTGTTTCACAAGAGTCAGAGCATGAACAGAGGTGGCAGGTTCCCATGTGTTGTTGCTTTCAGGGTATCCGACCCATTTGATGAGGTATTGGAGGGTTCTGGAGCATCCATGACATCTGTGGCTCCTTATCTGCTTCACTTCGTACTCTGCTTCTCCGTTGATAAGGTCAGGTGGTGGACGGGAGAAGTTGGGGCCATGGGCATTTGTCTCATAATATGGTGATAGAAGAGAGGTGTGGAATACGTTATGGATGGTCCATGTCGGGGGTATGTGGAGCCAGTAGGCTACCAGGGATATCTGGGCAGTGATCTTGAAGGGTCCATACCATTTAGAGAGTAGTTTCATTTTCTGATGGGGAAATTTGAGGTTCTTGCTGTTGAGCCATATGTGATCTCCGGTGTTGTATTGCACTGGTAGGTCTGATGATCCTTCTGCAATGCATCTGAGGGTAGTTATTGCCTGTTCCTGGTAGGCCTTAAGGTGGGTCATGTGTTTCTCGACAGCTTCATTATTTGATGGTGGCGCTGATGGGGGAAGAAGGGTGACCTCATGTCCAAAGAGGATTTGATTGGGCGATAGCCTGGTGGTTGTGTTTCTCTGGTTGTTGTGCATGGCAGACATGAGGGACAGCCATTCGGTTCAGTGTTCTGGGTGTGACAAATGTTATAAGGTGGAGGTACTGTTCGACCCATTGGTTCTTCTGTTCTGATAGGCCATCAGTTTGAGGGTGGAATGCCATTGACACGTTCTGGTTGGTTCTGAGGGCTTTGGCTAGTGCCCAGCTGAAGTGAGAGGTGAAGTGGGGGTTGTGGTCGCTGATGATCTTGCTGGGAATCCTGAACCATCTAAATATGTTGTCCATGTATAGTTGTGCAATTCCTGGTCCAGTGATCGTTGTAGAACATGGAAGGAAAACAGCTGCCCTGGAGCATCTGTGGTCGACGATGGTGAGGATGGCGTCTTTTCCTTGGTGCAGTGGTAATCCCATGATTAAGTCCATGGCCATGTGTTGGAATGGGCATGTTCCTTTCTCTGTTCCAATATGGTATAATGGTGTTTTGATTTTGTGAGTCTGGATTTTGTTTTGTTGGCATGTGGCACATCCTTTGACATATTCGGCAATCCAGTCTTTCATCCCAGTCCAGTGGTATTTCTCCTGCGTGCATTGTAGTGTCTCATCGCGTCCTGGATGACCGGCTGTTGGATGGTTGTGGTATAAGATCATTAATAGTCATTTGAGCGGTTCATCATCTTCTGAGATGGGAATGGTGGTCGTTGATGGGGCGGATGTATTTCTGCAGCATTCCAGGGGAATGATAATGATACCTTAGTTGTTGTTGGCACCTTGGTCAGTGCCTGGTGGTCGAGATAGAGCATCAGCTGCCTCATTGTCTTTCTCTGAGATATGTTTGATGATATAATCGTACTCTTGTAGGTTGGCATGCCATCTGGCTGTTTGTCGGTTTAGGTTACAGGGAGATTTCCAGTACTGCAGGTTTGCGTGATCAGTGCAGATGATGAAGGGTTCTTGTGTCTATCCGAGGTATAGTCTCCAGTGTGCTAGGGCTTTCATGACTGCCAGGAGTTCTTGTTCGTAGATATCATAATTTCTTTCTGTAGGTGTAAATGTGGCCAAGTAGTATGCAATGGGATGCAGGATGGGTTTTTGTCATTTTTGGAGTGCAGGTGTGTCGTTGTCACCCTGCTGCGAGAGTATGGCTCCCACGCCATAGGCCGATGCGTCACATTGAAGGACGAATTGTTTTTTGAAGTTGGGTTGTGCTAATACTGGGTTCATGCACATCCTTGTTTTTAGTTCTTTGAATGCCATTATTTGTGGGTTGTCCTAAGTCCAGGTAGTGGCTTTCTTTGTTAGGTCCAGCAGAGGTTGTGCGATTTTTGAGTAGTTAGGTATGAAGTATTGGTAATAGCCCGTAAATCTGAGAAATTTACAAACTTCTGTTGAGGTGGTTGGTGCTGGGTAGTCTGTGACACCTTGTAGTTTCTTTGGGTCCATTTTTACTGTTTTTCCTCCTATGACCACCCCTAGGTAGTCAACCTCTTTCTGCTCGAATGAGCATTTTTCAGGTTTGAGGTATAGGTCATTTTCTTCAAGTTTAGACAGGATGTGGTGTACGTAGTTGCGGTGCCGTTTGATGTGTTCTTCTTCCATTTCATTGTCTCATCATTTAGTGTGGATGAGGATGTCGTCCATGTATACTGAGAGCCACCATTGTGCTATCTCTGGTCTGAAGATGACATTCATCATCCTTTGGAAGGTCATGGGAGAGTTAGTGAGGCTGAAGAACATGGCAGTGGGTTCAAACAGTCCTTGGGGGGTGAGGAAGGCCACTTTCCATTTATTGCCTTCTTTGATCCTGATGTTGTTGTATCCCCATCTGATGTCAAATTTGGTGAAGAGCGTGCATCCACTGAGGTGATTGATGGTTTGGGATATAAGAGGTGATATGGTGCAGTCCTTGATGGTCCATTTATTTACTGATCAGTAGTCCTGTACTGGTCATAGTTTCCTGTCTTTCTTCTTTACAAAGAAGAAGTTGGCATAGTATGGGGAATCAGAAAGGCGTATGGTTCCCCTTTCCAAATGTTCTTGGAAGAATTTGTCAGCTTCCCTAAGTTCTTCTTGTGTTAGGGGGAGGAGACGTCCTGGTAGCATGTTAGGGGCCCCTGGGAGTAGTTCAATGGCGTGATCCCATATAGTGTGTGCAGGTAGTTGTTGTGAGGCTTCTTTGCTGAATACCTTCCTGTGTCCGTGGTATTCTTCTGGGACCTTAGAGAGGTTTGGATTCATTGCCGTGGTGTTAAACATTACCCAACCAATGTAGTATTGGTCATGGTATATAGGTCTTGGAATGTTATGGGTCTGAGGAACGAAGCAGGCTTTCATGTAATTGATTGCCCTGGCCATGATAGGAAGTTGGGTGTAATCTATCCATCCTCTCTTTTAGTCAATTTTGGGCTGGAACGCTGCAAACCAGGGATATCCAAAGATGGCTTTGTGCTTGCCTAATTGGGTGAGGAAGAACCTCATGTTGACCTTTTGAGTTCCCATTTGAATGGAAAGATCAGTGTAATGGGTAAGAGCTCCATTTGTATTTTCTGTTCCATCAACATTGAACAAGGGTCTTGGGTTTTCTAACTGTTTGATAGGTAGCTGTAGCCATTTGGCATATTCCAGATTCATGAAGTTTTCTGTGGTGCCAGAATCTACTAGGGCAACCACCTCAGCTCTTTTCGATATAGAATGGACAAAGGCATGAACTGTCATTGATTTTTGAGCAGATATGTACACGGGGTCCAATTCTGTATAACTCATACTTCGTCTGATCAGTGCTGACCTAATCAGATGCTGGAAAAATCCTTATTTATGCCCATTTGTTGGGCCATCTCATCTCTTTCTTCCTGGGATAGAGACTCTAGTTCGGTGCAGATGCGGGCCACACAGGTAGGTGCATCTTCTTGTTGGTACTGTCATTGTTCAGGGTCATCCTGGAACCTGTCAAATTCGACCAAGTTGGCTTAAGCGCACTGGGGTCATCTTTGTGGGCAGTTTCTGGCGAAGTGTCCCATTTTGCCACAATTGAAGCATGAGTTATTTGTGGTAGGGGTTTGTGCTACGTTGGCTCTAGGCCCTTGTCATGGGGGACCCCACTGTCTTGGTCCTTGGTTTTGGGGGCGATGCCACCCTGAATTGTTTGGAGCATGTCCTCTACTGAGGTCCATGGGGACTGGTCTGTCGTTCATCCAGTTAGGGGCATTGGATGTGTTAAAGGTCCCCTGGGCTCTCAGGGCCTGCCAGTTCCTTTGGAGAGGTTGCTGTTGGTTATTTCCTCTCCAGTTATTGTTCTGGGGGTGGGGCCAATTGCTATTGTCTGGAAAAGGGGCCTTGCCTACAACTTGTTGTAGGATTCCTTGCATGGTTACTTGTGATTGCACAATACTCTCCAGTTTAGTTTTTAGATCATGGTAGTTACCAGGGAGTGATGGGTCTGCCATTTTGAGTAGCATGAAGTGTGGCAAATTTTTAATGAACTTTTGGCAGGTTTCCGAATGGTTCAGATCATATTCTGCTTTGATGACTAGGTCTTCAAATTGGCTGGTGTATTTGTTGATGGTGAGCCCATCCATTTTGATATCTTCAATCTGGTTTCTGGCTTGTTCCATTTCCATAGTGTCATGGAATTGTTCAAAGAATCTCTGAACAAATGCAATTCATACAAGTAGGACATTATCCACGATAGGGTCAAGTGTATTGAGCCAGTCACCCATCTAGCATGCCCATGATGCAACTTTGTCTCCTTTGATGAGAGTGAGGGTGAATGTGACCATTTTGATGGGGGAGTTAAATCCTGCGATGTCTGAGTTGATGCAGAGGTATGCCTTGACTTCTTCTATGAATTGTTTAGCTTGCTTCCTTTCACTGGTGAAGTACTGGGGAAGGCTTCCTATAGCTTTGACATCTGGGTTAACTGGGATTGGCTGTAGGACATTCTGATTGGGTGGTCCTCCTGCAGGGCCTCCAGGCCCTCCTGGTGGTACAGGGCCTCCTGGTGGTCCACCTGGTCCTCCAGAGCCTCCTGGGTTCCCTCCGGGGTTTGGGTCATTGGGGTCTGGTTTTCCTAGGGCCCTGTTAAGGTTGCTTGTGATCTTTTCACCTCGCTTTTCTTGCCTGGCCTTCCCTAAGGTTTTGATGATATCATCTTGTTCTCCAGTGGAGGTGTGGGTGATTGTGGTGGTGGTCATTTTGGCTGCTAAGTCCTCAATTGCTTTATCCTCTTGGATGTCAAATTGTTGTATGTCTGGGTTAAGACTTCCAAGTTCAAATTCATTTGTAGTGGCTTGGTACTCGATGTTTCTCCACTTGTTTTTGTAGAATACTACTGATTTGGATCATTTGTTAAGTCTTCCTTGAGCACTGTCAGTGAAGATGAGGAAGGGTGGAGATCCATCTTTTAGATCAAATTGGAAGACTCTCGTGTTGGGTACTCTGCTGAGTATGTCGTGTGGTTGTAAGAAGATCCTGGAAAAGGATCTGTTGTCTTCGAATTGTGGTGCCAGTTTGAAACAAAGTTGAGTCTAATATCACCGCCATGTGATGCAGTCGACAGTAGACTAAGCTTGAAAGGATAGTCTGACTGCTAAGTAGTGCTTGAGACACACTAAGTCGATTATGAGGATAAGAGAGATAACTCTAAAGTGTCGTCCAAGGCTTGGCCTGGTAAGGGTTTCTGCTAGATAGAAATGAATCCTATAGCCACCCATAGTATAGATGATAAAGAGAAGTATATTGGTAACCTGATAGACAGGAGACTCAACTTGCCGTCTTAGGGACAGCAAGGCATAGCTTATATACTACTTTA
Source organism: Russula virescens (assembly GCA_003316435.1). Taxonomy (NCBI): domain Eukaryota; kingdom Fungi; phylum Basidiomycota; class Agaricomycetes; order Russulales; family Russulaceae; genus Russula; species Russula virescens. The sequence goes on from QFEY01000009.1 coordinate 9,526, forward strand.
GGACATCTTGCTAAACAGCAAACACAGGGCCTCCATGAGGCATACAGCCATAAGAAATACAAGTATATAACTCAGACGCAAGGCAAACACGAGGCAGACACAACAGTACCCTATAATCGTACATGAGGCAAACATGAGGCCGGTTCCTGAACTTACACCAGTACAATGGTAAACCCATTCCCAGAGGCCGGTAACAACATCCCAAATGATATGGACCCTTCAAGATAACTGAAGTGCTTAGTCCAATGACCTACAGACTCAATCTACCACCCCATTGGAAAATCCATAATGCCTTCCATGCCACCTGGCTCCTCCCATACCATAAAATGCCAGAGTATGGCCCTAACTACCCAGAACCACCTCCTGAACCAGTGGAAGGTCAACCTGAGTGGAAAGTAGACACAATCCTGGACTCCAGGCACCACAGAGGTGCCCTACAATACTTAGTGGCCTAGAAAGGATACTCAGCAGTGCACAACTCTTGGGAACCAAAGAAGAACCTCTCAGTGCCACAACTAGTCCAGGAGTTCCACTGGCACAATCTCAAGGCAGTAAAGACCCTTAAAATGAATCAAGAATGCCACCAGAACCCAAAGACAACACCTCCAAAGCCCAGAACTAGCAGGATGAACAAGAACCGCCTCCAAAGATACCAATTGCTCACAAGGACTCCACCTCAACTTTATATACGGAGTATAAGGACTCAGAGAAATGACATGGTTTCTCCACCCACTTCTGAGCCCTCTGCTTCACCAGCACAGTCAGATGCACCCCTACCAGTTCCTGACCCTACTCCTAGCCCTGTTTGAATACTTATACCAGTCTGGGGCAACAGAGAACATGCAAGACTGCTGGGAGATCCAGGAGACTACCTCTGTCACATCCTCAACCTGAACCCAGAGACCTTAGCTATCCCAAGGGAGAATATCCACTTGGGGAGGACCATTCCAATAACTACCTCCAGGCAAAGTGCAAGGACATCTACTGGACCTACTTCTATCCCCTCTTCACCCCAATCACAGAGGAGCATCATCCCTGCTGCCACTATAATGGTGAGAGAGCCCCCTATGCCATCTATGCAGCTAGAGACAAAGAGGGAACTGCCTACATCTTCACCACATCCCAGTACAAATGCACCTACCAACATTTCAAATGTCACTGAACAGCCTGGCACCCCCCAGTCTTCCAGCTATAACTAGGCAATAGCATGGGTAACCCATGGGTACTTTTAGGCTTACCCATACCCATACCTGTGCTCACCCTTACCCAAAACCCTCAGGTTTCATAGTATAGGTCATAATGACCTCAATTTTCATAGATGTGAATATTTGATTAAGCATATACTAGTAATACTACTACTACAGTACAGTTTGGTCCCTGCCCCATTGTTGTGCCATTCATTGTGGCTCGTGTGCATTTGCGTTTGCTGTGTTCGGGTTCAAGTTTGAGTTTGAGTCCACATTGGCCTTGTTGGCATTGGCATTTCACTTGCATTGGCAGCAGTGGCGGCGTTTGCATTGTGTTGACTCACTGACATTGCTGGTATGTGTGTTGGTGGCAGTCAGGTTTCATTTGCATTGTCAGCAGCATCCAACTTCGAGATTTGTTCCTTTGTTTGCATTGCATTGGTCCATTCACAGCATTCGTGTTGGTTGGCCTCTTTGGTGGCATTCACATGCATTGGTTTGTTGGCATTGAGTTTGCATGGTGTTGACAGCATTCAGGTTCAGTTCAAATCTCATTTGCATCCGCATTCATGTTTGTGGTGTTCCTGTTGCATTTTGGCCTCATTGGCGGGGTTCATGTTCTGTTCAGTTGGCTGTGTGTTGGTGGCATTCAGATTTGAGTTCATGTCTTCATTGGCTTGTTTGTGTTGTTCATGTTTGCATTGTTGGCATTCAGGTTCAAGTTTGCATTGTCAGCATTTGGGTTTGAGTTGGTGATGTTTGTGTTATTGTCGGGGGCCAGGGTGTACGGTAAGAGAATGCACGAGTTGATGAAAGAGACTTGTTCAAATTTGAAAGTATTTGTGTAACTTTGGCTTTATTTGGTCTATGGCAATTGAGGCAGAACTGGTTAAGGAAATGAAGGACAAGTGCTTGAGTGCATGAGACTGGTATGTCAGCAACACACCAGATGACATGAGGGCAAGGAAAACATGTGAATAAACTATATGAATATTTGGTTAGTTAGACAAAAAATGTTAATGCGAGGCAAGAAAGACTGGATGGAGCACACATAGTGATAGGTTGACACGGGTCATGCAGGTCACCCCAGTGTGACCTGTACCTGTACTTTTGAGTACCCATACCTGTACCCGGCATGGGTGACCAAACCCTTGCAGTTGCCTAGCTATAACCCAGTTGAGCAGCTCATCCACTCCTTCTGAGCCCTCTCTCTCACCAATCACAATATCTTCTTTAGCACTTTCCTTGGTGCCTCTTCCACCATTCCAGCTGATTGAAATGGCAGAAGAGGAGGGATGGGGGAACATGGGGATCTTGACAGACAGGAGGGCAGCAGTGTGACGAGACAGGGCAAGGGAAAGGCTAAGGAAACTCGAGAGAACATTACAACAACTACAGGTGAGTCTTCCCTTCATCCATGACCAGACAACTCTACAGCAACAATGGCAGCTGGCAGAATGATTAGAGAGATCTATACACCAGCAGTTCTTGGGCCTCTCAGTTATGGCATTGAAGCTGTCCCCATCAAGGAGAAGTACCAGCACAATGTTGTCACCTCTCTCTGTTCCATGGTCCCTGCCAGTGCAAGGACTATCTACTTCAATGAACCATCTCTCTCCTCAGCTCAACTAGGGCCTGGCAAATGAGCCACTCTCAACCCTTCATCCTTTCCCCCTTTCTACCACCCATCTTCCAATCACCAGAGTGCTGGAGCAATGGATGCAGAGGCCCTCTTGGCTGAGAATCCTCTTAGAGATGCCATCCAGCATGTCATCACTGCCATCACTCATTCTACCTCTAGCTCTTCCAACCTCAATGCCCCTCCCCAGGGACCACCACCTACCTATGCCAGAGAGTATTATAGAGACTCTCCAGGAGAAGGTTGGTACCACTTCTGTCCTAACATATATCAACAGGGTGTGCATTGGCAGGGAGGGGACTTCCACCAGGTGGAGACAGCTCGCTTTATACATCCAGTCCTTGACCACTTTGAACCTGCACTCTTGGGTACCCTGGGGAGAGATCAGCCCATATATTCTAACTGCCTAGAGGCCCAGCCTTATGTAGGAGCCACACCTGCTAACTTCCTTCCACCTCCCACCACCTCCCTTGCCTACCCCTTTGACCTCAGAGTCAAATGAGGTCTCACTAACTTAGGGGATTATAGGGTCATTGCAGATGTTATAAGGGTAAGACAGTCAGTGGTCAGGGACATGGAGGAGGAGCACCACTTTATGGGGTTGGAAAGGGCCAAACAGCAAGCAAAGGATGCTGCCTAGGCCAGCAGAGACTATAGGCAGAGACTAACCATGGAGAGGGAGGCTGCCCTAGGGAGACTAGAGGCAGCACAAGTATTCCTCCAGCTCACACCTCATCTCAGAGAAGATAGGACTCTGGGCAACATCCCCTTTCCCCTGCAATATGCAGTGTGCCAGTCAGGACCTGGGACCTTTACAGGGAACAGGAGACCTAGGGGGCCTACCACTTGTGAGGCAGCACCAGTGGCCACCAGGGCAAGGGTAAGGGAGGCCAGAAACACTCATCGATGTGCTAACCATTGTGCATACTATAATAAGGTGGGTCACTTTGCAGATGAGTGCCTTAACTCTTATGCATGTTGCACTGTGCACTGATGCCATGTCCCTCACACTTGTCCACACTATTGCCCACTGGATAATTGTCACTTCCACTGTGCAAGGGAAGCAGAGCACAATGAACAAGAATGACCCCTCACCCCTCCTTCCCTGATGCTGCCTCAAGGTATATCTATTACTGATGAAGACCTGGTGTTAGGGGACTATGTTCCTAGCCTGGACAATGTGCTGGATGAATAGGTGTGTGGAAACACCTCTCTTAAAAGGAGGGGGATGGTGTCATGGACAGACTCTGGTACATTCTGGATGGACTTGGCCTATGTGAAAATTTTACTATACACATCCTAACCTGTTTCTGATCACTGTACAAGTATGGCACATCCATATGAGCTTCCTGGATCACCTGAGAATCCTTGTACTATTTGCTGTGTCTGTGACTCATTCTGACTCATCCCTGATGTATACTGTACTTGTGGGCAGTGTCCCAGCAGTGTTCCAGACCCTAGGATCAGTACTCATAGTATTACAATCCCTCTTATATATAAGGACTCCCTAGCATGAAGTTGAGCCTTAAGCTCAACTTAATTCTCAACTTGCAGCTTCTTTCACACATTGATCGAGAGGATAAGGGATCACCATCATTGTCTATCCATTCTCCTCTTGTTTATCTTATGTTAGAGTCTTTTGTTTGTTCTCAACTCCCTCAAGACTCTCCTAGTCTACCTGCTTAAAGGTGCAGGTGTATACCACTTAAGCTTGAGTGTTAAGCAAGCATATCACTAGCTACACTACTGATTGGACTTTGATTCGGGTATTCATCACTTGTATTAATTCCTATCACTAGTGTGCATACTTGGGAAGTTGTAAATCAGAATATACTTCATCCTTATTCCTCTACACCAAGTTGTGTTCTCAGAGATCAAAGAGCAAGTGTAACTACCCTCTCTCTTCTCCCTCTAATAGCTTGCTAGGGTCTGCTTGACCTCATTCTCACAAGCTCTCCAGTCCAAGGCCTGCTGCAGCCTTAACAGTGTGTATACATATAGGCATGACAGCAGATAGAGTTACAAGAGCTGTAAGTCTTTATGGTAAGTACAATCATACTATCTATGCAACTACTTGGCTGATTGGCCCTGGTGTGCCATGAGACACTTTCATACCAGCAGAATGGCCCTGCTTGTCAGGATGTGACTCTGCAATGTGCACACATTTATACCAGCCAATCAGAATGCTGAATTTCACTTGCCATTGTTCTCAATCACATTTGCTACCAAAAGTCTGAGTCAAGTAAGACAGGCACCTTTTAAAAGGGTTAGATTACTTATATTGTACTATTACATATATGTTTCTACTAAATACAGTTGTATCTATGCCATCATCTTATCAATTGCTCATCTCCCCAGCTGACTCTTATAACTGGTATCTGGTATCCCACAGTCATAGGGTGTATGTAATAGTGGGGAAGAGCAAGGGATGTTTATTTGGTTATCCCAAATGGTGGTGGATGACTATAGGTTTAGAATGCTGAAAATAATTGATTTTCACACTGTTTAAGGACTTAAACCCAACTTTAGGGTTAGCCTACTTTGATTTTTTTATTAAAAACTAAAACATCATTTTTTTGCAGGCTTTGAACACATCTAGATTTTTTTTGTCAAGGTTGGCTGTCAAGCACTGTAGTCTTCCCAATAAATGTGCTTGCCCAGTGTATCTACCACAGAGAGAGGCTTAATCCCACCCTTCCCCAAAGCTTGCAGTCCAGCCCCCCTTGTCCCTAACACCCGTTGTGCCCCCTAGCTTTCCTTTAGCCTTCGACTTGCGTCCATTAAGTTCCTTGTACATCTCCCTCATCTCTGTCTTTCCCGGCTTCCCAACTGCTTCAGCTTCGAGACGCCACCGCTCCTCCCGGATTTCCCGGGGGGTTTGATATCCGGATGTTGTAGGCGACGCATGTCCAGAGCGGGACCGGACAGGTCCGAGAGGTGGTGAACGATTTGATACCATTTGTGAGTACATCGAAGACTATTGTTCACGTCTTTTACAGGTGACGGCTTCAGATGTCAAATGGCAACGTACCCAGCTCTGTTTTGATTCGCGCTTTGTCCACTTTCCCTGAGGTAGGCTTGTATCGTAAAAGTTCTCCTTCCTATAATGCTGAAACCAAACTAAAAACAGGTGCTGTCACTCCCTCGACAGAGCACTGGCACACGAAACTTGACGGACCATAATTTAGCGTCTGACTTCTGTGCCATTTCCGACAGACACGCGCGCATCGAGCGAGATCACGGATGCTAAGAAAAGCGAAGATTCGCTGAGAAATCTCAGTAGGAAATCTTCTAAGGAGATCGGTAGTGTGTTTGGTGGATGAAGGTGCCGTAAGTAGAAGTCCACGAGTGACGCGACCGGGGGTTCCACGGGAAGGCGATGAGGGGCGCGTGGATGGGCGAGAGCGTGAAGGTGTTCCTGGAAGTGAAAACTAGCCACCTTGAGAAGCTGTGGCACACAGGAATATGGAATGGGACGCACGACATTGACAAGTTCATCATCGGAATCATCCTTATCGTGGACAAAAGTATCGTGGCGCTCGTATGCTGAATGCTTTAAGACTCCTTGGAGGAGATTCGAGGCCATCTCCAGATAGTAGAGTGATAGTGGTTTGATGTTTGGTTGAAAATTATTAATTGTACGAGTAGCAATTGCCTGATGATGATATCACCTGCTCAAAGGCTTACATACGCAGTGCTGTTACTCTTGACAATTACACTAATTGTCTCCTAAGATTCTCAGATATCCACACGTTCACGACATTCACATGGACATTCGAGCAATCAAGAGTTCAGCTGTCGATGGCCTTCCCGACGTCCGTATGGCCACCCTCTCCAATGATATCATCATGGAAACTGCACGTTCCGGCACAACCCTCAAGAACAACAAGTTCCAGTTGTGGGAGCGCGAACTGCTTGAATCGCCTGAGGTTCGCCGCAAGTCCACAGTCGCACAGTTATGCACGTGGTGTCATGCTAGAATGTCATTTGTGCTAAAATCGTCTCCTCAGATTTCCTCGATTACTACTTCCAACTTTTGGGCTACATTAGTGCACGCAAGGAACGTCGGGCCATCTTCGACGAAGATACGGCCTCACGTAACCTCTCCCCAGTGGATTACAATAAAGAGTTCAAATCGTATTGTGGACGCGAACGTGTACTTCTGCGGCGAAGGCGTGCAAAATTGCGGGTAGAACAGTTCCACATCATAGCTCAAGTCGGACAAGGCGGATACGGCGAGGTGTATCTGGCACGGAAGCAGGAGACTGGCGAAGTATGCGCTCTGAAGAAAATGCGTAAACGGACATTGTTCAAGATGGACGAGGTACGTCCCTTTCTGCCTTCCATATCCATACTCTCCGTAATCAGGCTTCTCCCAGGTCAGGCATGTACTCGTCGAGCGAGATATTCTCACTGCGACGAAAACGCCCTGGTTGGTTCGTTTGCTGTATGCCTTTCAAGATGCACAGCACGTTTACCTCGCGATGGAATATGTGCCTGGAGGCGACTTTCGGACACTACTCAACAATTCTGGTGTCCTCAAGGAGGAACACGCGCGGTTCTACATTAGTGAAATGTTCGCGGCTGTGTGCGAGCTGCATAAGCTCGGGTACATTCATCGGGATCTCAAACCGGAGGTACGCTCGAAACATTTGGAGTGTAATGAAGTGTTAACCCGTGACAGAACTTCCTCGTCGACTCTACTGGCCATGTGAAACTCACAGACTTCGGCCTCGCCACAGGCGCCCTCAACCCGAAGCGCATTGAGTCGCTAAAGATCAGAGTTCGGCCACTTTCACTCTCTCTACGATACATTTTAACGAGTGCTGGTGCAGCTTGACAAAGTTAAAGATAACCAAATTGTACATCGCTCTACCATGGAACGGCGCTCTCTATATCGTTCGATTCGCAAAGAGGATATTCGTTACGCAGATTCCATTGTCGGCTCGCCGGACTACATGGCGCCTGAGGTATTACGTGGAAAGCCCTACTCCTACGCGGTAGATTATTGGTCTTTAGGGTGCATCTTGTTCGAGTTCCTCGCGGGCTTCCCACCTTTCAGTGGTGGTACACCAGAAGAGACGTGGACCAACCTCAAAAACTGGACCAAAGTTTTACGCCGTCCTGAGTACGACAAACCCGAAGACTTGATTTTCAACTTAACTGATGTCGCATGGGACGCCATCACTCGGTAAAGGCCCCCATGCAAGCCGTGATGCCTGTATTTTCTGACCACCACCCAGACTCATTGCACACACAAGCGTGCGGTACTGCACCCTCGATGCAGTCCGTTCCCATCCCTTCTTTAAAGTAGCTCCATGGGATAACCTTCGAGGCGCCCCAGCGCCGTTTGTTCCTGCTCTCGACTCTGATGAAGATACGGGATATTATGACGACTTCACCTCGCCGGAAGACATGGCTAAGTACGCAGAGGTACGCGAGAAACAACGCAATGTTGATCGACTGCGCGAAAAGGACGAAGCGTTTGCACGTGGTGTTTGGGTAGGATTCACATTTGGGAAAAATGGGCCCGGTCTTAAAGCGTTAAGCGCCATGGCTGATGGCGGTGACGATAAGGGCACGTTGGCCACGATTTTTTGAGCGTTGGCAGAATACAGTATAGGATTCCGAGAAATTTTTTTTTTTTGATGCGATGATGTCGGAGCGCAGTTGGGGCGCTTAATCTTACCTAGACCCGTTTTGGTCAGTACGGAATCATCATCCCCTCATGACCTAGTTTCTACCCTTTGACGTCGTCATACCATCCCCTTTGTTTCTAGACGCAGGAATCAAGGCTGTAGACGTCCTATTACTACTATATGCAGAATAAATAGAGGAAAACCCGTAACATTACAACGGTACATAGTCCCCACTATGAAGATAAACATAACCCAGCCCAAGGGTTAACGCGCCGACATAAGTCACCTATCTGAATTTGTTGGAAGGACCCGATGCAACTCGTCCATGTGTGCCCTTCACTATGTCAACGCAAGTCATGTGCGGGAGGCCAAGGAGAACTCACAGGACCTCGTCCTCCTCAACAGTGTGGTCTTTCACGCGAAGATGAATCATAGGCAAGGAAAACACCAAACCCGCGAGGAGGATTGCCCAGGTTGACAGGAATAAATTCATATAGCTGAAATTGCGGGTCAATCACAGTGCTGCGTACGAGCCTGTTCTACGTACGGTACTTTCATGGCATCTGCTCGCCAAACACCTGCAGCCCCAGCGGACTGTATAGACTTATCTGAAAACGAAATAACGTTGGCCACGCATCAGTATGAATATACCATACGACGCTACTTACAGAAGCCAGTAAAGTACGCGAGCTTCGCTGGATCATTTGACATTGCGCCCATCATCCAATAGGCTGTCGTCTGCCACATAGAGTCGAGAAGTCCGCAGAAAACGTACAAAAACAGATGGCTTGCGTAGCCCTTGTCATAAATGTCCATCTTAGACGAACCAGGTGGCATAGACTGGCGTGTGTAGGTGCTTTTCGACTTCGGTCAGTGGGCGGGCACCAGGTCGCGCGCCAAAATACATACCGCTGGTAGAAGAACGCCCATATATGGACGATCAAGACGAAGACAAGAAGGATCAACCAACCAGTAAAAGCACGTGCCCGGCGTCGAAATTGATGTTGATCTAAGAGCAGGCCGATAGACACCGAGCCCAGGATCTGGAAGACCCAATAAACAAGATTGTTTAGCGACCGCGCACGAATGTTGAATAGTGCCGCATTGTAGTCATTGAACTCTGGACAACAAGAACGATTAAGTGTTTTTCACTCGGGGTGGCCTGACTTACGCCATGTGTAGAACCAATTGCTAGCAAGAAACATGGGAAAGAGGAGTACGATGAGCGGATCGGTACGCAAAGCAATGTATAAGCCGTATATTTCGGTCTTCCAGGATGGCTGACGAGGCGTCGTCACCTTTGTGCCATCTGTTCGAATCATCTTTTCGGGATCCGCCATCAGAAGAGGAATGACAGAGCCCATTCCTGTAAGGATCATAAAGCCGATCTATCACAACATGGTGAGCGGAAGCCGGGAAATGATCTGAAAGCGCACATATGTGCCATTGGAGACTGGATGGGGGACGATGAGATCGTTGCGCCAATAGATAATCAGTTGCTCACCTCGGTTCGCCTGAGGAACGGACCAGGTGTATGAGTGGCGAGCAGGCGAAAATGAATGTAAGGCACACCTCTGAATGGAAATTCCTACCCAACGAAACGGCAGCACCAACGACCCCACCCAAATTAAAAATAGACCAGAAAATGCCAATGGATTTGCCCTTTTGATCCTCAGTGGGATACGCAAGCATGAGCGATCCCTGTGCAGTCCAAAGCAGGCCAGCACAAAAGCCAAGTATAGCCCCTGCCGCGATGACGAAACCCCCGGCGTCCTTATGAATGTTCACGACGCTGTGATTCGACTATCATTTATGCCTGGACGGAGAGGTGAGAGGGAATAGACGCTCACAGATATGACCCTATGTAGATGGCATACCCAGAACTCCCCAGAAAGAGAGTCATTCGAGGGCCGAGGACGTTATTAACGGAACTAAAGTGCGTCAGTCTGCAGGAGAATGAGATGAGATGAAGAGATACGGACCCGGCAAAAAAGGCTGCTAGGGCAAAAGTGGCGTACAACGTTGAATTGGCGTTAGCGCTTGTGGTAGCTTCAACTTGACCCCCGGCACCGAGGCCATTGAGTGCATTGAAGAGACCTGGACAGGCGAAGCATACGAAGCCGAGGAGTACGACCTGCGTATATGGGTTGTAGAAGAAGCTCCTGAACCCGGTTGGACGGACGAAGGGATCAGTATAAAGCGTGGGTGTGTCTCCTGCGATGCTTGATCCGCTGGGATAGCCAATCAGTGCTGGACTGGAAGATGGACGATACTGGTGTAGAGCATTGTCGACACCAGAGGCAGATCCATGCTTTTCGATAGGGTTGCCCGACATGGGACGAGGCCCCGACGGGTGAGCTTGGGTTGGAAGTTGGGAGTAAGGCGGGGGAATGAGAACGTGTGAATCATTGGGTGGAGATATAACCAGGAACTAATAAATGATGATCAGCAAAGCGGAAAGCGGACCCCATCTGACCGGTCAAACACCCTGAAACAGTGGCGGCGCTCAGTTCCTGAGTTTATCAAATACTCTCAACTCCCATCCGACCTCCACAGATTTGAACCCACATCGTGGCATAGACGTGAAATAAAACACCTACACAACCACTTATCATTCCTAAGATAGTCTCATTCGAAAAGGAACGCGTAAATCATTACCCTACGAACGACTCGACAACTGCTACGACAATACTAGACAGAAACTTGCATGAGACATGACATAGGAAAGACAGTTGGACAGGTTCGAATCAGGATCAACGATCGGTAGTCGAAATAGTAAGGGTGAAAAAAAAAAAGGAACAGGCTCTATTCGCGAAAAACTCGGGGAGTCGTCGATCGGGTGATCTCAACCGAAAGCTTATTCTGATGTCGCTGTGGCTACGCGATCACGCAGACCCTCTGCTGTGACAGTGTCGTTGGAATAAATGCGGGTAGAGCCGCTGCGGTGACAAAGATTGGCGAAAACAGGTCTCAGCACGCTGTAGTAAGTTGTGTGTGCGCCCTGAGCGAGAAATGATGAGCCGAGAAGCTTGGAATAATAAATGGTACTGACGCGGAATGCAGGGAGCTGCAACCAAAGAATGAACAGCGTCTTGAACGAAAAGTACCACGGGAAATAGTAGAGTAGGGCACGAAGAGCAAAGCCTTCAGCAAAATTGAAAAAGCCAAAAATAACCCAATATGCGAGCCACTGTGCATGGTCATCGTTACCGGGTGACTCCAGAGCCTTGAAGGAGAGATAGGCGGGAAGTCCCCACCCGAGAAGGTTCGAGACGGGAGCAGCGAGGGCGTTGACCAAGTGAAGGAGAGTAAGGAGTGTCACAGCACCGATGAAAGCATACGCCTTAGGCACCTGAGTACGCTGCTCCACGCTTACAAGAATAGGATATTTGGAGAGCTGTGGACAGTACGCAGTATCATTGGGCCTTCATTTAGCTCCACAAAGATGACCCAAAGGCCCAGAAAACGTACCTCCTTATCCAACTGAGCGAGGTAGTAGTGTGCCTTGGCCTGAGCCTGCTGGAAAGCAGGATGCTGCTGAACTTTTTGTTGGGCAGACGACATCTAATTAACGGGTGGCATGGAACCAAATGTTACGTCAGAGTCAGACAAATGTACGAAAAGGACATCCCAAACAGAATATGTCGACTAAAATGTGGCTACTTACTATGGGAATTGTTATTGGAGAAGGTAGTAGGAGTCGTGGACGTTGGAAGTGAAGAGGAGGGGCGACTGGGAGCAGGTTGATATGGTGTGATGACACGTGTTTGCCATCTGTGTGGTGTGGTGGCACTTACGTCAGCCACTAACTTCCCTACCGTCTCCCGACTTAGCCACTGTGGAGTTTACGCTACAAGTACGCTGGCAAAACCAACCATGTCTAACGACCCTCTGGAAACGTACGAAACAGTCAAAGTGCGTGACCTCCTGATTTTCTTCTTGCTCAGCCCGTTTAACTTCGTTCAGGGCCTCCACAAAATAGTGCCAGCATTCACTCCTTATGTGCCAGTTGGCGTCCTTTCTTACCTTGCATTCATTCTTCTCACCGCAACCTTTGGACTCGCATTTTACTTCACTACGTATGTAATCGCCATATTCTTATTGCATCGTCATCTGACTTCGTCCACAGCATCTCAAAATCAACAATTCCGACGCGGGAGGCGGTAGTGGCGATCATAGCCAGCACACTCGGCGGCTATGGCATTGTTGCACTTTTCTGTTCCGTTGGGGTATACGTGTAGCAAACTTTCTGATACGTCAAGTTGAAGGTGTCCGTACATAGATGCATGGGAGTGCAGCTTCTAGTTGTTTATTCGCCAGCCATGCTTGCAGTTGACACACTGAACGAGTGAATATTGTGAGAGAACCATATACCAAGAATCTCAGGATACCCACAGTATACAAAACAGTGGATCCTTCGTCGGCGCTGCGCATCTGGCAGCTCCAGCTTCAGTCCGTGAGGGTGTCCATGTAATCAGAAGTACGAACCTGAATCTCCTTCGTGAAAGCTTCCATGTGACCGCACTCGGGACATGTTTCGGTGACCTGGCAAGTGTAAAAGTGTTCATGACCTCGCTCGGAAAAATGTCACAATGCCATCACCTTTAAAAGGGTATCAGATCCTTCATGAACCTTAGTCCTGGTCTTGCGCTTCTGTCTCAACGAAGACGGGAATGCATCAGGATGTGAATAAGTCGTGATCTTGCTATTTTCATAGGCTGTACAAAAGTCGAATGTAACAGAATGGCCGAGGTTGCAAATGGGACACACAGCTCGCAGATTCAAGATGACCACACTGGTCACACCTGACGTTCGCCTCGTCTCCGAGGGGGAGATCGAGAAGCGTGCCGCAGTCTGGGCAGAAAAGTAAGGAGCCTGGTTGTCCGCAGAAAAGTTCAAGCTGCGAAATGCCACACAGAGTTCACGCACCGATCTTGTGGGCACGGGAAGGCATATCTGCCAGAGTATCCTGTTGTCAGCACATCTCTGTAGTAAGTCATGGGTTGATAGTCGACTCCCCTTAAAGCTTCAAGCTTCAAGGCCTGTGTGGCGTTCTCACAATTGTCTGCTCAACGAGTGACCGTTTCGGCCCGTACGTGGTAGGCCAGCCGCCGGGTCCGTGACCATGAACAACTCTTCTTGTTTTCCTTGTGTGTTTCGGGCACGATCGCATCCTCGTTGAACAAAAGGCTCTTTGTGTTCAGTTTCCACTGCCTGGGCTTATATTTCTCGTACTTCCACGCGCTCCCAATGTCCAGGCTCTTTTCCCTCCATTCTTCCTCACCTGCGCGCTGGCGTGCTACGAACTCCGACTCGAAGTCACAGACGACCTTTAATGACCTCTTACTATATAGATCCAGAGAGATGCTTCGAAATTCCTTTTCGCGTCCCTCTGCCAGACAAGGATGAAATGGCAACTCGCCTCGCAAATATACGCCTCATAATGAAAAATGCAAGGGAGAGGCAGTCACACTCTTCTGCTGAATACCGGCAGAAGCTCCCCCACCAACCTGCCAAGTATCGCGATAAAGCCGAAGCCAACATGAAATGTGGCCGGCTGAAGCGTTTCGTTGGTGATCTTACCAAACGATATTTTGATTACCTTGATTTCCACCAGGAGAGCCTGAACGATATGTCCCCTCTCACGATCCAGATTCCCGCATTATGTTCACCTCTGAGCCCACCACCCCCTTGTTTATTGTACGTAAACCTCCTTCGATGTTGAAAAGGGCTAAGACACTTCCCTTTACCGTTAGCGGTCCTCCAAGACAAGGCGACTTTAATGAACTCATCAAAAGCAACCTCTCATGGTCTCAATTCGCTGCTCCTGTACCTGCTGGGTGGCGGGAGAGATTTTTTCAAGATCGACGATGGGAGCTTGGTACTGAACGTCGCGCCCTAGATGAATACTCGGACGACGAGCGAACCGCCGAGTATGCTGCCTTGGAGTCCCAGAGACGTCAACTGGGGCAATTGCTCCGAATGGAGTCAAACTCCCCACCACCGCTTCAGCGGAAACGTCCAATCCCACTCCCTCCCTCCCCCCCATCTCCTCTCATGGTGGATATGCCGCCTTTGGGGGAAGGCGCGCAAACGGAACACGAGAGCAAGGCGGTTTGTAAACGTCCATCGAGTAATAGTGCGGGCTCAGACTTTATCAAGTACGCCAACATTACAACAGCGGCAGCAGTACGGCAACAGTGCCCCGTAAGACCGTCAACACAGAGATCACCGGCTTCACGCCAGCCGTTGTATCGTCCTCCGCTTCGTATCACGATTCCTGGGACAGAGCGTTTCGTACCTTGGCTTAACGGGCGTCTTTGCGGTTCGCCGCTGGTATGTTTCGTAGGACTTCCCCAATCCCCTGCTCTTCACCGATATACACCCAGTCAGGTATTGGCCCTAATGTGCCGCCTCCATCTGTCCTCCTCAATGCCGATGCCGTCCGCGCCTATCTTGATGGTGTACATGGTCCACACGAGGCCTTGCCTCAGCATCAGTCCCCTCAACTAGCCTACCCTCAATCCCCGCTTTACCAGCTTGTACCATCCAATGTGGTGATAGAAATATCGGCTGAGGATAAGCCCGTGAGAGATTTAAGACCCCATCACAATCGAAAATCTCTTTTCGCGGGGCCAGAGGTTGTACATTCTCCTGACCCGAACACGGCTTCTCCACCCCCCGTCATACCTAAACTGCATACTCAACAGTTCCATTCCATGTCTTCTTTGAAGCGTCAAGCGAGCCAGGGCAGCATTGTCATATTCAATGACTCTTTGAAGGTATTTCTTTCCTAAATGACATGGCACATAGGTCTTCCCTAATTGAACGTGAACATGTGAACATAGAAGCCGCGCCTCGCGATCCTTACCCCTGCTACAACCCCTCATTCCCAAGTCGGCGAGAAGGAATGGTCCCCTCATTGGTTATGATTTCTTTGTCACGATTCAGTTGCTTTTTATGCCAGATACCAGAGTTCAGTACGTTCGGTGTTTGATTCTCTCAATGCAAAGTTCGTAGTTGTATATCGGATCTCGACTCTCGTGCTTCTATAGTGTCATGGACAGTAGCCTACTTGCCCTGTACTCATATATGATTTTGCTGATTTCATCGGTGCTGGCCTTGCGCCACGTCGGGTGATCCGGCTAATCGGCTATCAAGGCTAGGTTCGACCCCATCGTCGCCCTGATACATACTGATATCAGAGGGCTGCTAGCTCAACTCTCCTGGGCACACATCCAATCTGTTCAGGTATGCCTGATCCGACCACACAATCCAACTACTTGCGAATTCATACCACAAATGTGGACCTCAACTGGAGTTTGGACTTCGACAACCATATTGTTGAAGGCGCTGCAACACACACAGTTCTGGCCCAGGAATCCGGTGTAGAAGAAGTCATGTATATGAATTATTCTCAACTTCCCTCATCGTTGAATTGTATTGACATTGCCCCTTCACAAGTTTCGACACGTCCGATCTTGAAATTAGCAAGGTGCTAGTGGATGAACGTACGGTCGAGGTAGGTCGTCCTGCTAGTCAGCCATACCACCTCGATTTATCCTGGATCGTTTGAAGTTCGTCCTTGGTGCAAAACATGAAGTAATGGGCTCGGCATTACACATACCCCTCGTCCCTGGGATTCAGGCAGGTTCGCTTGCGAAGGTCACTATATTTTACAAAACGACGAAGGGTAGCACGGCACTTCAGTGGCTAACTAAGGAGTAAATTCGGCCTTAAACACTGAGCTTGGTGTACTTACACCGCACATATCCTAGACAGACACAAGGGAAGCAGTTCCCCTATCTCTTCAGCCAGTGTCAACCGATATATGCCCGAGCATTAGCGCCGTTACAAGGTAGGAACCCCTTTTCGACTCGATCCCATCGCACAGATTTATGGTATAAACAGATACCCCGTCCCTTAAGATCGTGAGTTTGCATATTTATGAGATCTAAGCGAGCTCTGACCCCCTCTCACAGACGTACACGGCAAGGGTAACATCGGTCCTTCCGGTCCTCCTCTCTGCAATACGCGTATCCCCCCCATCTGAAGGCCCTGCTCATGATGGGAAGATCGTTGGGAAGGACGCTGTCAGCTACATATACAGGCAGGTATGGCTAAGATTCATGTTTAATGACTGAGCTTTGGGTTTTGTTTTGGAGTCTCAACATTGATTTGCAGCCTGTTGGAATACCCTCATATCTAATTGCTATCGCTAGTGGCAATCTGCGTTACAGGCCTTTCCCAGCTATTGGAGGAAGATCTTGGAAAAGTGGCGTGTGGGCAGAACCTGAGTTGCTAGAGGCATCTTACTGGGAGTTTAGTGAGGACACTGGAAGGTTGGTATCTAGTCACCTTCCATGCCAATCCAGTATTTATCTGGGCCCAGGTTTCTCGCCAAAGAAGAGGACATTGTTGGCCCTTACAAGTTTAGTGTTTATGACGTTCTAGTTCTTCCTCCCTCCTTCCCCTATGGGGGCATGGTGAGCCCTGTTGACCTCCTAATGCTTGACAACATTCGTTGACGACATAGGACCTGTGAAGGAAAATGCCTGTCTGTCTTTCTTGACGCCCAGTGCGTGTCAGTCTTCCAGATTTCCCGTTAACTCCTGATTATCATGTCTAGCTCTTCTCGCAGGGGACCGGACACTGGTTGACGTCGTCGTCCATGAACTAACCCACTCTTGGTTCGGAAACGGCATTACGTGAGTTCTTGATTACGTATCTAACGTATCTAACGCATGTATCATACTGTACAGGCACGCAGAAGCGACACACTTCTGGCTCAACGAAGGGTGGACAACATACATTGAACGCCTGCTACAACAATTTCTTCACTCACCTGCAGCCCGTGGATTTCAATATGTCATCGGATCTACAGCCCTGAGCGAGGCATTGGATAGCTACGCAGATCGCCCGAAGTATCAACGTTTGGTTATCGATTTTGAGCCGGGAGAAGATCCCGATGACGCGTACAGCAGCATCCCATATGAGAAGGGCTCTCGCTTCCTGTTATACTTGGGTGTGTTGAATTTTCATTTTCTCCTAACATCTGAATCACACAGGTTTTGTCAGAACAAAAGCTTGGTGGCCTGGACGTCTTCCTGCCGTATATCCGAGACTACGTTGCGACCTTTCAGGGGAAAAGCATCACGACATGGGACTGGAAGGCGCATCTTTACACGTACTTTGAGAGACACGGGGGTCGAGAAAAATTGGATGTACTGGATAGCGTTGACTGGAATGTGAGTTCGCGTTTGTGCAGAATCGCCAGATGATTAGCTCACCCGTGCTTAGGCGTGGTTCTACGGCGAAGGCCCGAAGCTTCCCGTAGAGCCTTCGTACGATACGACGCTTGCCGACCCTGCCTACGGCCTTGCAGCGAGATGGAACACCTCACGATCTATCTCTGATATAACCAAGTTGGATTTTGTCGCGTCTGACGTAGGAACATTTAACTCAAACCAAACAAGTAAGTAATAGGCCGGCTACGTTTCTCTTGGCTCTTACTCGATTATAGTTGTTTTTCTCGATCGCCTTGCGACATATACGTCGTTACCCTCGGCCCACATCAGTCACCTCGGCAGGTTATACGAAGTGGCTACTTCTACGAATGCCGAGATACGCCTGCGTTTTTACCACATCGCACTCCAAGATCCCACATCGTCGGTCGCGGTTGATTTTGTCAGCCAAGCACTCAACTGGGTGACCGGGCGAGACGGGACAGGCGTGATCAAGGGCCGCATGAAGTTCTGCCGCCCTGTGTTCCGGGTGGCAAGTAGGGTCGATGCTGGTCTCGCGAAAGAGTATTTTGTGCAGTCGAAGGAAGAATTTCATCCGATTGCAAGAAAGCTGATCGAGAAGGTTCGTGGGAAATGCAAGTCTCGTCAAACTTCGGTTGCTGACAGCTTTGGAAGGATCTTATGTCTGCGTAGAGGTAATCAGACTAGAAACGGATCATGAGCTGTACCTTGGGCGGGTGAGATGTGAGATAGATAGCAAAAGCTCGTTAAACATAGTATTGTGACTTTTCGTGGTTGGGGGATTAAGCCTCCATGTGTTTCGGACCAAAGTCTATGATGGATTATTCTCGAATCGAGTTGCCTATCACGCGGCATGTCGTGCAACAACTCTAAGCGGCATCTACTTGAAACTGCCCCAGATATCCCCAAACACATCCTCCTTCTTGGTTTGCGTGTGGCTTGCAGACATTGATGATCCAAAGAGGCCAACACCCGTACCTGCAGAATTCCCGGTAGATTCGCCCCAGATATCACTTCCGGAACCAAGTAGGGATGGTTGTTGGGCAGGGGCAGTAGAACCCCATACATTCGGTTGCACAGGGAGAACGGGATTACTCCAGTTATGGCCAACATTCCAATTAGTAGCAGATGAGACACTAGGTGTCCCGTTACCGAACGGTGGAAGAGGTTGAGGTTGAGTGACTGGTGCTTGTGCTTGGGACCAAGGCGAAGGTGCAGCCGGCGTACTGAAGAGTGAGAGAATATCTTGCTTGGCGTCCTTTTTGGGAGCGGCTGTTGTTGTGGAAGCGGCGTTTACAGGTGGTGCGTGAAAATCAAGAGAGAAGAGGTCATTTTCTGGTGCGGAGGACGCAGGAATGGAAGGAGGGTCAGGGTTCGGAGTAACTTGGGTGGGTATTGCAGGAGATGTGGCTTGGCCACGAGCGTACTGTGTGGAGAGCAGTTGATGAGGCTGAGTATGACGCGTAGTAACAGCAGGCATGACTGTCGGGGCAGAGGGTTGACGGCTGGGAGGATTTTGCTGGTTTACGCGCACTAGGGTTGTGGGGGCGAGTGAAGGTTCTGACGCAGCCTCCGCTGTCGATGTACCACCTTCGAGGACGCTAGGATCTGAAGGAGGAGGACCATCCAGAGCCCACCGGCGCGATTCATACTTTGACCGGATGAATGATTCTATCTTACTGTGGTTGTGATAGTTATGTCAGGGTAAAACCTGGTATAGTCAAGAATATGCCTCACTGGTCCGGTGGGACGTGTCCAGGTTTGAGGTGTGCTTCCCAGTATAAATTGGCGAGGCGATTACCCCACTTCTGAATGTTCTGTTGCATATTCGCATTTTCACAAAGACAGAAAGTGGGAGACGGCGTGAATGACATACCCCCATCTGCTCAGGTGTCCATGTATCAAGGTCGATGGATTTGACTTTGCTGATGTGGGTGCCCATTCCACGGTGGATACCAGAGCAGCGAATACACAGAAAGACACCACTAACGCACACATGAAGCGATGTGAGAAAAGGATATGAGAGAACACACATGTTCCAAGACGCCCAGCGAGGGTCTAAGGGAGCAAAGATAAGAGCAGAACGAGAAAAAAAATATTGACATACCATTGTGCTTGCAGTCTGCACAGACTTTATTCTCCGGACGTTTGACTAGCTCTCTAAGGGTGCGGGCATGTCGTTCTATCGTGACTTTGTCTTGAGGTGACATGTCTTGGCTGTTTTTTTTTTTGCGGACGGATGGGCGCTCTAGACTGAGATGAACAAGCCTGCGAGCGCGTGACGCGTTCATAAGGAAAGCAGTCTTGTCGACTCCACTCATCATGTCCGCCGCTGCCAAAGCAGAAGCTCGACGAAAAGCCATCCTCAGCAGAGGCACTGACCGTCTCTCAAAATTAGCTACGTCTGCAAGAGGTGACGATGCACCGCAATTCGTGCATGCTGGTAAGCCTCGCGCCTCATCGGCCGGTTTATCGTACTTGTTTATACGACTCAAGCAGACCCACCACTGCCTTCGGCACCTCGAGGAAATCTCTCGGATTTCATTGGCGAGGACCCTCTCCCAGTCCCACTCACCTCTGATCAGTCGTCTCGCCGCGCACCCAATCCACGTCAGTCTCATCC
This sequence comes from Russula virescens, assembly GCA_003316435.1. NCBI lineage: Eukaryota > Fungi > Basidiomycota > Agaricomycetes > Russulales > Russulaceae > Russula > Russula virescens. The sequence goes on from QFEY01000009.1 coordinate 29,880, forward strand.
GGACCCTACGTCAGGGTTGAGCAGCTCCCCCCCAGATCCCTCCGCTTGGTCGAATGAGCAGCAGCAACAGTTCTTACAAGCCCTCCTTGGTGGTCCTCTGCCCAGAGAATCTCACCCTTTTGACGTTAACGCGCCAGTCGCAAACAACGCTGCATCAGATGACCCCCTGCTGGCACTCTTGACCAGCTTGGGTATTGAAGGGAGTGTAGGTCTGGGAGGGAAGGGTTTACCTCAGCCCCGAACGGAACCGAAACACAAGACAGCAACCCAGAAACTACTACCGCTTCTACATATCATATCTGTTTGGGCTCTGGTGGCATTTTTTATCTTTTGGCGGGAACCTGAGGCATTCCGGGAACGGAATTCTGTTGTCGTTTCTTCAGGTAATATATGGAGCCGATGGGCCAGGCTAGCTAGCGGAACAGCGGAACAGAGTACGTGGGGCATCGAGATAGTCGTGAGTCTTCCCTGGCCGCGACCGCAAGCAGTCCTGCTGATGACATGCGCCGCAGCCATTCTTCTGGGCATTTGTTTCTTTAGAGCTTGCACTTAACTCGACGCGTATCTTTTTTAGTTTTGTGGGTCCCCTCTGCGATCCGCATTCCCTTCACTAAAAGTTGTTTTGCAGGACTCGGCACAGTCCCCATTGTTTCTCACATTCGCCCTGCCCTACCTCCCGAAGCCGCTACCCTCAATAATCATGTATGGTTTGAAGTACTTGCATCTCCTCGGGACGTTAGTGGATGATCTCGCGGCTGCTGTAGTAGCGATGGGTTTGTTCATTGCAATGTCCAATTTGTATGAAAACTGGTCATCCCCTTGAACTCTACTTTGTAGACCAATGTAGAATCTCAAATATCATCCTAGCACACTGTCTTTGTAATGATGAGTGGCAAAAATGAGTTCACCAAGCTCGTATAAGGAAGCTCTGTATAAATCTACGGGAGCACAGCCGCGGCACCTGTTGTGGGCCTTGGCGATGGTGGGGTATAATTCCCCGTTGGTCCATCAACGACAGGAAGCCCTGCTTCGGCGCGTTCAGTCTTCCAGCGCGTCCAGCTATTGCCACCTGCTGTATCCATGAGCTCTTGAAAGATTGTCGAAGACCATTTATTGTGAATATTTAAGCCCTGTTTTCGCCCATCGGCTAGGCGGAAAGAAACATAAGCTTCGATGCACAGCAGTCAGCAGGAAACGGGGGCGAACAAAACTCTAACACTAGCTCCGGCTGCCAGGTGCCGTCCTTTGTCTTCACAAGTTTGTTGACTTGAATGTCAATCTTGGGGTTTGCGTACCGTATCCTGGGCAAATCTTCCTTCAAAAAATGGCTATGCATGCATTCAGTCAGCTGTCCGGACTGAGTGACTAGATTTCAAGGACTTACCGCGCACCAAAGTGGTCATTTCTCTGTGCAAGAGTGAGAGTGATGGCCCTAACTCCAACTAAGGTGGCCCGTGGTGCCTTGTTCAAATTTTTTAGAATTTGCGAGAGGCGTGAAGGACCAAGAATCGGCTTGGGCATCGTCCGAATAGGTTGAGTGTGTGCGGGGGAAACGGGCCGCCTTATTGGCGTAATGTTTGGGTTTGATGTCGTAAGCAAAGCCAATCCGTATCATACTCTACTGCAGTGTACCACAATTGACTCTGTTAACATGGATGAGGATGATTCTCTGGTTCGACGCCGTTCTCGGCGCAGCACCGCGGGTAACCGGTACGCAGCTAGCTCTATCTATCTGAATCGAAGACTGAGCGAACATGTTAACAGTATGGAGGCGGCACTCGCGGAACTCAGCGTCGAAGATGTCAAGGACGAAGTAGAAGATAAGGACTTCATTGTTATTAAAGGTAAATAGCTTTATCCATACCTTCCTCCTTCTCACAGCCCTCACAGACGAGGAGGATGTCTTTGGATCCGATTTTGAAAGCACGGACGAGGATGTCGAAGCAACACAACAAACCTCTGACGCTGGAGAACGGCAGGTGAGGGTTGAAGAACGGAGGGAAAAGAAGGTGCGTGTCCGCCTATTCTCTCTAACTTGTAGAGCTACCATCCAACACAGGTAGCGCAAAATCGGGTAGCGAGAGCTGCTGCTGCCGCGCACGCACGCCTAAAGGTGACATTCAACCCAGAGATGTATGACGACGCAACAGAAGAGACCTCCTCCATGGTGGCGAAGAAGAAGCGTCGTGTGTCTCTTGGACTTGCAATCGATGCAGAGACCGGCGAAGTTATCAATAATGCACAACGTCAAAGTAGGCGCTCTCACACCATCTTAAACACGAGTGCCACAGCACTACGAATGAAAAAAGATGCCGAGGATAAAAAGGTGTGTCTACAGCGCTATTTCCTCGGAGAACACTCCCTTATCCGAGCACATCCGAAGTCTATTCCCAAGAAATCGAAGATCAAAGTGCGTGCTCTCACACAAGACGAACTCATCGCGCGCGCATTGGACATGGAAGAGGGCAACATTGTAGAGCATAAGAATTACCTCTCCGTTGAGGAAGAAAAGAGAAAGCGGGCACATGCCGTCCGAGCAGCGATTTCCGGCCCTCTCTTGAGATGGGTCAGTCGGCGCGAGATGATTTCGGTACCCACTGAAACGCAATGCCCTCCTGGTATGTTGAGACTGCCGTGCCCACAGGATTTCTCAGACACTTACCCTAGGAGATGGCGAAGGCAGCTCCCCGAGCCCAGCATCGGAGAATCCAGATGTAAAATCAACAACTTCACCTGACGACAGTGCCGATGCATCGCAGCCTGTGTGTCCACCAAAGCTTCTCACAGAAGAGGTAACAAAAAACTATGTTATCCATGAGACCTCACAGGACGAGTCGGCAACGCGGCCTCCGTGGAAAGATACTATGGCAGCAATGTTTGGTGATCACGTAAAGTGGGAGGACGTCAGAGCATACGTGAGTAGGGGGCGGCCGCTTTGTAAGTTGTGCGATTCCTACTACATTCTTACTCTGATGGGGAATTACACCAGCTCGACCCGTACAACTATGCTCCATAACAGGCCGTCCGGCGCGGTATCTTGATCCTCGTACCAACGTACCTTATGCGACACCAGCCGCCTACCGCGTACTCACCATGATATTGAACCACGAATATGTCTGGAGCCATGCACTTGGTTGTTACGTTACCCCTCAGGAGCTTTCCACGATGCCTGATAGGACTGCGCAGGCTAGCGATAGTAATCAGTTTACAAAGTAATCGTCTTAGATCGCCCCCGATACTAGCCATCCTGGCGTGGCGTACCATCTCTCGCTTAATGAGCGCCATCTCCTACACGTGGTTCTGATGAGCCCATGATTAAAGTAGGGATATTAGTGGGTACTAGTGGACGAGGTGTCATTCTAGACATGACTGAATATCCTCCTACACCATGACAGTGACATATATTTTATAATATTATATGATGAACATTTACTCATGTTGTATCATACCTGTTTGGTTGGTAATTGCCAGGATCCCGTCGCCCACAAGCACGTACCCATACGTACACAGTTGTTAACGACAATAATTCGTCAACGCGTCAATCTGAGAACCAACCATCGTCATGTATTCTCGTTCAGGCACTACGACTCGACCTTGGACTGGGCAGTCGCGCGCCACGTCTCTCACTCGCCCTCTCACGGCGCAGTCCCGCCCAAGCACAGCACAGGCTCCTACGACAGCTGCGACTTCGCGTTATGACGGCAGCTTCATCATCGCTTTGTTGGAAGGCCGCGGTATCTCCCGAGAGGTTGGCATAGCTGCGCTCAATCGCGATACTGGCCGTGCAATGTTGATTCAGGTGGAGGAAGTTGATAACAGTACACCATGCACATAGGCCTGATCACCAGACGTAGCTCGCTGACTGCCAGACATATGTCAAAACGCTTCATCAAATGCACCTTCACAACCCAATTCTCATTCTAATCCCGGATACATTTCTGTCCTCGAAGGATAACCTAGGACCGTCATCCAAGAAAACTTCTTGCGCAATGTCACTGTTTATACAATGCCTCTATGATGAATTTCCTGGGGTTCCAGTTGAACCTGTGTTGCGCAAATACTGGAACGAGGATGCTGGTATATCTCACCTCTATCCTGGAGAATAATTCCCATATCTTGAATCACAAGGTCTAGAGTTCGTGTCTCAACTCTGTGTCCAGGATGAAGAACGAGCGGCTACTATACTGGCCGTGTCAAGGAAGTGCGCATATATGCGGCCATTCCTTATATTTATACGATGTCATGCTCACGTTGTTAGATATTACGCTTTGTCCGCCGCCTCAGCACTGTTCAAATACGTGGAAATCAAGCTCAATACTCAGTTTGCAAGCGGGTCGCTACGCATTCGTTTTGTCCCTGTCGAAGGAACCATGATGATCGACCCAGAAACGGTACGCAATCTGGAAATAGTTGACAATATGGGAAACACAAAGTCACCTCATTCACTATTTGGGTATGGCCTTTTGTCTCCCATTTAGACATACTCACTTCTTCTCAGTGTTATGAATCATTGCTCTACCGCCATGGCAAGACGACTCTTACGTTCGACTCTGCTAGCACCAGTTACAGGCACGCCGTAACAGTGATATGTTTTTACCACTGTTCTTGACTCCTTGGTAGTTGAAGCCGCGTTAGAAGCACGACTGGATGTAGTCGAAGGTATCCTGAGTCTGTGAGCTCGTCCAAGATCCGTCATGGTTCACATCTTCGTCAGAGCTGGTTCGATCAGAAGACAGGTTCACGGGGGTCAAAGACGCTCTGAAACATCTCTGTAAGGTAGACCTCGACAAACTCATCAGCTCCGTACGTGATCGCATTAGTCCGCATTCCTCTTTACCTTCACTACGGTCGCACAGCTGGCCTCAAATGAGACCCGGGAAGCTAGCTCGGCGCGGACAGCCTCCTCACGGGTGACACAGATGCTCAACTTACGGGATGTTGTACAACACCTGCCCGCATTACAGAAGGCGCTCGTTGGTTCCAAGAGCGAGCTGCTGACTATTATAAGTCATGTATGTTATGGAACTCTTACACACTCTCTACAGATTAATTCCCTCAGATGCTCTCTGACGAACGCTTGGAAAAAATTGAACGACTCGTTTCGAAGAGTTTGAATGAGGACGCATCGCTTCAAAAAGTGCGTTCCCCGCAGCCTTTGACCAAACCGAGTTAATGACGTCTGGTATCAGACCGGAATCGGTGCGATCAATGCTCGGGTGTACGCCGTGAAGGCGAGTATATAATTCTTGCTCCAAATGGCCAAATAGTCGATCCAGACTATTCAGGCAAATTGTAACCCACTTCTCGACGTCGCCCGCGAGACATACAAGGAGAACGTCGGGGACATTCATGCGTTGCATAGCAGCCTCACCGAGAAACATGGGCTGCCCTTGCAACTTGTATATCAGGAGTCGGGGTTTCTGTTTGCTATCAGGAAGGGAGATCTTGCTGAGGGCAAGCTGCCCTGGGGCTTCATCAATCCCTCAATGCAGAGGGGGAAATTGTTGTTCACGAGCATGGAACTGGTGAGCAATTAATTAGAGTACGCTCCCATATAAGCCACGCTAACCTAAAATCAAAGAAAAAACGCAATGCAAGGATGAAAGATGCCCTCGAAGAAGCCCTTATTCTGAGTTATTCGTAAGCGAACACCTCCTTCGCCTTCCATACGTCACTCATAAGTTCTAGAACCATAAAAGATCTTGTCTCAGTGGTCCTTGTGGATATCGGAGCTCTCTATAAAGCTTCGGAAGCGGTTGGCTCTTCCTTCGTGAATTAGCCTATCATCCCTGATCCATAACGTTCAAATCCAGATAGCCATGTTGGACATGTTATGGTCCTTTGCTCATGTCTCTATCAGTTGGTCAACGTTGCACTTTTCTACTGAGTTTTTACCTGGTCCATTACAGTGAAGAATTACGGTGATAGTCCCTTTTAATCTGGGAGTCACCAATCCTGACTACATGTCCAGTCCGTCCCGAGTTTACTGGCACATTAGCAATCAAAGCTGGGCGTCATCCAATCCTAGAAAATGTTCAGTCAGTGGGTATGCTCGTGCCAAACGACGTGTATTGCTCCGACTGCACGTCTTTCCAAGCGATACGGGGTCCTAAGTGAGTAGCCAAAAAACCATAGTACTTATGTGCATGTGTACGATGCAACGACCTTATGCTCTTTCAATCTAAATAGCATGTCTGGTGTGTTTTAGGTCACTATGACTATTCTCGGACTCTACTCACCTTGCGCAGGGAAAAGCACGTATCTCAGGCAAATCGGCCTACTAACCATTGTGGCACAATGTGGTTGTTTTGTTCCAGCAGAATACGCAAGTTTTCGGTGAGGTCTGCACCTCGCCATCGTTACTGCAAATCATTAACCCGTTTCAGTATCCACGATCATCTTCTGACGCGTCTCTCAAACGATGACGATATGGAAAAAAACCTTAGCACATTTGCCAATGAGATGGCCTCCTGTGCAATGATTCTAGGCCTCGCTTCTTCGAAATCATTAGTTCTAATTGATGAGTTGGGCAGAGCTACATCCCCAAAGGAAGGTGTAGGGATCTCCCATGCGATCGCTGAGGAACTCATTAAGCTCAAAGTATGGTTTTTGTACAAATGTGCTTCCAGTGGCTGACATTTTTCAGTGCTTCACTTTCTTTGCTACGTGAGATCGTGTTTTAGGCTCGATTATGGCAACTGTTCATGCAGTGTCACAGCCATTTCCACGAGCTTTCCGTTACATTATCGCGTCAGCCAACTGTTGTCCAGTAGATGCGTCAACCCCGAATCTCTTGTGAGCGTACTGACGTTTCCCAAGCTTGCATTTATCAGTTCGGGTATGCTGCTTGTGGAATCATTTACTGGCTCTCACACTTGGCAGAGGTCACGCGTTTCTAGTTCTAATATCGGCTTGACCTTCACATACAAGTATTCATTGGCCACTCCTCCATTCGTAACCTTATGTACGGTTCATGCAGGATCGTGAATGGCCTGGCAGATGACGTGGACCATTATGGTGACCGTCTGTCACAATACGAACTGGTTTGGCGTCTGACATTTGCGAAAACACACTGCAGGTCTTCACCTAGCGCGCTTAGCAGACCTGCCGAAGGTCGTGCTCACATATGCCGGACAAATCGCACATCGCCTTGGTGATGAATCGAAACAGATGCAGGAAAGTAGTGAGTCTTGTAAAGTTGCGAAAAGGCGTAAAGCTGTTCTGAGGGTATGTTGGGCCACATCATTGCTTCTGAATTGTCGAATTTTTTAAATTTATCGTGAACTTTCCAGATGCGGACGACATTGACACAAGCCTTTGAGCATTCGAGACTCCCAGACCGCGAATTCCTTGCCTATTTGATCACTTTGCAGGAAAAGCTGACAAAGGAACTCGCCAGTAACCTTTCTTGAGAGACGGATGGACACGACTTCTCAGTACTTACTACTCAGTCCCTTATCTATCCCCGTAGCCTTTGTTCCAATTGGACAAACATTTCATTTGGCTTGGCGCTCTGTGAACCGTTATCTTGGTCATTTCGGTCTAGTCGAGCCTACCTGCTGCATGAATTTGCATTTTCCACTTCATTTTCGATCACTACCATACAGGGCATAAAGTGTACAGCAGGCTCAGCACGAATAAAGGCGCAGGTGCTGAATTTGAGCCTCCTCTCTATCTTAATTTGACCCGAGAGGTGGTTGTTCTCCGTCAATCTACGGCAAATCGAGGTACAAGCTCGATGAGGATTCGCAATGACCGAGTTCATCTCCAAAACGTGATGTACACAAGACAAACAAACAAATCAGAATTCCTGATACAGTCGATGACTTAATTTCTGCGCTCTTCGTGCTCCGTTCGAGACTTCCCGGTGCAAATCCCGACGGAGACCCATCGCGCGTTTGGACAGATCGCCCTGCGTTTGCTCATTCGTCGCGACGAGGAGCTGATCGATAAGCGTATAGGGTAGCCATGTCGACATGGCCGTTTTAGGTGGATCATGAGCGAGACGCGACTCGGCCTGCCGATGGACCTCGTGAGATGGGAGTGAATCATGGGCTACATCTGAGGGAGAGACGTACATTATGGATGAGGGATAATGAAAGCTCCAGCGCCAACTCAAGCAGCTCAAAGCGCATACATACGCGGATAAGCCACTCTGGATCATGTCCCTATTTGTTGAAGGTGTACAGTAAGGTCTCCAAAAAAGACGACATTGAGGCGGGATCATTACCTCTAATCTATGGACCAGCCATGGAGGGGGAGTCGATGCACGTTCCAATCCGATTATTGTCTCGAAGACGACCTTCGAGTAACGGAGATCTGTTTCCAGTCCATCATGACGCTCGAGCGACTGCCGTAAGTACCTCCACCCACGGTCGGAGGGTGTGCCAGTCCAGGATGTGACCTTGTCGGTGAGCAACCAATCGGTGGTATCTTCCGATCTGTGCACAAGTTAGAAACCTACGAGGCGCGAGAAATTGCAGGACCCACAAAACGGCATCTGGATTGCGACTCAATCGCAAGCATTGTCTCGTCAGATGCGAAAACAGATCAGTCATGTCGACTTCAAGGGTACGAGCGGTGGCCATGGCTAGATTGAAACGATTGTTTTGGAACAACCTTAAGACAACAGATTCGGGAGAACGTAAAGTTGCTATCGTGGTATTCAAGATCAGTTCCTGACACTCGGTGTATACGGGACCGTGCTCACCACTTGAGCGTAATAACTCCGGGTCCTTTCTTACGAGATCCAGCTGCGCACTCAACAGGGTGGATTCCGCGATTACGTCCGAAAGTTTAACTATTTCCAAGTCGCGCTTCCCACTGGCGAATCTGTCCTCAGGGATGTGTCTTGTGAGCTTACGACGCTTTCGTTCCGGCTGCCTTGCCCCTAGTCCTTCCGGCGCAATGGGGAGAACGATCCACGCGTCCTTCTGATCAAGCAGAGCAAGAGCATTAGAAGCGACGATCAAAGCCTCGAGCTGCTGTTCGGCTAATACGAGATATTGCGCAAGTTCGTTGGTGTTGCTCAGAACCGCAAGCTTTCTGGCACGCTGGTACATGGCAAGGGCCGCTGAGGTCTAGGTTAACAAAGGTATTCTGAACACGGAATATCGCTAGCTCACCGTTCCTATAGTCACCATGGGTCACATACCACGTATAAAGGATCCGAGAGTAGAACGGTTGGATGCGAGGGTCCGCATTCCGTGCCTTAAACGACAATGACCCTTCTACCTCGTCAACAATCCCAACAAAATTGAAGGACATGAGGCGCTCTATCGCATGCTCCTCGCACATTCGGTGAACCAAGTGCTGAGCACAATCACGACGCCTACGAAAATTCATCAGTGAAGAGAAATAGTTCATAAATATAAATGGGGACCAACAGGATATCGTGCGGTGTAGCCATCAGTGCTGCATAGGCCTCGTCCCAATATCCCAAGTCCGTCGTGCCTCTGATAACCGTGCTCCACAGATCATTGGTGTCCCAATCTGGTGGCGCATTTGATATTGCCAACCTAGCAAAACGAACGTCGTGGTCGGTGAGGGATGCGGACTTGAACAACGAAGAAGCATGGAGGTAAAATCCAAACATCGAGTCGAAGAGCTGGCCTCCAGGAAGGATCGCGGCAAGGGCGTCAGCATCCTCAAAAGATAGGGCGCTATGTGGGCCTGTCAAATAAGCGTCGGTTAGGGCAAGTAGTGGAGCAATAAACAACAACGTACCGAAACAACCCGCCAGGTTGTCCATGGCCTCCGCCGCCTCTGCATCCCTCCCAACATCCAACCAAAGCCTCGCCCAAACATACATAACAGCTGGGGTCCGCGGCAGCCATTCCAACGATTCCCTGGCCGCGTCTAGGAATCTCAGGGAGCGAAGACGCTCGCACCACAGAACCTCCAGTCGCGCCGCATGCGCTGTCGAAGTGGCTTGCAGAAGCCCACTCATGTCGAGGAACGCGTGGGCGGCGACGGCGAGCGGTGCATCGACTGCGGTACCGCCAATCTGCTCGAGCAAACACGGGAATAAAGCGGGCGTCGGTGCCGATGCAGCCGGCGCGCTGCGAGACATTCCGAGGGCACGGAGGCGGGCCGCTACCTCGTCTGCATCATCTACGACGGTGAATGGAGCGGCATCAAATGCGGGCTGCGCGGCAGCATGGCGCAGCATGGCGACTCCTCGGAAGACGGCGAATATTTCGGAGAGCAGGCTGGGATCCCAGTCTTCCAAATCTTCTGCGAAGAAAAAAAGGAGGGCGACGAGCGCCAAAATGAAGTCGTATCGCGCCTGTACTGAATGCGCCGCATACGATGCGGCCAGCATGCGCATATGCACGGAGACATGTTGGGGTAGCAAGAGTTCGACTTCATCCTCCTCCATCTTCACCGCGCGATCAAAGCCACCGACAAGGTCCAACACGAGACGGGTCGAGGCTTCGAGGTCAGACACGCTCTGGAGGCGTCCCACGAGCCAACTCTCCGCGCCATCATCGAGCGAGTCACGGAACGCGCCCCGCGCCGCCGTATCGGCGATGATATCTGCGAACGGAAACGCAACCTCTTGCTGTGTGAGGTCTACCACGCGGCCCTCGAGTGCTCGAAGAGCACGAGGTCCGATGCGCGTGCGAAGGTTCCATGCGATTTCACAAACTGCAAATTGGGGCTCGGCGCCGAAGTCGGCGCGGAGGTGGCGGTGCAATCGCAAAGGTAGGTCTTCGACGGCAAGTGCACCGGTACGCTCGCGCTCAGCTATGAGGACCTCTCCGCGAGGGCCTGTACCAAGTGCGAGTGGCCACCGAGCAGAGCGCTCGACGGCACGACAGCGAGCGATAAAACCTTCCCAATCTCGCTTGAGAGAGATCCAGTATTTGTCGTACATCAGGGCTCCGGTTTGGGTATCGCGAGATAATGTCACAGTACATCCAACGACGGCGGCTATTTGCTCCCCCAGGGAGACGTATGACGTGATGAGTGGTGCGGGTGGAGGACCAGGGAGCGAACGGCACGCGTCAGTGTATTGATCGATGGCGGTGCGAAGGGTGTAAGTGGAAAAGACGCCTGGACGCATGACCGCAGAGAAGAACCTATCCGTGAGCGAGCCCGGGGAAAGCAACAACTCATCCAGATAGGCAGGTGTCAGGTCAGGTTCGTAGGGATAGAGGACGATGCGCCAGCCAACACCCTCGGGTTCGTTGGAGACGTCTGACATGGGTATGTCAAGAATTTCGACTGCTGCCTGACCCTGATGGTCCCACAAGGTGTGGAGGTACCCATTGATGACGGCGAAGTCCTGCAAATGACTATGTGCACTCTCGTTTGAGGCCTCAAAGGTTTCAAGTAGCTGGAGATGGTCATTCGAAGCACTGAACAATTGGAAGAAGCCTCCGGAAGAGGATGAAGAGGGTGTCGGGATGAAGACGAGGACGTGCGGTCCGTCGTAAACGGTGATAAGTTTTTGCGGTGCTGGGTCAAGGAGAACGCTAGGCTTGTTTGACGATGTAGCGATACCAGGTGACAGCTCTCTTCCAGGAGAGGCCAGGGAGGGAAGTAATTTAGCCGAAGTACAGCCACTCCGTGCGGTCCACAAACGAAGTGTTCGGTCACGAGAGAGCGACCAGACGTGGCCAATGTCAGTCGGCTGGGGATGGCTCGCCAATGCGATAATGTGTGACCCATCAGCAGAGCCTTGGTGAAGGAAAGACGTGAGTGATGCAAGGAATGTATTGTGATGAAACAGGCTCTCGGTCCATTGGTCTTTGCGCGCAGGTAAGAATAGGAGAAGCGAAAGGAAGGAAACACGGACGGACCGACTGTGGTCTTATCCCCAATTGTCTCTGCATCCAGACGGATGAGTGACCCGTCCGTAAGGCCGAGCGCGACTGTATGTGTGCCCTGAACTTGAACGAGTGCTTGAAGGTACTCTTGCGCGTATTTAAGGTGATATTCGCGACACCAGTTGTTGACCATATGGGTGGACCAGAGCTTCTGCGGCGTTTGTAGCGGTAGTACAATGCGATAGAGAGAGCCGCTGGCTGTGACTGCGAGGATGTGCAGCTCGCGGGTTTCCCATAGGACTATGGCAGGGTTCGACAGGACGGTATAGGGGAATACGAAGCGGATGGGGGGCGTCTCCGTTGAAAGAGAGACGAGCTCGACGATAAGGCCATTGTGGATGAGACGAAGGAGGATGACGCCGGTCTGCACCGAGTGAAAGAATGACGCGTATTGTGCGTGTTCAGATGGTGGTTCGTCGTCGCTGGCTTGAGGCGGGAATGGCACGTGCGGTTTGGAAGTGGAGATGGAAATGGTATCCGTTTGCAAGGGGGAATAAACGTCCGACAGGTGGGTGGAGATGAGCACCTTGTCTGCCGCTGTGGCCGCTGCCATCTGGAGTGTTTGTACTCTGTACTGTGTACTGTAGTCTGTACGAGACAAGCAGATGTGGTTTGTTCCTCGCACAAATACATCCAAATAACGCGTGGCTCAGTTCCGGTTCATCCGGCCCGATTCGCCCTGGGCTTGAGACACGAGATGGGCCAACTACTGTCCCGAATCAAGTTGGTGTGTAACGCACTTGGCCAACTCGATGCAGAGTACCGTGCAGTCGAACAAAGGATAGTTCGTTCCCCCGGTCTGCCCGTAAGCAATCCGACCCTCCCATTTTGGACCGTGCCGTCAGCGAATTTGCCAACGTCCACTAATGCAACTTTGCCTCACCACGTGGACGTCCTCGTAATTGGGTCTGGTATCACGGGTGTATCGTGCACTCGTACCTTATTCAACAAGGGTCCCCCTGATCTCCGTGTCCTCGTGCTGGAGGCCCGGGATGTGTGTTCCGGTGCCACAGGCCGGTGAGTATCCCCCTTCGTCTGTGTTGTCCGCAGCTCACACTCGCTACGTCCTCGGTTCACCTACCCTTGCATCTTTTTTTATTCAGGAATGGCGGACACATCGATCCCCCACTATTCCACGACTATGAATGGCTCAAGTCGGAATTCGGGGTCGAGTCGGCGAAACGCATCATTCGTTTCCGCCGCGCGCACCATTCGGCTCTTCGTGAAGCCGTCAAGGACATCGACGCACTTGACCATTCGCAGATTCGCGACACAGAAAAGCTTGACGTTTATTTTGACCACGACTCATTCGATAACGACGTAAAAGCACTCGAGGAGTGGCGCAAAGATATGCCTGAAGAGGCGGAAGAATGCCGTGTTGTCGAGGGGAGCGAGGCAGCAAAGGTTATTCACTAGCCGCCTTTTCCCTCAGTCGTTCCAAAGGAACAACACTAAACGGTCCGAGCAGGAATACCAACTCTCTGACCGAGTAGTGGGGACCATCATCAACCCTGGTGGCGCCATCCATCCATACCGGACCGTGACATCCATCTTTGCGGATCTTTTAAACCGTTATAGGGATCGGTGAGCGACATTTGCTCCGCTTCGCACACGCGCAGTCATTGATGCATGCAGCAGGCTTGACCTCTTCACCCACACGCCATGCACAAGGATCACTCCCCCATCTGCGGTCACACCTTACTACACCGTTCAGACACCCCGCGGCTCCCTAACCGCTCATCACATTATCCACGCCACCAATGCGTGGTCTTCGCACCTCCTTCCTGGTATGCGAGGCAAGATCATTCCGCTTCGCGGCGTGATGACCGCGCAACGTCCCGGCACCGGACTTCCGACTACCGAAGTCGGGAGTCGACGCGCCCATATCTTCTACCACCCTGCGCCTGGCTTTGATTACCTGACGCAGTTACCCGGGCAAGAAAAAGGCAGCAACGGAGAGCTGCTCTTCGGTGGCGGCGCACTTCAAAGTGGGGGTTTGGTCCTGTCCGAGGTCGGCATCGCCGACGACAGTGGGTACGACCTGGGCATCGCATCACACCTGCAGGGTGCACTGCCGGAGTACTTTGGTCGTCAGAACTGGGGCGTGGAGAGCGTGGACCACTCTCGGGAGACGGGCGAGGGCGAGGGGTCCTGGGACCAGGGTCGTGTCAAATCGCTCTGGTCGGGCATCCTTGGCTTTTCGGCAGACGAGGTCCCATGGGTCGGACGCGTGCCGTCCGTTATCTCCTGCCGCCCTGCTCGCCTGTCCTTGTTTACGAGAATATCTGATAAGGTTGCCACATCTGATAGGGTCCCCATAGACCGCCCGTTAGGCCCGCCAGAAGAGTGGGTCTCCGCGGGCTACAGCGGCGAAGGCATGGTGCACGCTTGGTTATGTGCCCACGCGCTTGCTCTGATGGTTCTTGGACTGGAAAACGAGGAGGACGTGCACACGTGGTTCCCTGGCGAGTATCGCCTGACCGAGAAGCGGTGGAAGAGGGCAACGATTGCGCGGCTAATGGCAGAGTTCTAAATTTAGGAAGTGTTCACTAGACGAGACTGCAGAAGTACCTCTAACAGCGTTGTACGTATACAATATAGAACGAGTCAGCCCGGCCCTGGCGTTTCCTCTGTCAATACCATTCGCATCGTTTTACGCAGGCAGGCTGAAATACCTCTCGCGGGGCGTACGGCAAGGCGGCGCGCAGAGGCCGCAGCTGAGAATGAGAAAGAGAGATCCGAGATCCTCGGTTAGAATTTCGGCAACAAAGCACGGTTCAGGGTTTAGCACGCTACAGGTGCTGCCATTCGTAATAAGTGTGGATGTCAACGTCGCGATGGGAGTAATCTGGGGCGCTCCCATCGTCTGTCATTTATTCAACGACACGAAAACTACATCCGAGCTTCCATAGGAGATAGAGATAACGCATCGATCGGTGTTTTGTGAATTTGTTTCAGCCCGAGGTGAACGCCTATGGTCGGTCGCGGAAAACGAGGATTTCCAATGGTTGACAAGACACCAGATTGTCACGTAATTCATCACATTGTTTCAGACATTTTACCGTATACCGCGGTGACATTTGGAAAAAAGGTGCGTGAATGTGGCGCATGCGCGGCTTTCAAGTTTCCGAAGTGACAGCCTCGCGATTCCAATAGGCTGAAAAGAAGAGAAGACATGATAAAAAGTGGCGGAGAAAAAGGAAAGTCCGTAGGCGGTGGTAAGAAAATAAAATAAAAAGCAGGTTGGAAGCGGCTGGAATCTGTTGTTGAATGACGATGGTTCGCTGACACGACCATAAACGTCCGAGAGTTCTGCACTGCTTTTCTCCCAAGAACGCGACCAGGTCGCCCTGACCACGACTTACGCCAATCCATTGGGCCGCTAAATTAGGACGTCTCTTATCACGAGCCATCGAGGGCCATCAGTCTGTGGTTTTGTATTTTGATTTCCGGGTAGGGGTTGGAAATGGAACCACCGTCTAAACCATCGATGGAGGCAGGGAACGAGAGCAAGACCACACGCACCCTATTAGAGAAAAACAATTGACCCAAGGAAGTCTTTGGCGAATAGTATTTGCCTGCCGTAAGCAACCGGGGAAGCAGCGCCGAACTCTCGATCCAACGACAGTAGTATTTACTCACATGTGCAACAATTGAGGAAAGGAAAGTGATCAATTTCATCAAGGCACCGATTGTCCTTTCTCGAAAGAAATATACAGTACGTATGTTGTGCAGTAGCCATGCCCCTTGGTGCGTAAGTTGCGACGGGGGGTACCAAATTACAAAAAATGACAGCTAGGCGCTTAAAAGTTAGCTTGCGGGCATTTTCACAAGATTTAGGCAGCGAAGGGAATGCGTGATGCGAAAAAGAGGAAGGGAGAATAAGAAGATGATGCGACAACAAGGAAAGGCACTAGTGGTGTTGATAGTTGTTGTTTGTGTATTCCAAGAATAAAGTGACTTGATGGGAGATATTGTAATCAGGCGTCGTGATCAGGGTGCCAGTAAAGGTTGCCCTTAATTCGACGACGGGGCCATGACCTGGCGGTGGCGTGGAGACCGTCGTTGATCGGAGTTGATTTTCTCTGGTTTTTCTGGAGAGGCATTCAAGGCAGCTAGGTGGTCGTTCTGACCTGTGTGAGGCCGATTGGAGGGAGTTGAACGATATAATTTGTTGCAAAAGAAAGAACGAGGCAGGCCCCGTCACCGGTTGAGTTTGTTTGTGCCGGGTCTGGCCGACAGTTGCGGTTGCCTCTCCAAACGCTCGTCCTCCTCCTCTGGTCCTCTCCTCACCAGCTCAGCTCAGCTCAGCCCTCGGCTGCTGTGCTTGCTTTCTTCCCCCTTCCCTTCCCTCTCCTCTCAACCCCTCTTCTTCCCTCTCCTCCTCCTGCCATCAATCTCAGCGAGTTATATTGTCGCTCTCGTCCTTCCCTTTCCCGTATATCCCTTTGGTTGTAAGTTCGGTCCAGAGATTTCAACGTATCATTCATTCAACACACCCCACATAACCTAGGCTGGGGCATCCTTCCCTCTACAAAATAATACCTTTGCCCTCACCTCTTTCTTTCTTTTCTCGGTTCTCCCTCCCTTTCTCTCTTCCTAGTCCATGGCAGTTCTCGTCTCCCAAGACTGGCACCCCCCCAAAGATCACGCAATGGATTCTTCTCCTGCAAACTCATCCAACCCTTCCGTCCCCCGCCAGCGCGTGTCGCCTTCTAATGAACCCCCTCCTGCGTCCTCCCGGGTTTCTTCTACCCAAAACCACCAGTATCCTTACCCCGTTCAACAACAACAGGCGGGATGGAATGCTCACGCTCAGCCTTTCTATCCTGCTGCCTTCTACCAAAACCCCCACCAGCAGCCATTCCCGATCCATCCATCTCAGCAAGGTCAAGTTCCACCCCACGGCCCGTTTTTCGATCCGAATGCTCAGTTCGCCCAATGGGCTTATCAACAAATGATGTTCAACGCCCAACAGCAGGCACACCAGCTTTCCCAGCACGGGCCTCCCTCCTCTTCTCAACGTGGACGCTCCAATCCCAGCTCTCCGGTTGAGTATTTCGCTCAAAATCAGCTCCACAATTTCAGCCCTTTCCCCGCTGGGACACCTCCCCCCCATACATCTCAACTGCCGAATGGCTATCGTTCAGTCCCTAACTCCAATGGCTCCTCCAATGGCTCGTCCACTTCTTACGATGGGTTCCATCCGTATCGTCGGCCAAATCATCGTCAGGCGACACCGTCATCCTCTGACCAGCCCGCTACCGGTGATTGGCGTCAACAGGCCATCCAACCCCCATATGCACGTGCCGATGCAGCCGGTTCGACCACATCTGTCAACTCGACTGGGAGCGGTTCCCGACAACGTACTTCCAGTTTACAAGGTTCCTCAACCGGCACCTCTGGATCGCCCCACCATGTCACCGGCAATAGCACTACTTCCGGTAGTGTACGTAGTCGGAACGGGCCACCACCACAACAGCAGATGCACACATCCACAGGCTCTACGGCCCGAAACGGTGGCAACCCTCCTACCTCCACTTCATCCTCCAGCCAATCGTCCGCGCGTCCCCATCACCGTAATCCCTCATCCTCATCTTCGGTCTCTTCCGTCAGTCGCGCTCCCCAATCCGGTGCGTCAGTGCTACACGCACCAACTCCACGTCCCGTACGACCTTCGCCACTGTCACAAGGCATGTCAACTGCAGAGAAGCGCATGTCACGTGATGATAGCGATTTGCTTGAGCCGCTCCCCACCGCTGCTGCCATTCGCAGCGGCGGACTCAAAGGTCGACTACGTCGCGCCCTCTCCCTCAGTGCTTCTCACGCCATCGCCGAAGAGGAGTTATCACCTGAAACGCCTTCGTCTGCTTCGCCGCTCTCCAGCCAAGTTACGGGATTGCAAAGCAATGCAGCGGATGCGGGGGATACTGGTTCCACGGCTACAAAGCAGGCCAAGAAAAAGCGTGCTGCATTGTTCAATTCCCGGCTCAATGCATCGACAGACAACATATCTCTTTCTTCTACCATGTCGTCTGCTTCCGTCGTCATTCGTAAGCTAGGCTCAATTGGGAAGCTTGCTCGACGCAACTCGCTGGCAGGGATCACGTCCCTTTTTAAAGACAAAAAGGACAAGGATGACGCTGACGAGAACAGTGGAAAGGGAAAGAAGAAAAAAGGTGGAAAAGGTGAAGCTGCTGAGGCGAGCGTATCACACGTCACGGCAGAGCTGGATCGTTCGAGCAGCGAGTGGGGCGCCGAACTCAATGGACTTTCACCTGCAGCTAAGCTAGCACGGCAACACACTCTCAAGACCAACGCAGAGGCGGCTGCCAAGGCGAAAGCCCAGGAGGAGGCTGCTGCTGCCGATGCTGCCGCTGCCAGCGCCAGCTCTGCCAGCAAAGCGGCCGAGCATGTACCGACCACTTGGGAGAAGAGTACAACCACCAATCGCGGACCCCCCAATACGGTGCGCGTGAATGAGGAAGGCATGCGCGTAGTGGTCGAAGATGATGAATCCGGTAGCGAAGGCGAGAGCGAACACCCGCAAGACTACTCTACCTACATAGAGGGGTGGGAGGACGAGGACTGGAGCCACATTGACGATGATGAGGATCTCACCATTCGTCAGGGTCTTGAACGAGCGAGCCTCGGCGATGACGAATTTGACCATGAGCCGTGGGCAATTGGCATACGCCGGAGCGTCGAACGTGTGCGACAGCCTTCCAAAGGAATACTTAAAAGTATGTATGCTGATGATTCGTCTGTGTTCATGTTAAAACTGGAATATGTTCTCGTAGATGCCGATGGTTACGACCAACACAATTTCATGGATACACCCGCCAATTATAACCGTCTTCGATCCAACTCGTACAACTCGCATCCCGCCAGAGCTCATGAACTCGGTCCTCTCGCGCGTATTCCGTCACCAAACCCAGACCACATCGATGGTCTACGTCATCCCACCGCTTCGTCCGGGCAATCAGCATTCCTTCCGGCACTCGCGTTCGAAGATGATGATGGGATACGGCCCTCACCAGAAAGGACCCTTTTCAACCACCCGAACCTCAACTCGAGCGCGCCGGTGCTGAGCACAATACTTTCCTCGCCACCTACGCTCGCCCACCGCTCTGCGACGACTCCGGTGAAGCGTCTTGCGTTTGCAAATAACTTGAGTGTATACGACACGTTCCCTTCCAGTGTGTACGATCGCCGTAGCGAGCCTGCGACGTGGAGCAGGCTCACGCCCGCACTCGCTCAGAGGATCAAGGAGGAACTGAACTCATTCAAGATGGAGGAAATGGAGGTACACGCCTCTAGCCGGATCCAGTACGCTTTCGTTTTACAGCCCAAGTTTCAACCTGCTGATGCTTCTGCTGTCTTTCCAGTACCCAATTCTTTGTCTGACGCTGCTTAACCAGCTATGACTTGTCGCGTCTTTTTCTCTTTTCGAACCCTCTGCTGTTCGTGCACGATTTGTCCCGACGCAATCTCACGCCTGCTACCCTCACCCTTACTCGGTATCTAAACGAGCACCCCCCACGCAGCGTACGTTACACACATCTCGCTATCATTCTGCCCAGATCCTTCATCCGCTCTTCCAAATCCTCTTTACCCCCGTCTCATATACCCATCCATTGTAACGCATAATGACGCACGGTGCCCGCCGCCTCTCCATTCCTCACCTGCCTCCACGTCCGTTGTGTACCGTAGCTCACTCACTCCTTTACACCCTCATGAATCGCTCTTGGATGGACTTTTTCCTCCCTCATTCATCATCATCCTTCTCTAGTCTTTCCTCAATTCTTCAATGTGCTTGCTGACCTACCCACCGCTCCCCTTCCACCTTCCTTCCCAACCCGCGACCACCGTCACTGCGCCTGTTGGTATCTGTTCTGGTGCTCTCTTGTTTTTTATTTCTGCATGCCACAATCATCCATAGTGGGTCCTTCTGTGCATAGTGCAATAACATTAAACAAGGGAAGTGTTGAGCTAGCTGCATAATCTATTCAGTCTCGTCTCACTTAGAGAGTGATCTGACTTTTTTCGGGTTCTTGTTTACTAAAACCCAATTCGACGAATTCTCTAAATGAGTCGGCTCCTTTCGTCCGTGGCGATCGGTCATTGCGTGCCGAGGTTGCCAGCATATGAGAGATGCAATTGCCCAGAGTAAAAAGAAGGATTGCATCCAAGATCTCACGTGTGTGTAGCCTTGCGCGTGTCCTCTTGTGAGGGAAGCAGACGAGGTTAATTGAATCTAATTGGGGATTATGGCAACATCCAAACTAGGACCCATGTCTACGAAAACTTCAATGTCTTTCTCTAAACCTCAATGGGCATGGTTCTTGTGGTGCTCTGTTTGTGCGTCGCAAAAAAAGGGGGGGTGAGATACACATCTCATTGACGAAGACAAACGAACGTACTCAGGTGCACTGAAATGAGCAAAGGAAGGAAATGACGACAGTAATGAAACGTGAAATCAATATGCGACAGAAATCAACGACGGTAGGGGTCACGCACTCTGGTAATCGAGGGTGTACCCAAGTCCGAAAATGGCCAACATAGTGAGGACAATGGGCGACGCAGAGGCGTTCTTGCCGTTGAAGTAGCGCGCCTTGATTCCGCTTCCAGCGGATGCCGGCGCAGGGCCTTTGGGGAGCTTGGAATAGAACGCGACGAGGGGGCTGAGGTCCGCACCCTTCCCCGCTGACTGATCGAAGGAAGACACGAATAAGAAGATGAAAGTGGGAAAAGAGTCATCAGGCTGAAAAGGAGAACTCACGAGGATAGAAGGAGAGGCTATTTTGGGGGGTACGAGACCCGAGAGTTGTCGACGGACGAGAGAGGCGTGCATTGGCAGTTTTGGCAGGGACGTTCGCAGTTGTTTCTGCTCTGACGGCGGCGCTGTCTCTCAGTCGTTGCTCTTTCCGGCTCTCGCCGATGATATTAGTCAGCACATCCTCAGCTCACTGGGGCCATGTCATGTCAGGTTGCAGTTCAGATCTGCTGCAAAGTTAACTGAGTAGGGAGGTGTCGTCCTTCTCATAGATGCCGCACTGTGTTACGCACGCCGCCCGTATCGTTGTCTCTGCCGCAGCATCTTTCACCGCACTCTTCTGGCGGCACGGTTCCTGGCGCAGCACTTATGCATGTATAGTCATGCAGTCACGGTTTCACCACTCTCTCGCGCGCTTGAAGTGATGTCGTACCCTCCACCTGAACGTATTGTTTGCATGTGCTTCGTTCTCTATGATGGTCTCTATGGGGGCTCTTGTTCTAGACTCTAGCTTGTATTTTCGCACATCTCCGAGGCTTTATGTAGCTGGAGGCCGAAGCTCGCTTACCTGCCCATCTCACAACCGACACGCCGCCTTCGTATTTGCCCGCTTCTGATGAGACACCTGTTTTTTTGCCCCGTCCTGAGTATTTTTTTACAACATATGGGCGCTTGAGATAGTCTTGTTCACAGCCCCCATGGGCACGCCTCCCGACAAATAGAGTAATCTAGTTCGGTCAGCACTTTCTTTCTTCCGCGTGGCGTTCTTCGACGTTCTCGCTCTGGGTAACAAATATATTGATCCCTCGGCTCGCCCCTTGGGCGTAAGCGCTAAGTCCTAAGGCTATTTCGCTACAGGCCCACCACTACAAATGCTCACAATAGAAACATCAATGACGTGGGACCACCCGACATTACAACTGAAGTGAACCCCGATTTGGGTGCGGATGTGGGACCTAGATAGCCTGCTCGTTTTCAAGTAAGATATGAACATGCGAATGCCATCACCCACATCGATGCATCTGGGAACAAAATGTCATAGCGCTAGGTGAGTGACGCATAGCATCCCTTAACAGGTACTTGTAATAATACTAGCTTAGGTGGAAAACTCCCACAGGTGGACACGTCGATCACTTTCAGCGATAAGCTGGGAAGTACATCTTGTCTTCAGCAACGCAATGTGAAAAAGCATTGCGATGGATCATATTCAACGATCGTCGTTCGAGTTTCTAGAATAACGTCCGTGAAAGCCGGTCCGAATGTTGAAATGTGCACTGTCACCCAGCGGAATATCTCCGTAGCGTATACTTAGGACATACTCTCGACCGGGGGGTGGGTAAGACGGATAAAGGTGGGATATCATTTTTCTGGGATTCTAGGCTGCACGATGTGTGGATTCCATAGATTAGAAACCAGGCTCAAATGCCGCTTCAAATAATCGTACGCAACACCTCTCTGGCAAGCGTGATAATGTCCCGTTTCCCACTCCTTCCCAAGGGCAAGAAAGGGGGCGCTTGATTCTCAGATAAGCGTAAACTTGCTTACTAGCCCCGAGGATTCCTCGGCAGTATTCCAGTATATAAAAGTGGTATAGCGCTTTCAACCATCTGGGGCGAAGGTTCACGTGGAATGGAAGCCCCGTACGTGACGTGCATATTGCAAGCGAGCTCAACCATTCTAACGATTATTTAAGTCCATTCTCGTGGACATCTGTAAAATGTGCATGCTGCCAACCTCAGCTACTTCCCTCTTGAGCAGACGCGCCAGTTCATTCATGGGTGAGGTGCATTCCTTTTGCAATAGGCTTTCACATGAACTTGGTCACCGTCTAACACGAGAGGGGTCAGATTTTTTTAGAAGACACCAGATGGTCATGGGTCATACTGCTCTCGTGAAATTGCTGCGAACAGTGCACATCACTGGCATTACGTGACATGAATCCGAGATTTGCAGGGCTGGTCAAGTCCCTATGGAACTATACCGTCCCACGCCACCGACTCGGCATCAACCAGTTCTTTGATCAATTTAAAGACTGAGCTGCTGTTCCTGACTCTAAGATGATCAAGTTCACGGTACTTGATAAATAGGTTCTGGTTTTGTAAGGGAACATCCTGCAATGAGTCAGTACGTAACGGAGACGGTAGGGATAATAGACATATTTGCCCGCAGTAGACATCAAGTACTTACAGTCACGTAGGTCGGGTTCACTGGGAAGCACAAGGTAATAGGTGTGCGATAAGAACCTTTCCTCCTAGGCCAATATCTGCAATTGAGGTGGGTTTTCCCATTCTCATAAATCGCAACGCTCGTGTTTCAAATCGCGAAGAGCGGTAATGACGCAAGTCTATCAAACGGTAATGCCAACGCCAACGAATGAAAGAATGCTGTTATTCTACATGACAGTGATTGCAAGACAGGAATAGATAAGGCACATAACCTCACAAGGCAGCACCACCGAGACAATGGTCCACTCAAAACCACCAGCAGCCAATCAATTCAATCCCACGACGGAGACGTACTGTAAGCATGGCTGCGCCCAGAGGATCCGTTCTGCTGCGTTTGTGCAGGACTCGACGGTGACCATTGAGGTGACGTTGGGCTATATGCAGGGGATGCTGGGGCTAGGAAATGTGAGACTTCTCTGCCAGTACGTAATGCATCAAACTCACAATAGGCGGGCGACGCTGGGGAATAAGCCGGGGACGTGGGTGCTGGTGCAAGATGTCAGCATTGTGGTAAGCAACACTAGGGAGTACGTACAATACTTGGGGGATGATGGTGAGGTAGGCGAGGTAGGTGAATATTTTGGCGAGGCCGGAGTCATTAGTGCGGGGGCTGGTGAACGTGAGCGAGTTTAGCAAGAAGTTGGTACAAAAGCGATAGTGACATGAATACTCACACGCTACGAATGGAAAAGGATGAAGACAAGTGGTCAGCTACGAGCAAATTCGCATACTCAAATGGCTTACTGGGTGAGTCTAGGAACATTTCATATCAGATGGTGCGATAATAGTGAATAAATCATACTTACAGCGTGGAGAAGCTGGACTGAATGAGGGACTCGTTGGGGAGTATCGCGGAGAGGAGGGGCTGAAAGATGGTGACTGTGGCGAATAGCGTGGGGATGTTGGTGAGAATGATGGCGATGTTGGCGAATACCGCGGGCTAGTCGGTGAATATCCAGGCGATGATAAATTAAGAGCTGGAGAAGTCGGGGAGTATGTCGGGGAGGTGGGCGCACGGCCACGATCGTAAAATGGTGAGGTGACATATGGGGAAGTGCTGAACGGCGAGGTCGCACCCGCGAACGGTGACTGCGGAACGTAAGGCGATGTCGGCGAGTACACGTTTGGCGAGCTCGGGCTGTAGCCAGGAGCTGCGGGTGACATTGCACCAGCATGGCGAGGACTCTGTCCGAAACCACGGTACGCAAAGTTTGCTGATTCTTCGCCTCCGTTTGATGCGAGAGGGGAGAACGCTGCCGCCTCCCCTTTGTAACTCTCTTGGTTCCACATGGGCGAGTTACTGTCGTATGGCGTCATCGCTACTTGGCCCGGAGTCATACCGGCGTCCACTTGTGCTGATAGCATGCTCTGCATCGGTAGTCTGTGATCAACAATGACATCTTTCAGCATGTCCATGTCGAGCGCCACTTCAAAGGCTCCAGTGCCCATGGGAGCCATCTGACCAAACATGACGTTCTCCGCGATGCCGTGGCAGTCGTCTCTCTCTCCGACAGCAGCGGCCTCCATAAGAATCTCGACAGTCTCCTCAAACGATGACCGCATGAGGGCTCCGGTGTCGGCACGATTGATGCCGTGTCGGGTGATTGCCATTAGACTGCCGCGTTGCGTCATCAAGTCACAGAGGAGTGCAAGATGCCTGTAATTGACATATGAACCGTCGAATTCGATGACGTTGCGAAGTTCTTTCATGATTGCTGCCCTAGCTGCCTCGATACCAAGGACGTTGAAAATCTCCACGCAGTTATTCGAGTAGGTGCGTGCGAAGTCAACACCGTCCAGGCACATTACCTGTCTCATGTTGGTGCCATCCGTTTCGAGTACCCATTCTTTGTAGTCGTCTCCACCCGAGACGATGCTGCCATCTGCCTCGATGACGGTCTTGTCATGTTTCATGAGGAATACGCGACGAATACCCTTGACACCACGCAGGCTGATCGAATTGAGCATCGTATTTTCCAATTGACGCAGAAAGATATCTTCCTCTATTGTCCCAATGCCATCTTCATCCTTGTCGGCACCACCAAGGACACGACAGCGGATGACGAGCTTTTCGGAGTTATCTTCGCTCCAGATTACGAACAAGTCGGACTTGAAATTCTCTTTGATCTTATTGGCGACGAACTCCATCGTCAACTTGCGGTCGATCATTTTGGCACGGTCCATCTCGAGACGAAGAAGCCATGGGGACTGCAAGTGTAACTGTTGCTCCATTTCCTCGTCAGGAATAGCGAAGAAGGCTTCGACAAAGACTTGATCTTCCTCGATCACGGTAGACTGTGGATCAGGGTCGTACCAGATTTCGACTGCGCCGGTGACGGTGCGTAGGGAGGTGTACGCGAGCTCTTGCTGTACGTTCTTCGCCAATTCAGCCGATGCACTGAACTCGGGCTGCAAGAACACCGTAAGCGACGGCGTCTTGATGTTTGTCGCAACGTTGATAATCTCCTTTAGACGGGGAACGCCGAGGGTGACGTTCTTGCTGGAGACACCAGCGTAATGGAACGTGTTTAGGGTCATTTGAGTCGCGGGTTCACCGATAGATTGCGCAGCAAGGGTGCCACACATCTCGCCAGGATTGATAAGCGACTGATTGAACTTCGTCTCCACTTCGCCGATGACCCAGTCAAAAGCCTCACGGGTCAGGTGGTATTTCTCCAAGACTCGTCGAGAGGCGAAGGTTGCACGCAGATGCATGCAAAAGTTAAGGGTTGCGTTCACTTGGCACTCCCTGCTGATCGGATCGTCATTCCGCACGACGACCAGTTTTCTCTGAAGTTCTTTGACCATGTCTATGATATGCACAGGGTCAAGATCACTTGGTTTGCGTCGGTCGATGTGGAATATTTGAACAGCATTTTGTACAATGCGTTGTAGATTGACCGGTAGGTAGTGGGGAGTGCTGCTGGGTGTGCGTGGGAAGATGAAGTCACGAAGAATCCTGCGGTCTTCGAGTAATTGATCATATTCTTCGTCCAGTCGACCTTGAAGTTCCAGAGAGCTGTCATCGATGCCAACCTGGAGCACGCCCGGGAGGAACCCCCCAGCCGGATCCGTGACATCCACCCGATAATTGTGCTCGAACTCTCGATCATTGAGATGGAAGGTTTCGATGCGTTGTCGCTCGATGAAGGCGCCATCCATTCCATCCTCTCCGTAGATGAACTGCAGAACATCTCCCAAAGAATTCCGCACAGTCCCATCGTAGTTCACCATCACGTCCTCGAGGGCTTTTACGAGGCGACGCTGAATGTAACCCGTTTCGGCAGTTTTGACGGCCGTATCGATCAGACCTTCACGCCCGGCCATGGCATGAAAGAAGAACTCTTGTGGAGTAAGACCTCGAAGATATGAGTTCTCTACAAAGCCTCGTGCCTCGGGACTAAAATCGTCTTTTGTGAAATGGGGAAGTGTTCGGTGTCTGAAGCCGAATGGGATACGACGACCCTCGACAGACTGCTGTCCGACGCAAACCGACATTTGGGAGATATTGATGAATGAACCTTTGGAACCAGCAACTACCATTTGCTTGACATTGTTGTCGTCTTTCAGATGCGTCTGTGCATGTCGACCGGAGTCGTCTCGGGCCTTGTTGAGTTCGAACTCCACGCTGCTCTCGAAAGATTCTCGAATGGTCATCCCCGGCGAGGGTTTCAACTGGTCCTTTTGAGCCTGTTGGATGAGATTCCGAACGTTCTCCTTCTTTTCGGATATTTTTTTGTTGACGAAGGTCATCGTCGCCTTATCCGCAATTGTATCCCCGATGCCGATGCTAAAACCATTGTGGAACAGCCAGTAATTGACGATGCATTGGAGTCCCGTGAAGAGCGTCCGTGTAGCTTCTGGTCCCTTCTCGCGAAAGACAACATGTACAAGGCCACCTTGCGATGCGCCAACCGTCTTCTTTTCGACAACGCCGAAAATGATTTCACCATTCTCGATGAGCATGCCATCATCGAATATTGGGTTTGGAGACGGCTTATCCGGAGCACGAAATATATTGATACCTCGAGGGATGGTCATGCTGAGAATTTGCTTCCCGGTCCAAAGTGGCTTTGGTTTAATGATGGCGGGTGTCGGCACGGTCCCATCCCAGTCCGGTACCCAAAGCATGATATTTTGAACTTGGTTCCAGTCCAAGAAGCAGTCTCGCAGGGTGAACTTGCGGATACCACAGAGGGTGTCTTGTACGATACCCATAACTGGCTTATTAGCTTGTGGGGAAATAATCTATTATGTGAATTAGCGATAGTCGCGTGGGGGAAGAATCGGAGAACTCACTTGTCTCGGTACCCAAGCAATCTGACTCAGCTCTGCACGGGTCTCCTCGCTTTGGGGGACGCTGATAAAGATGTCAGAATTATTGTGAATGCCTCGTAAGTGTACGGACATACTGCAAGTTCATTTCGTCGCCATCAAAGTCCGCATTGTATGGAGGAGTGCTATAAGAGGGTTACTAGGGATAGGATACATACTTAAAATCACACCTACACGGATAGGTTCAATCGAAACGCTAGACGGAAAAAAGAATTAGATGATTGCGAGGGACGTAGATACTGTGAACGTACTGGAGTAAGGCATTAAGCGGATCCGGTGGCTCATCATACTCATTTTATGCAAAGATGGTTGGCGATTGAATAAAACATAGCTGAAAAAAAATGAGAAATAGTGATTATTCCGACATATGTATTGTACTCACTCGCCATCCTTGAGGTGGCGTTCCACGATCCATCCATATTGCAGAAATGCGTCCGCTTGTTTGTTTCGGCGAAGGTCAATTCGGTCGCCAGTGTCTCGGACCACGTATCGTGCGCCGGGATAAGCGTTTGGGCCCCTTCGAACAAGTTCCTGAAGGTATGCAATATTATATGGCGTCACTAGGGCAAACTCCATCAGCGAGTCAGAGAAGCGAACGGATAATCATTACTTACCCCGCTCAGGATATGTCAAAGTCATCGCAATCGACCTCGGCACACCGACTTCGTCCAATTCTAGATTTGGATCACCCGTGATGACTGTCCGAGCCGAAAAATCGACACGCTTCCCCATTAGATTGCCACGGAGGCGACCCTCCTTGCCCTTTAAGCGAGCGCGAATAGCTTTCACCGGGCGGCCAGACTTTTGTAGTGCCTGAGGGATACCCGCAATGTCATTGTCCATATATGTGGCTACATGAAACTGGGCAATGTTCAGGCAAAGATTAACAAAGGTACATACGACGACACACACCTGGAGAAGTTGCTCGTACTCGGTCACAATGTGAGCAGGGGAGCCTTCTTGCTCGCTCTTCCGTACATTAGTGGAAGCCTTTATAATCTCTCCGAGCTTGTAGGTGAGATCATCCTCGCTTCGCATCGTACCCCCGTCTACTGCGATGCTTGGCCGAACAGGGGGAGGCGGGACCGGGAGAACGGTCAAAATCATCCACTCCGGACGTGCATATTCATCGGAAAGCCCAAGGAGATGTAGGTCGGAATCAGATATCTTCATCAAGGTTGTATGTACTTCCGTCGGAGTGAACAACCGCTTATCTTGATGGACAGTCTTGATGTCCTGGAACGCCCGTCAGCGTGTAATGCAATACGGTTCATCTATCGCAAACCTCGTCCTCATCCTTGGGCTTCTTGTATTGCAAAAACAACTTCAGGCCCTCTTTCCGAATCAGCGGTTGAAGGTGTCCGCAGCCTCCGTGACCCTTTTTAGGCTCATCACCGTCGAGATCACCCTCATCCCTCTGCTCGTCGGCCTCACAGACCATCTTACTTTTGCAATGGTTCCAAACGATGGCCATCCGGGTCTTCAAATCCCGAACATGTCGGATCTTATCGGCGAAGTTGGGGTCCGACTTACAGCACACATTAAGACATCGAAGATAGAAATAAGAAGGTTAGCCTGAATGCAGACGGGGCAAGGGAACACCCTAGAACACCACAAAATGCCATATACACAATATGAAGAGCGACCAAGTGGCAAGCTGGGCCCGTACCGCTCAGCTGCGTCACAGTGAGGGCCACCCAGCAGTCCAGCACAACAGTGGCGCATCGAAGGATGAGCCACTGTATGTGGGCACGTTTGCACTCCTTGCTCAGCCCCCATTTCACCACACGACTGCGTGTCCAACCAGACCGAGCGGTGAAGGGCCGACGCGGCGATCAAGCGATCGAAAACGCGCGTCAGCCGCGCTACGGGTGGAAGAACGCCACGATTGTCGAGGAACTAACGCAGTGTGGGCTTGGGGTTCCCCAATCGGTGGAGAGAGCCCCCAGAAAATTTGGGTGGTGGGGTGCGAAGCAAGTAGAAGCAAAGAAGTCGCCACTCACGATATCAGCTTTCAGCTTTCCACAATTTACACATATGCTCTCCAGGATCTTCTTTACTTTAACGATAAACCCTATACGCCAGAATTGGAAGGAGAGAAAGATGCGATGACATGCCGCGCACCTGGATGGAATACCGGTCTCGCCAGTTCAATGTGACCGAAATGTCCCGGGCACTCCGACATTGACTCTCCACAAGTCTGACATTTGAAGTTCCGGTCAATCGTGCCCATACGGGGATCCATCAAACCGCCGAGTTTGGGTCTATGACCAGTCTCGTCCATAACTTCCGGATGCTCGACTTTGACAACGGAGTACGCTTTCTATAGAAGCGCCGAGAAAATTTTAGTGAAACTCTCGTGAGGCGGAGTTGCTTACAATTTCCTCTGGAGAGAGGATACCGAACTGAACCTCCTTCACTTTACGGATTGGGGCTGAGGAATGCGCAAATTGATGACCTAACATGGCTGCAAGACAGGGGGCGGGTGTGAATGAGCGTTACGAGGATTATAGCAAGGCTATAGAGAATCAGAGAAACAAGGGTGGGAATCAAGCCGGGGACCAGAGGGTTGGTTATTGAAGGGTGAAATGGGTCTAAAGGGAAGCAGGGCTCAGATCCTGGAACTTTTTGTTTGATTTTGAGGACGAAGGGAGGACACAGGGCAACCGGGCTGTGCTGTGTGTCACTTGGAAAAGTGGCGGGATTGGCCCTGATGGAACCAAAAGACACGCGGCGTGTCTGTATCGTTCTATTCTCCGAGGGTGAAAGAACGAGAGTAGAAGGAGTATTGGACCGACGACTAAGGACGGCGAGGTGGTTGTTCGAGGACAACCAGTGGTGACGGGTCACTTGGAACTCCGCTCGAATTCATTCCACATTCCGCGCGCCGCACACAAAGCAGTGCCGCCCTCATGCTCATGAGTCAAGGTTACTGTAATATGACTCCGATGTCTGAAACCTATCTCGCTGGCGGAACTTGGCCGGACCATGTGTAGGCTTTAAAAAACGGACTCACAGTCCGCGAGTCGCTCACAACATGACATACAGTACGGTATGGCCATGCACTCGTTAGTAGTATGATACTTATACTGTATTGTACTGTACTTGTATCCGTACCCGTACCCAAGGACGCCCAACGTGTTTGCCATGATATCATGTGATAAACGTTTACGGCCGCGCCACCCGTCACACCTGGGCGTGGACTCGAAGGAACTGCAATCAAAGGGGATGTCGTCAACAAATACTGTAATGGTCGAACGTAGCTATTACTTCCTCTGCGCTGACCGGTGTGTTATGTTGACGCCGCGTAATTCCAAGCGATCCTGATTTAGGTCTGATTACCTAACAAGTATCGGAGTGTGAATTGTCCTCCCGTCATCATCGCACTCCTCGCTGCGCTCCTGGCCGCACGCCCGAACAACTGCAACTGTACGAGTAACTTCCTCCCTTCTCATCAATCATGTCGACATTGAGTAGTTGGCTCTGGGGGACCAGCCAACTTGATGATGCTATTGGTAAGGCCTTCCTTGTATGCTACATTTGATTGGCGCGTGACGGTCAATTATAGACAAGGCCACGTCCGAGCTCCTTCCAGCTGGTTCAGAGGATATTGCTCTTAATCTCGAAATATGCGATCAAATACGGTCGAAGAGTGCTCAACCGAAGGATGCTATGCGTGCTTTGAAACGTAGGTTAAACCATAAGAACCCAAACGTACAGCTCTTAGCGCTGAGCGTAAGCGACCTCCCAGAGATCTTTAGAACCATTTCTTACATTTTCCATGTCTAGCTGACTGATGTATGCATCAAGAACGGTGGAGACCACTTTCTCGTGGAGATAGCTTCAAGAGAATTTATGGATAATCTTATTTCGATTTTGAAAACGCCCACGCTGAACCGTGATGTCAAGAACAAGATACTTCGTTGCGTACAGACCTGGGCAATGTCATTCAAGGGGAAGCACAATCTTGGATATGTCGAGCAGGTGTATAAAACGCTGAAGACGGAAGGTAAGAGCCGTGCAAAGTTGTGGACATGCATCCTCTACAATGATCTTTCTAGGATTTAACTTTCCTCCGGAGGATCTTGCCATCGCGGGCTCGGCTCTTGTTGACACACAGACTGCTCCGGAGTGGATAGACTCGGATGTTTGTCTCCGTTGTCGAGACCCGTTTTCGTTCACCAATCGCAAGCATCACTGTCGCAATTGCGGCCGTGTATTTGACCAGAAGTGCTCTTCAAAGTCCCTCCCCCTTCCTAGTTTCGGTATTACACAGGATGTACGAGTCTGTGACTCGTGCCACAAGGATCTTACGCGGCACAAGGACAAGATGTAAGCATTGAGTGTCTTGAGTTCGGCAACTGACTCACGTGTGGGACTGAATAGCAGACATCGCCGATCCTCTCACGGCCCACCTCACCTCGAACATGGCTCTTCGCGTGACCTTGCAGATACGGATCTCCAACGTGCAATACAATTGTCACTGGAAGAAGTAAACGGACATGGACAGCATAGGCATCCGGGTTATGTTCCGTACCAACCCGATTCTTGGCAACGGTCTGAGCCTCCGATCGTCGAACACGCACCACAACCTTCAGTTGGGGCTGATGAAGAGGATCCTGACCTTAAGGCTGCCATTGAAGCCAGTCTTCGTGAGGCTAATGCCCCAAAGCCGAGTGCTCCGGTTGGCCTTGAGACTCCCACAGCTGAGGCACCTTCCGTCTCGTCGGGCTCATATTTCCCTACCGCCACACCCACGCACCCTTCTATACCAGCTTTTCCGAATTATGACCTCGCACCGGTAGAGTCCGACACGATTATGACGTTTAGTCAGACGGTCGAGCAAGTGCAAGCACGGGGCAGTCGTGATCTGTCACGGTTTCCCGCTGTAACGCAGCTCTTTAACAATGCAAACAGTCTGAGACCGAAGCTTGCAATGAGTTTGGATGACACGGGACGCAAAGAAGGTACGGCTTACCTTTATTTTAATGCCCTGGCGCCTTTTAACTTGAGTATGCCCTCATCAGAGCTTCTCGCCGAGATGAATGATAAACTCGCTCAGGCGGTGAAGTTATATGACCACATCTTGACACAGCAGGTTTCGCGCCCAACATGGCGTCAACAAACTGCATCGCCTCCAACCCAACCTGTCAGCCAATGGAATTCCACCAATACTCCTACGACCGAATCGTGGCATCAGCCCCCTTCTACCTATGCACCTCCGCAAGCCTACCAGACTCCCGCTGGCGCTGGTCCATCCTACGCTCCGCCATCACACTCGCCTCCACAATCCTGGACTCAATCTTCCTACATATCCACCTTTGCCAGTCCTCCTCCTATCGCTACCGTATCTACAGCGAGCCCACAACTCAATTCGAGCCCCACTCCACAGTCTTTGGCTTCCCAACAATACCAGTACGCACACCCAATTCAGCCAGTATCGATCCAGCAACCTCGCGCACCAGTGCGTGCCCCTACGAGTGTGATTACCCCTCCACAGCAGCCCGCGCCTATTGCTGTGCAACCTCCACCGGCAAATCACAATCCATCGTCGGCCCTGTCTATGCACCGTCGCCAGCAGTCCCTGCTGCAGCCACAACAACCTTTGTCACGACATAACACTGTCACGCAAGTAGCACACGTTTCACCCTTGCCGCCACAGCAACGATATCCTTCCGCCTCAGCACCTGCTCCCGCCCCTATTCTTCCGAGCTTCCCCTCGGTCCCGACAGCTCCGCCGAGTATCCCATACAACTCCTACGACAGTGTATCATCGGCTGTCGAGCAGCCGAAGAAAGAGGCCCTTTTGATCGAGCTGTAGTATCGAGTGCGTAAGAGATGGTGTAGGCATAACTTTGGCTGCTATTCTATTGTTTGTTGTTATTCATTAGTTGAGATGCACTGATCCCTTACGTTGGAACTCGCGGACTCGGCTGAAGACCTAGCGGAAGTACTCACAGTATACAACGCATTCTCGGTGAAGCTGAGCGAGTGCGATCATTGTATGATATTACAATTGACCGACGCGTTTCACCTCGCATCATCGAGTCGACCTCACCTTCGCTAGGTGCACTTCCTCATGCATCATGACATGCACCTCGAGGATTGGGTTGGTGATTGAGAAACTGCGTAATTGTGCAAAATCTTGTCCTTTTGTAGCTTCGATCGCTGAGTACTGAGTGCTCGATCTTTCTGCGTGAGTATTACCTTGTATCCCCTCAGTCCAACGACATGCTGCAAGCGTGTGTTGTATGGTTATTTGACACAACGATTAAGTCCCAACCAAAGCAGCTTTAGTATACGATGGACGCACGGTGACGGTTCCCTGCTGAACGTACAGTACGTCACGTACGTGTGTGTGTGTATTCGGCCGTGTAGGCTGTGACATGGCCAAGGCCAGTCGTACTGATACACAGTTCCTACAAAAAAAGAAGCCATGCTATGTACGCGCCGCGTTCGTAAAACGCATCTAGACTCTTCTTCCCGAGCAGACACAATCCAAGAAAAAGCCACCTATTTTATCTTTCATGACATAGTATCTGTACGGCACGACATTATAACCTATGCTGTGACCCCAGGTGCAACACTGGACATCACACACATTCGCCACGTTACCGTTCGGAGCGGGGCGGACCAGCATATGCAAATCGCATACTAACAGTTCATGGGGAAGGATGCTCATGCATAGCGTTACAGTACCGTGGGAATAAAGACTGATATTTACATGGTGGCCTTCATGGAATTCAAGGTCTTCATAGCCATCACAATTTGGTCGGAAAAAATCTGGGAGCCATTTGGATGAAACACGTGTAAAGAATACCCGAATCACGTCTGAAAAAACGAAAAGATTAGCATTCCCTCCACGGACAGGTAACCAACCTCAGACGAGGAAGGAAGTTACGAGGAAGGCCTAAAATCGGAACCAGGGTCATCGAGGGCTCAATTCACTGAGTTGTACTTCTGTGGCTTTTTCAAATGCGCCACGAACCAACCCTTTGGTTTTCTTTGTCGCGCGAAAATCGGCAGTATCCCCATCTGGTTAGCAGTGACTGCGGACGACCCTTACGAACAGTATGTCGCGGATGGAGGGGTGTGACCGAAGCGCTGCCTACAAAACGATGCTGGCAGCAGTTCGAAGTCCCCTTCATAATCAGTGCCGTGCTTGAAATCCTACTCGACCTACGTGGCGTTGGCCATGATATCGACTGTAAATGCAGATGCAGCGACAACGGACACGCGACGCCGTGAGAAAAAAAAACATAAATATTCCACTGCCTGGTTTGCGGTATCGAGCGGGCAAAATCGCGCTCGAAAATGGGCGCAACGCGCAAATTGATTCTGTCTCGTGGCATGAGATGCACGCCTCGAAATGTAGAGGACAAGATAATTGCCTGGATATCTTGCAGGGCCTCCATGCCACATGCAGCGCGCCACAGGCTCGGATTCTTGTAAAGTACCCTGTACAGGCAGTCGACATTGACGCTGTTCACATTTTTGCATTTCTGAACTTAAGCGGTTCAAGAAGCATACCCGAGATTATGGCACATTCGGACTTGGCAGAAAACGGTAACCAAAACCATCCTGTCAACGAGGCACGTGGGGGGTTGAATGTGGAAGGTTTAGCCCATCCTGTAATGGTGACGATGATCACAATGCCCATAGCCCTGAACTCTGGCCCATACTTTAAGGGTAATCGGTAAGGATCTCTGGCGCACAAAAATCCAAAATCCCGCACGGACGATTTGTTACCCCAAAAGGGACGCTTACGTCCTCATCGACGTGGCACTAGTGCTGCCGCCAGCTCAGAATCGTGATACTAAAAAAGGTGAAAATATCCATATTGGGCAATTTTTTTGTGACCGGCTCCATTCAGTAGCCACATTTCGAGCCGAGCCGTGGCAGCACTACGTGGCACTCGACCTTTTACTGACTCACCAACCTTTATCGGCAACACACGAGCCGAATAAAAAATTCGCGAAGTGAATGGCAGGCGCAGTCAAAGAGTATATTCTCTGGCATAATGTTGCAATGAGTCATTCCAAGTGCGTGTAATTTCTGCAGTATCAACTGTTACATTCGAATCAATTAGTATAGGACGAACGTTGAGGATAGAAACTCAGTAGATCGGTGGCTAAAAAACGTTGCTCAAACTTGGGAAAAGTTCTGCTCAATTGACGGATGTCGGGACGTAGGGCATGCTTTGGCTGTACTTGTTTGCGCTATATACACTGGTATTGTTCAACTCGCATGCGGCACGAGTGTTTCAAGTCATTGCAAACAACAAAGATTGCTTCCTATTCCGTGATCAGTAGTATATCAATGACCACGTCGAGTTACCTGACTATGGAGGCCTTCCTTGGGAGTCACCCTAACAACCAGTTCGGAATACATGATGTAGTCCTTGGTGAAGTAAATGGTTTCAAACTTTCCAACTCGTGGAATATTGGTTGCTTGTGAATTATGTATGCTCGCTTCAATAACCGGCGGATGAATGATGGTTTTCCAAGACAGGTAGAAAATCCTAGAAAGTGGCTGGCATTGATTGAAAGAGATGACACGATGACGCATAGGAGGTATAGTGCCAGTTGAAATAGTGCCAGTTGAAATGGCAGCCAGCCAAAAATGGCCAGCAACCGCTGTGGTCGAAAAAGCGATGGATATGCTCACAATCACATTTTCGGGTTGCGAGGGTCATGGCTGATAACATGAGAAGGAACAAGGAAATTTATTGGTGGGAGAGGCCAGGAAACTATAGGTCCGCAGTAGTTGGACAGCGTCTGGGGTCACCAAACATTGACCAAACAGTGAGTATTGGGAAGGGGAAGGTCATCGTCATCCCGAGGTGCCCCTCGATTCCTCAGCTCGCATCCTCCGTCACCTAGCCTGCTTTCGGTGGTCATGGTTGAAATGGTCACGGAAGAGACAAAGCTTCTGGGCGAAGCCCTCAGCACCGTCAAAATACAGGTTCAGCAGATGAAGAGACACCTGGTATGTCTTCCGTTCGGCACCATTCCACTTCCGCTCGAGCGACCCCGCAGCGATGATTTCTGACTGTTCGTCAGGAATTAGACTTGCTTATGGACGCGCTCAAGAGCGCAAGCCTGATGCTTGCTGAACTGCGGACATCGTCCCTCTCCCCGAAGCAATACTACGAACTTTGTTGGTGTCCATGTTCAACAATATTGGTAGCATATTCATATGGTTGCAGACATGGCAGTGTTCGACGCTCTTCGCCATCTCTCCAATTACCTCTTCGACGCCCATACCGCAGGTCGCCACCACCTCGCTGATCTCTATGAACTCGTCCAATATGCAGGAAACATTGTTCCCCGGCTATACCTCATGATCACAGTTGGCTCAGTCTACATGTCCGTTCCTGAAGCACCCGTGAAAGAAATCATGAAGGACATGATGGAAATGTCACGCGGCGTACTTCATCCCATCCGCGGTCTCTTTCTTCGGCACTACCTGAGTGGACAGACGCGTGACCATCTGCCAATTGGTGTAGACACCGGGTATCTTTTTGTTACTTCTGCTCGGCCTTGACCTGGCACCTAACAAACCTCCATCGCAGGCCTGCCGGCAATTTGCAAGATTCGATCAGTTTTGAGCTTACCAATTTCATCGAAATGAATAAGCTCTGGGTGCGACTTCAACATCAAGGCCACTCGCGTGACCGCGAGAAGCGCGAAGCTGAGCGTAAAGACCTTCGCATTTTGGTCGGCACAAATCTCGTTCGACTTTCTCAGCTAGATGGCGTCGATCTGGACCTCTACCAACATAGCATCCTCCCCGCCATTCTTGAGCAGGTTGTCCAGTGTAAGGACGTTATTGCGCAAGAATATCTCATGGAAGTCGTAATCCAGGTCTGTTTTCCTTCCCATCTCCATCCGATTCTACCGACCAGAGAGACCCGCGAAGGTCTTCACGGATGAGTTTCACCTCCACACCCTTGGTCCATTCCTCTCCGCGACTGCACAACTGCAAACCAAGGTCAATATCAAGCAAATAGTCATCGCACTCATTGACCGTTTGGCCTCATACGCTGCACGTGAGGCGGAAAATGAGGATGCCGAAGAAGTGAAACGGCAAGAGGAAGCTGCTGCGCGGCGACTTGCAGAACGTGTCAAGGCTCAGCGCGCGCGGGCGCGCGCAAATGGCGCCACCGGTCCAGTACACGAGCTCAAGAGCGAAGCCGGGTGGAGCGAACCGACAAGCCCCACCTCACCGGTACCTACCGAGAAGCGGGAATCTACCGGCGATGAGGAAGGTGAGAAACTAAATAAGGGGAAGGAAAAGGACGGCGAGGCTGTGCGCAAGTTCCGAGGCATTCCAGAAAATGTCAAACTATTTGAGGTATTCTGGGAACAGGTGGTCGAGCTTATCAAAGTATGGTTGGTTCCTGTATCTCTATATGCCGCTTCTTACACTCCACAGGCTCGACCCGACCTGTCGATTCAAGATGTCACCGCATTACTCGTATCATTGACCAATCTATCGCTCAGCTGTTACCCCGACCGCCTCGAGTATGTGGACAAGGTTCTGGGTTTTGCCCGTGATAAGGTAAAGGAATCCGCGGATAGGTTTGTCAACAACAAGAATCTATTATGGCTAGATTAACAGACAACCGATTCGTTTCCACAGCCCGGATCTTCACAGCCAACAAACAACGTCTCACCTCGCCAGTCTCCTTCTCGCGCCAATCAATTCATATCAATCCGTTCTCACCCTCCTTGCACTGCCCAATTATGTACCTCTTCTTTCAGCACAGCCCTATGGCACGCGTCGCATGCTCGCCCACGCAATAGTCTCCAGTGTCCTCAAAAACGAGACTGTCGTTGAGGATCCAGAAGATGTGCACGGCATCCTTGAACTATGTCAAGTTTTGATCCGTGAGCAGCCTGACGCCGCGCCGTTACCTCCAGGTACTGGGGGACGCCGCGGGACGTTTGGCGGAAGCGAAAGGGAGGATGTGGCGGAGGAACAGGGATGGATCGCAAGGATGGTGCACTTATTTCGATCAGAATCACTGGGCACCCAATTTGAGGTGAGAATTCGGTCGTCTACTGAAGTATTCGAATTCTTACGTATATGTTAAGATCCTACAAACTGCGCGACGGCACCTTGAGGCTGGTGGAGACCGCATGCGTTTCACCATTCCCGCCGTCATCACGTCTGCGATTAAGCTCTGCCGTAGATACAAGAATCGCGAACACCTTGAAGACGACTGGGCCTCAAAGGTCGAAGCGATTCTTAAATTCGTTCGCCAGCTTACCTCGATCCTCGCCACTCAAGTCGACGCTCCAACCATCGCACTCCGGCTCTTCCTCCTTGCTGCTCAGATCGCCGATGAATGTGGTTTCGAGGATCTCGCATACGACCTATACGTCGAGGCATTTACTGTTTATGAGGAGGGTATATCCGAGTCACGCGCCCAGCTACAGGCGATTACGCTCTTGATTGGTGCATTGCAAGGAGCTCGGGTGTTTGGTGTCGACAACTATGACACCCTTATCACGAAAGCTGCCCTTCATGGCGCAAAACTGCTAAAGAAACCCCATCAAGCCAGTGCAGTGCATTTAGCGAGCCATATGTGGTTTCAAGAGGCATCTACGTCCGCTCCAGAGAGGGCAGATTTGAGTACCCCAGCAGGGCCTGAGAAGCCTTCAGCAATACCGCAAGCAAAGGATGCGGAGGACGGTGCAGACGCGCCGAAAGCGGTGAGACAACTAGCACTTACAAGGTGCCGCTGGCTCACAGATCTTACAGTACCCACATCAAGACAGCAAGCGTGTCCTCGAGTGCCTTCAAAAATCGCTTCGTATTGCTAATTCTGCGACGGAAGAGATCGTCACAGTTCAGCTATACGTCGACACACTCGATCAATACCTGTTCTACCTTGATCGTGGTGCAACAGCGGTACGTATAGTGCTTCAACTTCTCGCCGCTCGCGCTGACGCCCTTGTTCTCAGGTGATGCCCAAGTTTGTCAACTCGCTCGTGGAACTTGTTACAGCATCGATCGACAATATCAGTACGCCTGATGTGCATCCATCTCAGCGGGCGCCTCCAGGCCTGCTGGAAGGTGTTCAAACACCCGACATGATCACCCGACATTTCCGTAATACTCTGTCATACATCCAAGCAAAGAAGGTTGCCGCCGAGGGTACGCCGGGCACACGTTGGGACGATGTGGATATCGTCGGGGCGTTATTGAAGATGGGACTTGGCGCTCGGTGAACGGTCACGCATGGGCCGATGTAGGTGTACCAGGATAGGAGATGCCTTGTGTTTTCTTTTTGCCAATCTTGCTTATCGTCTTACTATTTTCTTTCGCTTCTGGCCATATGCATATCATGCACGTCGTCAGCTGCCGTCGGAGTCTAATTCGGCTTCACCAAATGCAGGTTTATCATCAGGGCTATTATCACAACCGTTGGCCAGCGGCAATTAATGCGACAACCCCTCGGAGAAATACCGGTAGTATAGACCATACATGTCAACTACTGTATGTGATCGGACTTCTGCATGCGGTTGGGCAAGCTCAGCAAGTTCCGCACCGCCGGCAAATCGTGGAAATCGTGGCTCCCTACTTTGGTTCGTGGCGTTATGGGGTGTGTCGCCGCTAGGACCGTTCTTTGTAATGCAATGCTGTAAACCAATACTGCACTTCTTTGGGAGCCCGTTTTTGGTCCCGTGTCTATCTATGGGGTTAACACCCAGCAGTGAGTAGTGGGGCAGTACTGGTGTTTAGTGGGCGCAACGATAGCCATACAGCAAACCCGCCGACTCCGAGTCCCGAAGCCCAGCCTGCATGTACTAACGTCAACAGTGCATGTGATCAACTGGTTTTCAGCACCTAACTCAAACAGCCTTTTTCAATACAATAATCGAGATACTGTCACATTCGGGGATGAACGCATACTACAACGGCTGGGCGAGGAAAACGTAAGACACGCGATACATGGCAATCGGAAACTATCCCAGTCCGCCTAGGAAACTCAAGCAGTCCGAACCTTCTTCTCAAGACGGACAACTAATCGGAGCTCATTGGAGCCCACTTGCACGAACCGGACTTCTGACATCTGCCACTCCTCGTTGAATGCGCTCCGAGGGGGAAGCGGGACCCTGACTGCTGTCATAGTCGGCAGATTCCCGACAATGCTGATGCCTGGTTCCCCGATCTTCTCGTTATGGTAGTTCGCATGTAGCGTGAACGAACGGTGAGCAGGAAGATCCTCCGTCAAAAAGGAGCAGAGATACCTGTATTGGTTCAAGTTGCCCGTAAGGATTTAAAGGTTGAGTACCCTCCCAGTAAATGGGAGTACTCGCGGCATCGTTAGGGACATTCTCACGGGGTTGAGCGGCCCCGTAAACCTGGCTCAGTTCTTCGGGCAGTAGGTAACCTGACAGCGCTGGTGGATGTGGAAACGCATTCTGCGACAGAAAAAAATTCAGCGTTCTGAACCACAGACCGCGAGCTTAAAACGTGCTCAACTTAGGTACTTACAATAGAAGTCAATCCATGCGATGTAACTTGTAAACAGTTAGGACCCGGTTGGGAGACGCTAAATTGTCCCCCCTCGAGGGAAGGTAAATAGACGTATTGTGTGACTGGATAGACCCTTACCTCGAACTCGAATCCGAGTCTGGGAGAAAGGGTGCTGTTGACGACGACGTTCTCTTCTGTTGATGGTGTCGAGCTACTAGTACTTGCAGACGAAGTGGTGTCATGTGCTGGCGCTGATGCTGGTGCCGGTGTGCGGTTGGTATTCTGGTATGGACCGTGGTTCGGAAACATTCTGAAGTGGGCCTTGATATCAAGGTGATGGCTTTCACCGTTGCAACCCACTCCTCTTTATATCCCATCGGACTCAGTTGGTTTAGCGCAAGATTATCCTAATACTCCAAGTATGGGAGAAATAAATTCCTGACAGAATAGAGGAAGAGTAGACGCCTTGAATACTCTTTTCTTTTAGATCACAGACCTCAGCGCTAGGCGTTGTTGCGCTTTGCCAAGAGTACAGAAGTTGAGCGATGGAGAAAATTAAGTAAAGTATGGAGCACTCACGAGGCAAATATGCGTAAAAATACAGCATCAGTAAATGCGCCCGGATGAGTGGCTGTCCATTCAGCCCGGACAAAGATCACGCGCTCGGAACAGCAAAAGCCGGGTTGACGGCAGCAGAAGCGAAAGTGCGGATATGGTGAAATGAACTACTAAGCGAGGGGCTAAACCGAAAGCAACCGAGAGGGAGTGAACACGAACGCTTGTTGTGCCACCGTCACGGCTACAAGTACGGCAACCAGATTCAGGAGCGGGTTCATCGTCCAAAAATCGAAAAGGGAGATACTCTGACTCGGGCCCTACAGTGGTTCAAGTCATGGGCGCATACACAGTTCCAAAGTCACATCCGTTGGTGCCATCACGGATCATTCCTGCAGTAACCGCCTCAAAACCATTAGCTTCAGGGCCGAAAAACACGGGGACGATGAGGGATGTGTGTCTAGCCTCGGAACTGGTCGAGTACGAATTTACATCCTGTCCCAATCGTTGGGCCGTTAGTCAAGTTACCGTGACCAGGCACCTTGAGCGCGATTTCCCAGCGCTGTGGACAACCCGCTGAGCATGCAAGCTAACATGGATGACTAGTGGCCCAGCTGGAGTCTCAAAACCTTGGAGGAGTGCGAAGAACGCGCGTACGGAATGAGGCATCTGGTCTCTAGTCGAACCTGTCAGGGCCTGAACATGCAAGGCAAGTGTTCTTTCCAGGGCCGCGTGGCCACACTCAGGGCGTGACATTCCCGGGTCCGAGCCCTCAACATCGAGTCAGCACTGCACAGTGCTACCACTGATCTAAACGATCTAACAATCATGCAGTCGAATCTGGTTCTCTCGTCTTCCTCCCATGCTCTCATGTCTTCTTCGACGGCGTTAACGCCGAAACATTCAAGTTGGAGAATCCCACTGTTTCCCCCTTCGCCCAAAGAATCAATTACAGCATTAAAAAGGTATCAGGGTTCATGTCACCCTTAAAAACAGGCCGTAACGTTCGTGGATGTCAGATGGCATGGCTGTACGTGACATCCTGCTTGATTGCTTGTTTATAGATCTACGTCGACTTTTTCCTCCAGAGGTCTCCGCTTCCCAATACGATGGCTTTCCTCGGGGTAGTAGACGCGTTGAATAAGTTCACCTCGTCCCATTGCAGTTTAGACAAGTTTGAACGTTATCAGGAAAATAAGTTTGCGGTGCCTAAACTTGGTGCTTTGGGTACAACCTGCCGGATTCGAGCTCTACTTTTAAGGGCAGTCGTCAGACTCATTCGGAAGCTTATCATCTCGATCCGTGGCATGGTCGAGAAAGGCTGTTTTGATCCGGTGCGCGTCAGTGCATGGATAACGTATCGCTCCTAAAAACGGATGGCGGCGATGGTAGCCTTCTGGTGAGATAGATGTGTTTCTACCGCCGCGTACACCCAATTCTGACAATGGTCGAAGTCCACATGACCCTTCCAGCACATTTGGGGCAGCTCGCAGCATCCGCTGTTCTTACATTAATCACACAATTTGCCGCATTTGGAGGCGCGACATAGTGACACCAGTGGATGAGTATGTTTATGAATTACCTGCTGCAAGTAGCGTGACTACGCCCAAACCAGATGGGCCATAGTGCCCAAGCGAGGCACCACTTGGGAGCAAAGTGGCTTAGGACCGACCGTGAGGTAGTTGTCTTCAAGTAGCCTGAATTTTCGATATTCATCTCGGACCAACGGTCTTCCGTGAAAATAAAACCCCGAAGGGGACTAAAAGGCTACTTGTATCCAAAATTATCCGACGCCTTCGAAGATCGCATCTACCATATGTGAGAGCATACTTTCCGATTGATTGCCTTGGTTCAACGGCACTTCAGACAGATGGAGCGCCTGTGGGCAGACTCCGGGCTCTCAGTCTATCGAGGCTCTGCGTCTTGTGATAGAGAATCTCAATCACTGGATCGATGGCTAACTGAACACATTTTTCACCGGCGAACCGTCTCCGATACGTTTTTACGGCAGATGAGAAACCGTGGGCGTAGCAATAGGGCCCAAGCACGACGGTCAGCGCTCGATCTAATCATACCCCCGTTTCGCAAAAGTGCAGATCACTCCAAGGGACGGCGCTGCGGACTTGATAGCTGATTGCCTTAATTCCCAAACTATGGACCACCTGATGGCCACCAGGCGACTGATATTTGGAAGTGCTCTGCTATGGGCGTCCTGCAGAAAACACGAGTACAGTATATCGGCGGTTTGACCAACCCCTCAAAGGAAGACCGGTTCCTCGTTTCCATCCCATGTAGGAAATCATTCGCCCCGTGGACATCTGTTCCCCCTCGGCGTTCTGTCCAGGACACACAGCTGAGTTTCAACACTCACAGGGATGATGAATTGACGAATCTTCCTTACATAGAGCTGTAGTATTTGTTTTTCTCCTCTAGGTTCACGGCTTTGTGCGCGTGCGCGTGCCGTTTCTCCACCTCCCTTACCGAAAGCGTAAACGTGATCACACACCCACCAGCTATTCGCTCGGAGCTGGTTTACATCCAGCAACTTGGCAGCAATGAGCCGTTTAGACCCACCCTGGAGTAGCAACTACGATCGTGGGTCATGAGCGATCTGGGATGTGAGTTAGGGGGAGAGAGACAAGAAAAAGAGATCGGATATCAAGGTGGCGCGCGGGCATCGTGGAGGTGGAGGGCAGTGATTGCGATGGCGACGGTATGGCTCAGTGTCACTCCAACGTACCTGACTC
Source organism: Russula virescens (assembly GCA_003316435.1). Lineage (NCBI taxonomy): Eukaryota > Fungi > Basidiomycota > Agaricomycetes > Russulales > Russulaceae > Russula > Russula virescens. Next base: position 73,843 of record QFEY01000009.1, read on the forward strand.
ATGTCTCCCACCGGTAACCAAATAGTACGAGCTTGTGTCGACAATTGTAGCCATACGGAAGGATTGGCATCTAAGAAATACAGCTTACATCTGAATCCCTCTACAGATGACCGCTTACCAGTTGACAGTCAGAAGAGTGAGAGTGGAAGGGGGGATTGATATTGGTGGGGCCTACGATGTAATTATTGGAATATTTGCCTATTTGCCTTCGATGAAATTTCAAAGGTGTCAACAAAGCGTGCTTTCCAACATGCACTGGCAACAAGCTGGCGCTGCCGGCATCGTCTCGTGGCAAGAGCTCAGCGCTCAGATATGATGTAGGACTCGGATTTCAGTTCGTTCAGGTTCGTTCGAAAGAAAAATATGCGTTCGATAACATGCCACGACGTGTGTAAGAAATTAAAAAAACGAAAAACTACTGAGACGGTTGAGGAAAAGCAGCAACGAGGTCGGATACAAGCTGCGGCAGCTTCTGCGCAGGAAGGAGGACGAGGCGACCTCCCTGCTCAATTCCGAAAGACTCCTTTTCACGGGGAAGTGCGTTGGAAAGAGGATAGTCGAGTGAAATTGAAGCCAGCTAATCGATTAAAGTTCAAATCTTACAGGCCATGCGGGAGATCGTGAGCTAAGCGAGGCTCACCTGCTGTATGAAATTGTCCTCATGGTGAAATGAAGACACGCCTCCCACAGCAGACTGTGGGAGGGAACCTTTTCGGCGTTTCTGCTGGGGTGATGTTAGCGTGGCTTCTGCCTCTTCATCGGTCAGGATATATGTTCGCGATAGCACGAGGAAGTGGCCGAAATGGTAGGGTTCCCCATCGTCGCAAGCCCATTGTATCTCGTCCACAAGCATACGATACATGTGCGGAACCACTTCTATTGGCATATTCACAAGGCGCTCGCTAAATATGAAGCCGAGATGAGATCCGGCATCGGGGGCCAGGATAGACTGGAGAGTATTGTGTAGCGTTGGGACGGGGGCCGACTTAGAGAGAACGTATTCTGTGATAGCTTTGATAGACGGATTGTCCTGGAGAAGGGTTATAAAGGGCGGCCCATCAGGAATTTTTTCATAAATAAATAAATGAGGACCAGACCTTGTGAACGTGCATGTTGAGGACGGTAAGGAAAGCATACGGATCGCTTTCCTTGCCATCAGTTTTTACGGTAGTCCCGACAAGGGGTTGGGACAGAATAAGCTCTGCAAGCTCATGGGGGTTCAGAAGGTCCGCGTCTGCTTGGAAGAGCTGAGCGATCAGTCGCTTGAGAGCGACGAAGTCGATATCAGGATTTGGGTCGAAGAACTCAAAATCGACCTGGATACGGCCCTACTGAACAAAAATCAGCGGATGATTTCAAATAACGATAACAAAGAAAGTCGGTAACCGTCTCTGTTTGACTCCCCTCTTCGTCGTCGTTATTGTCTTGTCTTCGCTTTGGCATTGTTCCGAATTGATGATGAAGAGGATGGCAGTCACGTGCACATGGTGCACTCCCCCTGTGCGGGGCATCCGGGCCGTTTTGTAGATCGATAATCTGACAATATCCGGATATCGGCAACCCGGGTGGAACAACCCCACGTCGTGCGATGTAGTGAAAACCACGAACCTCGGTTGAGACGATGACGTGTGATTCGGTACTAGTAGTGTTTTTACGCTATGGGTATGCTGTTCTGCATGACATGGACTTACTCTCGGTAAGTTTGTTCCGTTCTATTTAAATCTCGTCCACTGGCACCCTCCGAGTCTCTCCATTTCCTTTCCAATACTCCTCATGCTAGCTCGATCGCTCCAACGGCAGGCTTTCATCACGTCGTTATACCCAAGGCGGTGCTATACAGCGCTCAGACCTTCTACTGCACGCACCTCTCGTGGCCTGCGCCTCTCAGCTGCAGGCGGCGGAGCGCTCACTGCAACTCTGCTCCTTGGCTGGGGTTACTCGCTCCATGCTGACACCGCGCCAACTTCGATGGAGCGGGCGCCCATACCCCTCCACAAACTCATCACATCGTATGTGACCTATTCCATGTGCTCCATCCCAGCACTCGTCGACGCTTCGCCTGGTTTGCTCGCTGTCTGCACGTCCATACCTGGTCTACGGCAGCTTACCGAGGCGTTCGTGCGTGCTACATTCTTCACACAGGTTCGTGCTCATTTGCTCTCAACGTAGGGGATAGAGAAATTGATCATACGCCATGCCGCCGAGCGTAGTTTGTCGGCGGTGACACCGCGCGCGCCTGCATACCGTTAATACGCAAGCTTCGGGAAGAGAACAAAGGCACTCTACTCGTGTACAGCGTGGAGGTCGATGAGAACGAAGCAACGGGCGGAACTCGCTCTCCAGATAAACGCGCGCACAAGCATATCGTACAAGAGATGATCCGATCCATTGACGTTGCAGCTGACGTTGAGGACTCCCAAGCACGTGAAACGCTAGCGCTAGGTTCCGGCCGAAGAACATGGGTGGCCATCAAGGTGGTAAGTTTGATTTAGTTATTTGAGGCGACGTAAACTAGTATTGAGACGTAACGTGGTAGAGCGCCCTCCTACCCGACGCGGCCTCATTAGTACATCTGTCCGCACATCTTTCCTCCCTTCGCACGCGCGACGCTGTACTATACCCCGGTTGCCCACGTACAGATGACCTCACAATTCTCAAGTCAAATGAACCCCCGCCAGGGTCACCACTTAGCACGCAGGACCTGGTAGATCTACGGGGACTACACGAGGACCTTATCCGAATCTGCACACGCGCGCGAGAACGGAAGGTACGGGTCACTCTGGACGCGGAGCAGAGCTGGTTTCAGGTGCGTACGGCTTGTTTACCCTACTCCTCGGGTGCTTTTACGATTTATTTGCGCAGCCCGCCATCGATTCGATCTCCCTCGATCTAATGCGTAAATTCAACAAAGACCCCCTTTCGCCAACTGCTTGGCTACCACATATATTTTTTCGCTCTATGCGGCCCGTGCCACCCCCACTTGTGTATGTGACTTGCCAAGCGTACCTTCGCCGGTAAGTAGACCGCGCCCACTTACATGTTCAACCCGGAACTAAACCAGGGTCAAATTCTAAGGACGCCCGAGTACCTCGCCGAGTCTCTCCGAGATGCGGACGTAAACCACTATGCCCTCGGAATCAAGCTCGTCCGCGGAGCTTACCACGAACAGGAAGTCAAGCCCAAATCTCCTTCGTTCTCTCTCACCACTACCACGAGTAGCACATCTTGGCCACCGGTTTTCACAAATAAGGCCGATACCGATCGATGCTTCGACGCAGCCGCAGCGGAGTTGGTGCGAGCTATCGCGAACGCGGGGCGTGGCCATGGGCCGAGGGTAGGGGTGCTTTTCGGCACGCATAATCCAGACAGTTGCGCGAAGGTTCTCGACATTCTCGTCGACGTGGGCCTAGCTACACACGAGGATGACGGCACAGTGAAGCTAGATGACCTTGCTGCAGAGAGCGTCTGCGTTGCCCAGCTCTACGGTGAGTAGCTTCACGTCACATCTGTCCGGATGAGATCTCGGTAAATTGGCACCAAACAACGCTGACCCCGCGTGCCTGGGATGTAGGGATGAGCGATTCGCTCACCGATCGCCTCGCTACCTCTGTCAAAACTCGCGCTCCATTCGTGATCAAGTATGTGCCATACGGCGCGCTTTCCGAGGTACGAACATGCCTGCGCCACCTGTATTCGATTTCCTTAAGCTGCATTTGATATTATACTATACACAGGTAATGCCGTACCTCTCCAGACGCGCGACGGAGAATAAATCAGTTCTTGGACACGGCCACGCGGCGGAGGAACGGAAACGTGCGTTTGACACTCTTTGGCAACACCTGTCTGGGTTTAGGAAGTGAGAAGGGAATCATTCAGCGGCTTTTGACATGCTTGACAGGAACCGTAGTGTGCGGTAGAACCAACCATTTTCGTTTATTGTTACGGAACATCAATATATTTACAGAATTTGAACAAGCAGGCCTTCGAGAGCTGACGTCGTATTTCCATTACTACCATGCATTGCAAGTGTGAGGCCAACACGTTCATGGCTGTGTGGCACAAGTCATCGTGCATCATTCATTAATAGGCGTAGCCATTCCGTCATTAGGCTCCCTCCATCATAATGACGCGCCACACATACCGTGTTTCATCATGACAATAACGACATCTTATTCGACGTTCAGAGTTAGGTAAAACATGCAAAAGTACAACAAATTACAACAACGACTGTGTGCATTCCGGAACCAGGCGATCAAAGTCAAAATGCATCAACACAATGTATCATGCATCGTCATGCATCAACCTCAGGGTTTACGACCCAACAAGTTCGTTCAGTTCGTCACGCCATTCACTTTTCTTCAGTTCTGCCACCAATGCGTCAAATCTCGGAGCTGCACCCGCACCCGCGATCTTGCTCAAGGCCGCAACTGCGCGGAGTGTGCTTCGTTGAAGCTCTGCTGCGCGCTCCAGATCTTGCTTTACTGTGTCCTTGCCGATCGTCGGGCCTTTCATACTAGCTTCGAGTAGGGGCGTGGCCTCGCCCAGGCGCTGTGCGACCGCGGTCGGCGCGAGCGGTGCAAGACGGAAAAGGATCATGTGGCAGATGACCTTAATCTCATCGGAAACATCCGCGAGACCGATGAGGACGTGGGTGAGCAGTTCGTTCAGGTCAAGCTTCGTCAAGGACGTGTCTAACTGTCGCAGGAATTAGCCGGGGGTATCATCACGATCTAGTAAAATCAAGAGGCAGACCAGGGTGTAGAGAGTCTCGTAGGCTGTCTTCCGGGCCTCGAGACCATCATCGACCTTGTGTTGCCATGGACCCATCTGCACAGTACGGACGAGTTCGGGTCTAATGATCGTCTCTCGATACAAGACGGGCAATAACGTGTGTAGATGGTCCCGCAGAAGATGAGGCTTCGTACGCGCCGCGGCATTCAGGACACTCAGAGCAAGCTGGCGTACGCCCTACGGATCGGAGGTTAGTAGGAAACAGATGGCTACATGGTTCTACTTACTAATTCTGCATCCTCCATCAGCGATAAAAAGTCGATTATGTATGGTGCCAAAACTTCATCGAAGGCAGGAGATGAGTCGGCAAAGGTGTATCTGATCGCAGACAACACGGTTATCCTAGTAGCAGCATTTGGGTCACGGATGCGTGCCTGATTACATCTGAGTATGCATTGATAAGAAAAGAAGTCGGATGTACACACGTGAACCTGAGGCAGGTATCTGGCAGGATGAGTAGTGATGAGTTTGCCGATGCACGCTGCCGCGACGCCGCGCGAGCTCTCATCCGCACTCTCAGAGTTTTCGAAGAGTGGGACCCAAAGCGTCTCGGCGAGATTCTCTAGATGACTCGTAGATGTGTGCGTTACGACCTCTTTTAACGCGTGGAGTGCGAGTAGCCGTTTTGTGTCGTCCTGCTTGACGAAGTGAATAATGAAAGGAAGGAACAAATGAAGGTTCCCTATCGCGATATTTCCTGGAAATGATGTTGTGAGAATATGCGGTAGAAGAGAGAGAAAGAAGCAAGGCTGACCAGCGGCGAAGGCCGCTGCCGTTCTCACATCCTCTTGATCCGAGGCAAAGAGCTCGATGGCGCCATTGAAAACTTCCTGTTGAGGTGACATATCGCTGAGACTATATCAATAACCAAAAGTCAATCTGCTAGGGTCAATGCGTACATAAATCGACCAATCTCCCCGAGAATTAGAAGAGCGACGGAGAGGTCTCGTGGGTCCGAACGTTTCTAGAAATGGTGTCAAGCAGAAGAAATATCACCACCTGTAGACGGACCCTGAGACTTTTTGAGAACTCTGCAATTACGCCCGCTGCCAGTGCATGGTAGCTCTTGACAACTTGAGCCACGCATTTTGCAACGTTCGGATACGATACCTCCTTCGCTTTCTCTGAGGTGCCTCGAGTAAGCGAGCTCACCACATGCGTAGCTATTTGGAAGTCTGCCTCAACGAGTGCCCCGATGAATGTCAGCACGGAGTCGAGCGCGGCACCGGATGTATGTGGCGAGTAAGCGATGTTATAAACATCTTCCAGTACTTCGCGCTCGACCTCGGGGAACGTGGACTTGGGCGAGAGCTGCAGGAGCAACGCGAAAAGTGAAAGCGCTTGTGACTGGAGTGAAATATCTGTGGCCGAGACGTATGATTTGAGCTGAGGGATCAGAGAACGTAACAGGTTGGCCGGCACGCCATTGTCGTATCTGCCAGCAATGATGAGTGATCGATGATAACTGGGACTACGCCCAGCTGAGGACAGACCTCGACAGAAGCACGGTCAAGCACTCGAATACTTCCGCTTTACCCGTTCTTCCACTTTTTGAGAGTAGTTTGGTTGCCCATCCTACGCAACCATCGACCCATTTTTCAGTGACGTCGGCTTCGCGCGAGACGCGAGTGACAACTTTAACTGCACCATCCGTGCGGCCTGATGTGCGACATACATACTCCCACTCTTGGCCACCTTTAGCGTGTACGGTGTCCGGGGCATATAGCCACAGGTCTCCAATGATGTCCTCTGCACATGAGCGCACTTCCGCATCCGTCGCATGGTTTGCAAGGCGCGTGACTGCCTCTTCGTAAACCGATTCGACCCAATCTTGGCCTCTAACGGGTTTGAGGGCTCCAAGTAGGGAAGAAAATCCTTTGAAGGCCTCTGACGCAACGCGCGGGTGCTTTTCGCCCAGTGTCTTGAGGAGAACGGGTGTCAACACGGGCAACGAGTTCAAGAACGTCGGTGGGGGATGTGTAGAAAAGAATGAAGAGTTGAATTGCAGACAGGAGATATGTAACGTTGAACTCGAGGTCGATGGTGGCTGCGAAAGGATAGCTTTGGATATCGACGCAATTAAGCCAGCCTGGCTTGATAGTGAGCCCGGAAGCACTTGCAGCAGGGTATAAAGAAGCCCAAAGCCTGCTTGTAGAGTCGCCGGGGGTGTTCTTGGGGACTTCAACTGGTTCAGAAGAGCTTTGGCCAACGCGGGTACCTGAGACTGCAGAAGGGTATAGGCGGTTTCCTCGGTGTCTGAACCATCTGGGGTACGCTTCCGCTTTACGCCGACTGAATCCTTGTTCTGGGGCCCCCCGCCATACAACCGAGTTTGGGTTAGAAGCGTGACGTAGGTCGCCCATATCTCCAGGCGGACAGTCTCCTCCCGGTCGCCGAACCGGGAGATAAGAATCGGAGATACTTCTTTGTACAATGGGACTAACAATTCTGGCCGCGTTGCAATGATAGATGACAGAAGTTTCGTGGCAGAGCGCCTAATTTTGTATGACTGGTCCTCTTCATCAGACCATCTGAAAGGCTCTAAGTCTTAGAAATACACTTAGCGATCAACTTACTCGTCGAGATCCCCATCAACATCGTCATCTTCATCTAACATCTCCTCATCGTCATCGTCTCCGCCTCCGGCATAATTCTTGATGACAATTAGCCCCATCCATAAAGAGGGAGACAAATTTACTCACAGGATCGAATTTGATATATTTTGTTCCAACCTGTATGATGGTACCTAAAAAAGGGGCGACTTCGGATGGCATTCTCAACACGATCGATTCTAGGGCCTTGAAAAGAGTGAACACAAAGAACGCATCGAGTACAATGAAAGTTTTACCTGTAATGCACCCTCCCGAAGTTCTTCATCATCCCGATCGACAACGCGAAGAATGCCTGAAACGATCGTCCCTAGACCGGAAGCGAGCCGTTGCGGTGAAGTACGGGCAATGGCAGCTACAAGGTTGACAGTCGTCCTCTGTTTCTCGAGGGGGGCGGAGAGTTGCAAATTAGGGTTGATCACAGCCGACAGCAATTGCGCAGATAGCTCTGGGGCAGATAGAGGGACAAACTGGGACAGGGTAACGATTGCGCGCTTGCGCACCGCTGGCCGTGCATGAGTGAGCAAAGGAGTAATGGTTTGAATAGGGGGAGGTGCAAGAGATAGGCTCGAGACGTAAGTGGGAAAATGTGTGACTAAAATGGACAGGATAGAGAGTGTCTCTATGAGCGTATCAGGAGGAATTCCGGGCTGCATATAAATGCTGTCAGAATATGTACTCGGGAATCAAGATGACGAGCGTACAGTCGCAAGCTGTGCTAATAACTTGGGAGTCAGCTTGGCGCATGCCTTTACGGCAATCGTGCCTTCGGTCGGAAGCTCAGCGGTGATCGTCTTGAGAGCTATCAACTCGTGTCATTTAGAAGTTCGAAGGGAGAAGTCGGAATAGCGTACCTAGACCAGAGATGTCACGGAGTTCTTCGTCTGTACTTGACGAAAATTCAGTAAGCTTATCCACGACGAGCTCCATTTGTGACTCTCGAATGATCTTGATTAGCTGTCCCAAGCTTGATCCGTGATTAGGTACGTCTGTGAGTACTAGACATGATATTGCTCACCATTTCACGGCCTGGTTCTTGACTTCAGAGATCCTGTCCTCAACTAACTGCAATACCTGTCCCAGGACCCTAAGTTCTATTGATTCGTCACCTAGAAAGGCTTGAGGATCCTGTTTGATCTCCTTCATCAGGTCGCTAAGCCCCATATATCTAGACGAAAGGTGACTCTATGAACTGGCGTCCATATAGACGCAGGGGTAGAGATACCGAAAGTCCTGATCTTGGGATTGCATCTAAGATGATGGTGGTCACCCTATGTGAAATCGAGCCACACAAATGATCCTGTATACCTTCTCGACGAACCCCGTCATAAGATATGTCTTGGTCATGGCGGAGAGATAGGAAAGAGGGATGATGGGTTGAGTGGACAGCGGCGCGCGAGGGCATCAAAGAGTTTGAGGCACGTGCCCAAGAGAAGCAAGGCCAGGCTCAGCGAGATGGACCCAGCCCATTGACATTATAATAATAATCAATACAGTACAGCTAGTTACAACCACCCAGCACGGCGAAGTAATATACGTGTTCGCAGCGTATCCGGTTTGATCTCCCCATTCAATGGTGCGAAGTGTTTCCTGATGCGTGTCCCAGTCCGAAATATTACGGGATAGAATAACCCCTCTTTCTGTAAAGTAATGGCATCTAGTATATCGCGGTTTATACAGTCCCAGATGAAGGTTCAATACCTGTCGAGTCTGGCCCCGTTTGACATTATTGCTGGACACTTTGCCCAGATACCAGTTTCCGCCTTCGGTTCGTATCCATACACTATCACCCACCTAGAAAATGATCAGCGTTCCTTCCTCCGCGACAGATCAATGCGGATTGGCTGACTTGGAACGTGTATGGCCACGGGTCATCGAGGTCATCTGGACCCGTCTCAAGGGACAACGCCTCCAAGTCACCTTCGTCGGTGGGACCGGAGTCGGGCTCGTTTAACGTGCCTGAGGATTCGCTGCCGTCGGGAGTCAGGTCCCTTATCGAAATCCGAGACGGTCTTGGGTGTCTAGGGGAGACCGAAGACGGAACCTTGACATCAACGTCATACGGATGGCTCATTGTCGGACAGCCCGCTAGCGGTGCATTGGCGGTTATCGCTGATACATCGTCGATCCACTGCGCAGTACAGTCCATATTCGTAATGTGGGTCTCAAAAAGTTATGGTGAGTGGCAGGCGAGAGAATCACTTGTTGATGCAATTCGATCGGGCTAGAGAGGTTCTTTATATACCAAATGCTGTGCTATGGCGTGGCCTTGCGAGATCAACGAGCTTTTGTTCATCAAAAGTGCCTGATCTATCAGCTTTGACCAAATGTGACCCGAAGGGCGGCAAAATCATGACACGTTTCTGTCCACAGGCTCAACTTGAACGCGCCACAGACACGCTAGTGCCAGCAGGCATAATGACCCAGCCACGTCGGGACATCCCCAGCAAGCTCTCGGGTTCGCACTGGCATTTAAGAATATACCCGAGCACTGAGTTCATAGCGCATAAGGTGCCAATGACGGACACAAAAGACAAGCCAAGCCTGAACTACAAAAGAAAACGATTTCTTTATATAGAAACATGCATTGTGGTTACAATGTATTGTGGAAAAATCAGGTTTGTGTCGGCGATCTAAACTGACAAGCGATGGCCCATGGATGAAAAGTCCAGACGTTCATTCGAGAAAACCTTAGCGGCATAATCGTACAGGAATGAAACAAACAATATACTGTGATGTCGGAGTCTCTTTGTGAGCGAATTTCACGTGACAAGCACTCCGAGCCTGAGGACTGTGACCTTTTGCATGCGGATACGCCGGTGCTTTAATGTTCTGAGTCACCGTGACTACCAATGCTGCGCGATTGGACCTGACCTCGACGACGGCCACTCGGACCAATCGGGCTCTCACACTGACCACTCCGCCGGGTCTTGAACGCATTCAATTGGTTGTAGAGGTTAAGATTTATGGGAGGGATGGCCTGAAAGCACATCCTCTTGACTCGGCTACAGCTAGTACAACTATTGCCTCTGCCTCAAGTCGATGAGCTGATGCTCTATTCGAAATATTTCAATCGGGCTGGGAAATTTGGAATAAACCTTGCTTGTCATATAGCCCGGCGGCCCTCAGCTTGCGCTCCCTCATTTATAGACTTCACGACGACTAGATTGTACTACTCGATGTAGACAATTGATGATACAATACAATTCGATTCCCCAAGTCAAATCAGATCGCAAACTGAATTCAGATTGTTCTTGCATAATCCAGACTGCAACGTCAACTACTAGCGCCCGCGGGACCCGAATCGAGAGCGCAACATGAAGTGCGCAAATTGCAGGACATTAATTTAGAAAGCGGGGAGCTGCTTGTGTTTCGATTGTCCTCAATGACGGCTGCAATCACCAGTACAGCACATCTCGGCCTAGACATTTGAAAATAAAAATTTGCGGCTGTTCGAATGGTGTACTAGTAACTGAACCCATCGAGTCAAATTCGGAAGTGAATCCGACGCCTGTAGTCACCACAACAAACCCAGAGCCTGGCTGAATGGTGCTAGTGTTGTGCCATGATCGTTCTGGAGCGCCCCCTCCCACCAACAGCAAAGGTCACTGTGTAGACCCAGACTTTATGCATCATGGACCTTCCTTCGGAATCGCCAGGCTCGGGCTTCATCTGGCCAATGTGGTAGACAACCTGCCTCTCTACTGTCACTGGCGGCAGTGTCTCGACCAGATCTACACAGCTTGATGATCTAGGTCTGGGAGTAGTCTATTAGGTGAGGCACGCGGCGCGGCGAGGGACAACTGCGCAAGACAGCAGGCAGGCGTGCGACATTCATAGGGATCCGGACCATGCTAGCTAAACTGACTTGCCCCATGGTCGGACCAATCGGCCTCACGGCATAGGTACATGCATGCATGGGAACCGAGTCACGCGGCCAACTCTGATAAGAGGATTCCAGGGGGGTGGCACAAGGAATGTTCTCTAAGGGAAATCTGAAACGCCCCCGCCTTCACTCTAACCCAACACAGCAGCGAGCGTAGTAAACGAGACCCTATGAAATCAAGAATCGATCAATACATGTAATGCACGTATTAGTGGTCCAGACTTAAGTAACGTACAGCTGCTGAAGTGGACACGGATATCACGGTGCGACTGACGTGCGCGCGACTTCCGCAACGTATCACAGAAATTCCCAAGTATTTCATCGATGTGCGTGCCTGTATCCAGCCTCGCTGTTTCCACACACCACCATCCGTGGGAGAAGGTGCCAACCAAGGGAGTGACCCACCACGTAAAGGTTTAACGATGCCGCCATTCGTGCCGCATCGATAGGCCAGCGCCATCATGCCATCTTCGCTGTCACGCGGGCGAGGAGCCCCACGGGCGCAAATGTTATGGCACGGGCGTAATGAGCGGTACAGTGTATCCGGCAGAATGGGCTAAGCATCAAGTGAGGTGATAGGGGTTGGATGAGTCGGTATTGGAAGATAGGCTAGCGGAACCAGGACAAAGACGTCAGCTGGTCTCCAATAGAGCGGTCATGAAAAAGGTCTGGATATTGTAAACGGGACATAATACACAGCCTGCGTAGTGGTCAATGGTACGAGTCAAGGGATCCAAATGTAAAAAAAATTAAAAAAGGGTGATAGCATCGCTACAGCGTGTAAGGGTCCTCTCTCCACCAAGGAAGTCATCATGCGCCATCAGCCCCTGGTCAATCAGATTCGTCAACTAGAGCAAGGAGTTAGCATAGTCATAGGACTTACCGCTGTCCTTGGTCCATTCTTCATGCTTTCTAATATCCTCTTGGGTGACCGTTGGCCGTACACTCTCCAGCGACTTGACAAAATCGGTGTAGCGTAATGGTGGCTCCTGTAGCTCATCGCTCTCGACCTGCGTCCAGTTCTTCTCAACAGCATCTGGGTCGCCAGGTGAGCATGGCGTCCATTTAATGATGGCAGAGTCTGGGTCGGGCTGAACAGGTTTAAAATGCGTGGCAGACAGGACCTTGCGAACAGGTTGCATGAGGGCATCGCGTACAACGACAGCAATATCGGAGCCAGAATAACTATTAGGTAGGGCCAAGTTGACGAGAGCTCGGGACGTAGGAATCACAGACGTACCCATCAGACCGCATTGCTAATGTACGATAATCCTTTTGCGTGAGCTCGCATGGCGTTGATCCAACGTGTATCTGGAACATATGTTTCCTTGCATCTGTGCCAGGCAGCGGGATATATATTCGCTTCTCGAATCTCAATGATATAATGTTAGCCTTCGGAAATCGCTTGGCGAGAAAGAAGCTCACCGTCGCTTGATAGCGGGATCTAATTGCCACGGGATATTCGTGGCACCGAGTACAAGTACGCCAGTGTCATCATGACCGACACCGTTCATCTGTACAAGAAATTCCGTTTTGATGCGCCGCGACCCCTCAGACTCCCCTTCATTTCGAGTGCCGGCGAGTGAGTCCACCTCATCTATGAAGATGATAGCAGGCTTTGATTCGCGCGCCATCTGAAAGAGTTGCTTCACAAGTCTGTAGCACCACACGCACGGGCGTAATGAGAGAGTGTGGGAGTGGGACGGAGAAGGGTTTAGTTCGCATTTCAACGAGAAAACGACGAGGAACGCGAACCGCTCTGAATCGCCTTGCCATTTGCTAACCAAATCGCTCGAGCTGACGCTGAAGAACGTGCTCTTCGCCTCGGTCGCTACGGCCTTGGCGAGGTAGCTTTTTCCCGTTCCCGGTGGGCCGTAAAGCAAGATGCCTCGCCAAGGCGTGCGCTTGCCCGTGAACAAATGGGGAAACTTGATGGGCAAGATGACGGCCTCCTTCAAAGCCTCCTTGGCCATCTCGAGCCCCGCGACGTCATCCCAGCGGATGTTGGGCTTGTCGACGAGGATCGCGCTCGTGAGACCGGCGCGCAGCTTCTTCACCTCGGGATCTTGGTCACCGTCGTCATCGTCCTTCCTGAAACCGCGCACGCGCACGCCATCACGTCATCATTCTGCGTGACGCAGTCTGCAGGTGGAGGGACTTACTTCTTGCCTTCGCCACCGGGTCCTCCATTCGCCATTCCATTCGCTCCCATCGCCCGTCGCGCGCGCTTTTCACCTGCCTGTGACAGGTGTTCTTTGAGTTGTTCAGCCCGACCGAGGTACTCCCCAATCTTGGCCCTGATCAGCGCCTTTGACCGTTCGTTCTTCTCGTCTATATAACAGATTTTTCGTTGTATTTCTCGTTGGCACAAAGAATGGTTAGGATAGACAAACATTTAAGTGCGAGCATAAAATAGTCGAGGGCATTTTGGTATTGCTTGTATGCCTCGGGGTAATTCTGCTTTTTGTCTTCGTCGATGGCAATCTGCACGAGCTCGATCGCACGCTGAGTAAAACACGGTAAGGTCAGCCCGAAGCACATATGGCACAATAATATAGTGTATTTACGTCTAGGTTGGCACTTGACATGGCGACGGAAGGAGATTGGAACTTACACCTGTGTCGAGCTCGGAAGGTGTGCACTGGGCACCAGTGGCAAAACGGGTGATTGTCGGCCCGGATTTCCCGGCCCGTTCCTGTAGTACGCCTCAGTCCGGCCGTCATCGCATAATCCTCTTCCTACAGTTGTAGGAGGCGCAGCTCCTGAGCTATATATCTCGGCACTCGGCATGCTTTGCGAAAGTCAAAAGGAACGCAAGCGCAGTGCGGACTGCGGGGGCCATCGATCCATGCCAACTGCTTGCAGTCACCCTCAAGCACGTGCAGATTACCCACTACCAGGACTACCCACTGAAAGTGAAAGTAGTACGGAGTATCCTGTACGAGGCAAGTACATCAGTCAGGGCACTTCGAGACCCGAAATCGTGCAGAACACTCGAGACAACGCAAATATCTCTTGCCACTCTCGTAAGTGAGGCTGTTGTGCGTTAACGGAATGATATTGTGGAACGGGCTCCGTAGATTGGACTTTCACTTTCACCGAAAAGTAACCGCAAGCACCAACTTGGGATTCTCTGACCTTTTGGTACCCTCGTCGTACGCCCACTCCTCCAAGTCCTTCATGGGCACCCTCTTCATTGCCGCAATTTGATTCTTACCCATACTACAGCAACGCCATCCCCTGATTTTTGAAGCACGGTCACCATGCATCGTCAAGAAAATACCAAATCCACTATTGTTCAGTCTGGCCCATCTCACCCACTACCAGAGGTGAGCTTGGATTTTTTCTGCCAGTGATCCCTTACCCAACTGCGCTGTGACCCTTTAGCGACCAAAATTCAAGACGCATCCATCATCAGCGCACCCAAAACCTCGCTCTATCTGCAGGAACTTCATATTTTGGGGTTCCTGTCGGGATATGCAATGCCCTCGTGCACATGTCCCTCACAGGGATATGGTATGATCAGCTCTGACCAATTTCGTACTCTCCCTTACTCGTATGCCCATATGATCCTTCCTAGCTCGACCTCTTTGATTATCTCCTCGAGCGCGATGACTGCCCTTCGGAGCTTCGCTTCATCCGAGGACGGTTTACCCGTCCCTCATCTGTATGTGCCACGTCTTTTCCGGGGCTCTGTAGTACGCTTAAATAGAACAGGGAATAAACCGGGAAGAACGACGGTCTGATCGAATTTGTGCCAACTTCCTCGAGAGCGATGGCTTTTGCCAGCGGCAGAGCAAATGTTTTCGAGCGCACCTTCGATCCACTCAGATTTACGACTCGCTGTTGCAGTCAGCGAAGGTGCGTTATTTTTGCCCTTCGCACGCACTCGCCAGACAGACGCCTTCCATACAATACCCCTTTCTGATCGACCCGAAGAAATCCTTGGTACCTCCCGTACCCGTGGCGGACGATCACCCCGTCGTCAAGCCGCCTGAAATAACCGATTGTACGACTCCGGAGATTTTGCCAGCTGATAACGTTTTGCCCACCCCCAGTGATCGTTCAGCTCCCACAGAGTCCTACGATATACTTTGATCGCTTATCGTAAATAGATGGGACGTATCAGAAGCGAAGAGAAGTCGGAGCTTGACGCTGCAGAAGAACAATGGGGATAAGTAAAATAATAACCGAGACGTCGCCAAAATACCTCTCTCGCGGCGTCGCTGTACACGAATTCTACTGCTCGCGAGGTCCCATCATGTACGATCGGGGAACGTGGCCGTAGCGCGGCATCATTTGGCACTTCTTCCGTCAGTTCCCAGGATTGATCCCTGGGCCATCCCACGTTCGTGTCAGCGAGCCGATTCCATGCGTTCCGTGTAAACATCACACTGATGCGATGGCATGAGCATGCGAGTCCTGGGCGCTGGGGGCTAGGCTGGGTGAGGGCTTGGATGGCCTTCCTTAACTTTTGGAGCCCTTCTCAGGTGTAGAGGGCACCAGCTGATGCCTTTCGGGGGGACCTTGTCCTTGCAAATGGTGCTTGAGGTGGACATAATCCATGATGAGAGCGCACCAATCCTATGCATGCGGCAGCTCCGTTCGTTTGTCACCCGCTGGTATCAAGTTGCACGGATGCCGTCGAGGCAGTATATCATCTAGATTGATTATTCTATTCATTTATTCTCATATTTCAATTCTACGTTGTGTGGCTGACGGAAAGCATGACGAAAGGCAATCATGCACTCAAACCGCATCGGAAGTAGCACAGGGCCTCATAATCCCAAAACTACTAAGACAAGTACGCTGAAGTGATATTGCAACGCAGGCGAAAGGACCTGGAGATCATGGCGCGCGAAACAAGGAACAGGCAGGTAGGTAGGAGTGAAAGAAACAAAGTGAAAACATCATCCGAAGATAGACATCCGCCTCCTTAACCACGCAATGCCGACAGCGCGTGGCTCTCCGCGAACACATGTTTATGTGACGGCTTCGTGGCCGAATAACACACCTCTATCGTCTGTACCCATGGATGTGATGTGCACTCATCAATCAATGCGCGGTGCTTTGGATCAGGCTCGAGCATACGACGAATGAGAGAACGGCACGATCGAGGATTGAGGTTGTTAATCGTCGGAGGCGTAGCGCTCTGTTGAGGGTTAGCACATGCGGACGCATACGCAGCATATAAGTTATCGGACGTCTGTGCAACACGCCAAGGCAGCTCTTGGAAATGTAGGCAGTAGTATACAATACCGACAGCCCAGATGTCAACTAGGCGTGCGTCGTATGCTGTGAATGCCACAGTGATTAAGGTGTACAAAAGCCAGGACGATGTATTTCAGCTTACGTTTACCGAGGAACTGCTCAGGTGCAATATAGGGCTCACTACCGCATAAACCCGAAGACATGTGTATTGTTGCCTCCCAGGGCAAACGATACACTGTCGATGCGCCGTAATCCCCAATCTAGCGGGTTTAAGCAACACAGGTCACTAGACATGTCATGCACCCACCTTCAACTGGCCCTTGCCATTAAAGAATATATTCTCCGGCTTGATGTCGCGGTGAGCAACACCCTGAGCATGGAGATACGAAATACCCTGTAGTATTTGCCTGAAGCAACACTCGATCTCGCTGGGGGCCATACGCCCTTTCTTGATTGCCGCATAGAGATCACCACCCGGACAGAACTCCATGACCTCGCACCAGTGCTGGTTCTCATCCTGGACAAGATCGACGGTTTCGACAATATTGACGTGATGTAGGGTTGATGATATACAAAATTCGGCAGTAAGCTTCTTCACATATTCCTTCTCTGACTCGTTCTTGCGTCGCTTTCTGAACTCCTGCAAATTTACATCAGATGAACAGAATCGGGTACCGAAAAAAGAAAAGGACAACCTTTACAGCGTACAGCTTCTCTTCGGTTCGATCCCATTTATGAGCAAGGCGCACGACGGACGTAGCGCCCTTTCCAATGGCTACACGCTCACAGGTACCATATTTCTTCAAAAGGGCCGCGCTCTCTCCGCCGTTTGATCTGGGGCCACCTTCAGAATCCGACTTTCTACTGCTCGCGGAGGAGCGTGCGGAAGATTTGCGGGAGAGCTTAGGCGCTGAAGCCAGGAGGTCTTTGAGATTGAACTTACTACCACCGTCGGTCGAATGGACGGATGGAGGGCCCTTATTGCGAGGCGCTGGACTTGGCTCGACGGGTGTGACAGGGCCGTGGCGATCTTTCTTGGATCCTTTGGCAGTTGCGGGAGTAGAGAATGATAACAGCGAGGATAGATCCGGTTTAGCCTCCGACATGCTTTGCGCTCTGCTCGGAGCTTGGCTAGGTGGCCGGCTCGGAGGAAGTGTCGGAGGAGCGCTCCATGGGTTGCTCTCTGACGGAGAAGTTGAACTCGTGGGTGATGGAGAGGTGGACGTCGCCGTCGAATAAGAGCCCTGCATTTGAGTAGATTGAGGCGGTACCCTCAGGGGCTCCAAATTTCTGTGACTATTGTGGGACTCTTGAAAATGGGGATCATGGGCGGGGAAAGTGTGTGGGACAGATGACCTCCGCCGTGTGGAGTTGGCGTGGCCGTTGGCGAGTGTAGGTGGCTGTAATTCCCTCTGATGGGTTGAATTTGGATTCATAGACGCAGTAATACCGTTACGGTGAGGAGGCTCTGGGGAACTGGGGGTTACTGCCTTTCTGTCACTACTTGGGGGTTCTGAACTGTCTTGACCGTCACCTTCTGAGGAGGCTTGGGTGTCGTCTAGGAGAGCCATGGCGTGGAATGGTGAGGAGAGGAGAGGTTTAAGGGAGAAAGACTGGGTGGGTTTAAGACCCGAGGGTATTGGATAAAAGGGGAGTCGTCAAGGGATGATGGAGCGCTGTGTGTAAGTTTATTGAGTGGTCATGGCGAGGGTCACGTTCAATGAGGCGAGTAAGTTATGTCGAGTGGAAATTGAGTCGATTGGCTAATAACTTTAATGTTTGTTCGGAATTGGGAAAACACCCAGAAGAGGGAAGGAGCACGGATTATGATTGAAACCTCTCTCTGGGCACCACTGACGCCGTGTGCCAAAGCGAGGGCGAGAGAGATGGAGTGGTGGTAGCAACTGAACCCCCGCACCTACCCTATAAATTTATAATATTTTTTGCCTCGAAATTATTGTCAATAACCACCGGTTCCTGTGGTGCCGGTGCATCAACATAACATAACATGACATCGGTCAACCACTTGCCGCTCAATCACAGCCATCCATCGTCGGCCCAACCCCATGTGTAAGCCCCACCCTCATCGGCAGTGTTTCTTTTTTATTTTTTGATTCGTCCTGATATTGGCGCGATTCTCATGCACGCAAAATTCGGATTTGGATTACACGACGCATGACCTGATGAGATCATTTTCAAATTAGAGTGCTTTTCGCCCTTCGCTAATTTGACGGATGTGATGGACCTTACCGAAAATAGATCAAGTGGCAACTGTTCACGGCCCGGATTGTGGGAACATCTTTACAGTTCATACGCAATAAGGTTCATCAGCCACTGTGGCACTTGCCTCTCCAACCATCGACCGACCGACAAGGACAACGTCCCTCACATACACAGAGCCCGTCAAACACAGACGTGACCATGGTCAATCTTCGCTCGCAAAAGCGGCTTGCTGCATCCGTCGCTGGTGTCGGCAAGCGCAAAATCTGGCTCGATCCCAATGAGCAGTCAGAGATTGGCAATGCCAATTCTAGGACACACGTCAAGAAACTTATCAAGGATGGTCGCATCATCATCAAGCCCACAACTGTCCACTCTCGTGCACGCACGCTCGATCTCCTTGCCGCTAAGCGGAAGGGCCGTCATACTGGTGTGGGAAAGAGGAAGGGTACCGCAGAGGCTCGTATGCCAACCAAGGTCCTTTGGATGAGACGGCAGCGTGTTCTTCGGAGATTACTCCGAAAATATCGTGAGGCGGGAAAAATTGACAAGCACCTGTGCGTTTTCCTTTCTATCACACGACTCGTTTTTTGTTCAATCATCAAAATAGTTATCACTCCCTCTACCAAAAGTCGAAGGGTAACGTATTCAAGAACAAGCGGGTATTGATGGAGTATATTCATAAAGCGAAGGCGGAGAAGTCTCGCACCAAGATCCTGTCGGACCAGATGGAGGCCCGCCGCGTCAAGAATAAGGTGCGATTATCTATCCCTTAGCCTCTGATTTAATTCCTTTTTATTAACAAACGTCGCTTTTGTATCAAAGGCGGTCCGGGAGCGTCGTGCTGCACGTATCGCAGAGAAGAGAGAGGCTATTCTTGCAGTGGAACATGAGGACGCCAAGGCATAAGATATATGTCGGTATCTTAGGTTTTTCCTTGTCGCATTACTTTACGCCATGCCATGCTGCATACATGCCACCATGAAATCACTGCTATGCTCGCATGTATTTCTGTGTGTACGAGGATGTCGTGGTCGATGAGGGATGTCAGTTTTGTAACGCGTTTTGAAAATGTGGGAGAGATTGAACAAGCTAAACACGTTGACGCCGGAATGTGTTGACGGCGTGTCAAAGACCAGAACCATCATGAGTCCTGCTCTCACGCACTACGTCTTCCAAAACGGCGGTGACCGTAAGTCATTCTCAGAAGAACAATCGATCTCTCCTAAGCAAATATGAATAGGAAAGGCACATATTCTCGATCGACGACCAGGCCAGGTCTTTGTGCACTACATCGGCACGGACAAGCGCCTCGACGAATGGGTCCCTGCTGACACCGTGCGTGCAACAACTCCACCGCGGGATTCTCTATCCCCCGGATGTGATGCCACTTCTCTGCGTCGTGTGAATGGTACGAGTACGCGCAAGCGGCGACGCTCATTATCGCTCGTAAATGCGCACGACCAAGATGCTCGGGACACGACACAACCCTCTACGCCCCTACCAACGACGGCCTCAGCCCGGCGTAACTTCGACAAGGTCAACTTTGGGCCCTGGCAGATCAAAACATGGTGAGTGCGACACTTCCGTCCCTTGCTTCCCCACCGCCTCGTGCTAGGGGGTCTTTGGGCTGAGATGATGTGACCATGCGTCTCCCCTCCTCCCCTTACTGCAGGTACTTCTCTCCGTACCCGCTCACGGACGGTGAAGGCGAGGACGCTATCGGACATGGACGTACGTTGGACCTCTTTGCAGGTGCAATCAACCGAGAGAACGTGGGCGGCGTCCTGTGGGTCTGTGATCGGTGTTTCAAGTATATGACTGACGGCACCTCGTGGGAGGTGCATATGGTGCGTTCCGGTTCCCCTCGCCCAGGGTAGGGCTGGTGTGGTACACATGCTAACGTATCCGTGCCCGCACATGCGGGTGTTCATAGAGGAAGTGTACTCGCAAGCATCCACCGGGTAGGAAAGTATACCAGCGAGGTGCGCACACGATCTGGGAGGTGGACGGGACGAAGGAAAAGGTGGGTGTGGCACAGATTGCCATGGGGTCATTCAAATTTTTTTCTTCTTTTTTCTTATACAAAGAGAGCAGCTATATTGCCAGAATCTGTCACTGTTTGGAAAGTTGTTTATCGACATCAAGACGCTTTTCTTTGACTGCGATAATTGTGAGTACCTGCTTCATTGACGCACCACGTTGCTGACGTATGTACATGGACAGTCCTTTTTTATATCTTTACCGACGCCGACTCCCAACGAGACCATGTCCTTGGTTTCTTTTCAAAGGTAAATGGTTGAGAAATTTTAATCCCGTTCGTATTAACTGAACTCTTTCAAAGGAAAAAATGTCTTATGACGACTACAATCTTGCCTGTATTGTCGTCCTCCCTCCATACCAGAAGAAGGGCTATGGGATGCTCTTGATTGAGTTCAGTGAGAGGATACTCCTTCCTCTATGTGACCTTGGCCAACCCACTGGATAGGCTACGAGCTTTCTCGCCGCGCAGGTCGCATTGGAACACCTGAGCGTCCGCTCTCCGATCTCGGTCTGCGCAGCTACCTGGCCTACTGGGTGTCTACGATTGTTCGCTTCCTTCGGTGCGTGCTCAAACTTCCATCCCTCGTTGCTCACCTCACCCTGACCATCACAACCAATCAGTCAGCTTCTCTCTACTCTTCCGCCCGACATGCCCCCGATCAAGACAGTTGGTCATCTACCCGACCTCTCCCACGTTCGCACAGACACGGACATGACGGCATCTCCACATAAGCGCGCGAAGCGAGCCAAAGGCTGGGATGGCGAGTCCGCGGTACCGAGCTCGCCAGACGGCGGGGGCAGCGCATCGCCCACGACGCGTGACAGTTTTAGCCTTGGGCCGTCGGGTCCGTCGGGGGTGCCGGGGACGCCAGGGTTCGCGACGCACATGCAACTCGAAAAGTCGTACGAGACTGTGGCTGCGCCAGACGGGAGCGCAGCGGTGCACACCGTGGTGCGCTGTACGCTCACGGACCTGGCGCGTGCGACGAACCTGCGAGTCGAGGATGCTGCCTTTGCGCTGAACGAATGCGGGCTGCTCGTTCGGAGGGAGGGCGAGGGCGACGAGATGACGATCGCGATCTCGCGGGAAATGGTCGAGGCGGTTGCGCGGGAGCGCAACGTCAAGCGGATGTGCATTGACTTTACAAAGGTGCTGCTGTGAATCACTTTTATTCATTCTTTGTGTACCATCGCTACTGGAATGTGTCTGCGATATCAACAGCCGTATACCCCCGGTCCTGCATATAGGTATTATATTCAGCTCGAAAACAGCCTCCCAACCATTTTAAGAACCAAGATTCATGTTCGCCTGCTAGAAATGCAGATCCAATGGTCAGAACAGCAGATTCGGAACCACTCACATACTCGTGTGTTGTCTCTGATGAACGGCGGCTAACACAGTTATGGTGACATTCGAAGTAATTGTATTGAAATGAAATGACCATCAGCGAATACTAGCCTTATTGGCACTACTTTGAGAGGTGGCCAATAGTCCCCGCGTTATTGCTACGAAGGAGAGGTTGTCCAGTAGTCCGGGCCTCACCACACGCAGAAACGTGGCTGGCTGGCGCCAGTCGTCATGAAAATCGAACATCTCCGAGTTGCTCTGACCATTCAAATGCTTGATTACGCAGGTTTCTTGGCTGCAATTCCTTCCCATGGTTGGTTCCGTTATCTGCGTTGACATAGCCTCAAACCTGCGCCTCAACCTGACCTTCTCTAGATACGCCAGACGATCTCAAATTTGAATTTAAAATTCGGCGATATGTCCAGACGAATCTCTTGTCCGATTACCTCGCCTCAACCCTTTCCAACCCATCAAGCTGTTTCGACTTGCTGTCTTGTTTCATTTCCAACTCCCTTCCTTCCTACCGATCCGCCTTCACATCCGCCTTTTCTAGTCTCCTCCCTCCCAAAGAATCAACTCTCAGCTCTCGTACAGGCACAGAACGAGCGGTTAGTAGGTAGCCTGGTCAAGGAGATGGAACCGTCTGCTCTAGCGCCATCATGGGAGATTGATGCTCACGCATTGTTTGTCATGGGCCTTTCATCTCCTAGATGATTACGAGGAAGAACGTTTTATTGCGGCGATTCCTGATTTTTACAACTCTGCTCTGCTCTTATGCCAGTGGAGAACTCTCGGAAAATCTTTCGGGTAGCCACCTTCTTTCAAAGGATGCCAAGTACCATTTTACACTCAATAGATCGTTTGCCTTCGTCTAATCTAGGTCGTGAAGACGTGAGGCAACGGAGGGCCCCTATCTGTATGGAGACCCTAGGTATCCTATCAGACTTGCGACGTGCAACCATCCAGAAATATCTTCTTCAAGTTTCCGCCCACGCAGGGGTTTTCAAGCGGATTAAACGAGGACTTCTTGTAGACCGAAACACAACAACTTTGAATCCAGGTAGGTCACCGCTCTGGTTACACTACATACACGTGCATCAGATGATCGCCGGTACCCAGTAATGATATGCAGCCACCTTTGTCGTCCAAGCCATCAAGACGGATCTCTTAAACGGGACTTCGCGATAGCTCTGACTCGGAATCGGGCCGCCATTACCCTTGTTGCGTTACATTCAAGCCCTGTGACGAGAAGGCTATGGCTCTAATAGCTATGGATACTTGGGATGATGGCGAACCGGGAGCCTGAGAGCTTTCATATCCCATTTATGATATCCCAAGCCACCGCTGCACCGATGACCGGATGTAAGCTCCCCCCAGGGGGGGTTACGCGCGAAGCGCAGCGGAGCAACTACGTTGCTAGTAGAAGGACCGTCAACATCACGACGACGTGTCGAACCTTTCTCCTTCTGCCCTAACTGACGCCTTCATCAGGGCCCGCTCGCCACTATTCTTGATCGCACTTCGCAAGACGACTCGATCCAATGCAAATACCTCTGCATTTCGTCTTTTCCCTCCGGCCTCTCTCTTCTCTCTCCTCGATGGTCGTTTTCTAAGCTCGGCTACTCGTCCTATTCTTATTGACGAAAGCTCTTACAAACTCCCTGTTACCTCTATCCCTCCTTACTTATCATCGACGGACCCCTACAAGATACGCATAGATACACTCGTGTATATAACCTTACCCCTCAGCTACTACAATGAGTGATATCCCTTTACACGTTCCCGAAAGTATCATGCAGTAGGCTTTGAGTTAACTTGGGGGTCGAGGACGTCATACTTGCGCTGAACGAGAGCGAGCTGCTCGTTCGGAAGGAAGGCGAGACCATAACTACCTCACGGGAAACTGTCATATATTTGTGGTGGTGATCCAATTTTAGCTGTCGTTCCCCACCCAGCAGCAATCCAGATGGCCATGACGCGCAAAAGACAATTCAACTGAAGAGATTAGATATCAGACATGGGCTTGATGAGTGTGCGACCAAATGCCACCCCGATCAAGTCCTAGTTTTGGTGGTCACGTCAGACAAACAGTACTTACAAGTGAAAGAATTAGAATCAGCAGCTTGCGATAGTAATTTGTCTAGCCAGGTCGAAGCCTGTACGTTGAGATCAAAATATTCGATGATGAAGGCGACTATTGCCCCTCGGATCTGACAAGCTACTAAACACTTGCTTCATGAGAAGGACAGCCTAGAAACGAGAGAGAAAGACGGGGTATCAACAGTGCAGGAGGTCACTGGGGTACTACTAGGACAGAGCACGAATGAAGAAACGAGGTGTGAATGGCGACCAGATGAGACGAGATCGGAGCTGACGTCCATGGGCTCAGGTGGAGGTCTTAATTTCACTTTAACTGCAAACCCGGAACAAATGGCCATGTCGCATACGATCATGTCTTCAAATTGAAGATTCCACAATGACTGCCGGGGTAGCTCAGCTGGGAGAGCAACAGACTGAAGCGCGAGCGGCATTCTGGAGGTCCCGTGTTCAATCCACGGTCCTGGCATTTTTACCACTTTTAAGCGGGCTCTGAACCATCGACCAACCAGATTATGTCAATTTATCTGCGGTATCGTAGTGCCATGAGGCCTGACTGGTTTTCCCTCGTTAGCTGCAAGAGCACGACATGATCTCCTTTCTTTTTGGTACCCTTAAGTGCAGTAGAAGATGCTACTGTCTAGTGGTCTCGGAGTGTCCCTGTTTAGGAGGTTAGAGGGGTGAAGCAATTTGCATCCGTAACTCGTCGATGTCGAGTTGTTTAGTTCTTTGCTTACATAAGACTACACAGTTACCGTGTGGCTGACTATGGGACCAGTCGGATGTATGCTATATTCTCAACTTGTACACCAAAACTAGCGTTGGATCAAATCGATGTCTAATACTCGAATCAGAACAGTGGACCATCCCGAGCCCTCGGCGCTGTCCCTACTACCGGTAAGTATTTACCACGCCATCGTGCCTTAAGAGGCCGCCTGTGGTAAAAAAAACATGTGGTAAAAAACATGTAAATGTGTTGTTTTCACGTGCCAGTGCGCGGATAGATTTCACGGTCTTGTGTGCATAGTCCTCATACGCGTGCGCGAGCTGGGACACAGGCACCTTCATCCAGCATCAATGGCCTGCCTCACATGTTCATCCGAAGTCAAGCCACGTACTACTAGTCTACTACTCCATATGTGCGGTCGGACCAAAAGAAAAATGTCTGCACGCAGGGCCAGACGCCGCATGCGCGGCCAGTGGTTCCGTACGGATATTCGATTTGTATTCCAATCAAGGGCTACTAAGCGGCAGGAGATGTGATGAAAGTTGTACATCATTTTGGACAGAGAAATTGCTGGTGACTTCGACGTGGCATGCGCGGCAGTTCGTGCAGCGCACTTGGACAGGTCACACATTTGTTTGCGTACATTTATTTGTTTCGATTTTGCATTTGATGCAAACTTAAACTTGCTCTCCACCGTCTCTATTTGGTTTTTGCTTATCCACGGGTACGATGTCGGTTCTTTCCGTAGTCATGGTGGCCGTAGTATTGACACGGTACGCTCTCTTTTTCTTTGTTTAGTGATTCAAACTCCCCCTTGCACAGTTTTGAAGTTCGCTCACCTGGTAGGGTTGTTTCAATATATCATGATCGTACCATGTTCTTTTGAACATGTATATCATGTTCGGAAGGACATAGTACGATCAGAACGATTGGCAAATTGCCGAACTCAAGATTGTGCTCGCAGTCAGCTAGCACCTGTTTCTGTCTTGGTCGACTCGGGCTGGGGCTGGCAGCCTGAGATCGATCAAGACAGCCATAGGGGCCAATGCGTCGAGGAGTAGACTCAGGGATGATAGCATTCTCAGGCTAGAAGGGGTGGGATCGGTGCGTATTTCATAGGATAAGATCGCTACTCGAAGCTATGTAGTACAGGTATTGTATATCTAACCTCATCTGAACCCGTATTCAAAACGCGTGCTCTTGGACACCTGTAGAACGCTACATAGCGTCTCGGGCCTCAGCTGTCGTCAAAACGCATTTCAACCGGTTAAGAGATGGCGAGATAGTGTCGTCGACTCACCCATGGTTCGTCCTGGACCTTTGGTTTTCCACTGATAAAGCCCTTGTGAACGTGAACAGAAAATCCTTTCGTGGGAGTTCCCGCAAGAAGCATATCACTAAAGCATTAATATTGTTTCATTAATTGCTCGTGCACGATCATGTACGTTCATGGACCCGTTCACTTTCATCTGATCTACTTCATGAAAATCTGAGGCAACAGAGGGGCGCAAAGATGCTTCAAATTGAAGCTTCTGGAGATCCTTCCCGGCCTGAGTGGCCACTGGCATCCAGCGGGCGATTCGTTTCATCGGCAGGGGGCTTCAAGTGGATCGGATCAGGACTTCTTGCAGATCGAGGCGACAACTTCGAGTCCAAGTGTATCACTTCCTTGGCTACGGTACATACACGGTGTCCGATGAAAGTTTGTCTCGATAATTGTGCACCAGGTTGTGTGTCAAAGGTCTATCCTTCGAGGATACCACGATGGATTATCGTTGTTTGACTCTGACTTGACTCGTTGGCTTGTTCTGGTTCTTCTTTGTGACTCAGTTTCTCGTTCTGATCCTGAGGTCAGATCGGTGGGAAATCTGGTGAGTACGAGAACTTGACGTCGCAAGCACTTTTTCAGAACGTCAGCATCGCATCAGTTATCTATAATTCTTCTGGATGTGCAGGAAGGGGAGGAGAACTTGGCGTCGTCCCGCGATTTCGCGCGGTCCTCTAGGCAGATTATGTCACGATATCGTCAACACGCCTGCTGAATCGCCTCATCATCGTGTGCAAATCTTCGCTCTTGATATAGGCCCGATATCGCGATCCCGGAATCGTCTGACACTCGGAACGAAGATTGCCCCAGAGAGCTTTTGTTATTCCCGGTGCAATGCCCCGAGCTACGGCCATACTGCTGGTCTAACTTGACTCCAGTTGTGTTCTGCCTTTGCGCAGCTCCCACACTCTCCTAGTATTGCCGTGCCTCCCTTCGTCCTCGCCACCGTGACCGGCCCCCAATCCCATTCTCCAATTCCAGCGGCAGCGAGACGATGATTGGAAACATACTGTTCACATAGTCCTCCCGAATCGAAGGGCCCTGTCGCCGCAAGTCACTGATGCCCGCAAATTTGCGGAAGATGGAGGGAGATAGCACTCGAGGTGGTGCTACTGTATCGTGTCGTGTGTTAATGTATCGCTGATGACTAATAAGGTTATAATACAAGTCGCGCCTCGAATTGAACGCGTCGCGTCTGGGCGCGACTGCCAGGGACCCGCCGCCCTCTACTTCTACCGGAGGAGAATGACTTCAAAGTTGCTGTCGATTTTTCGATAGGTCAATCTGTAACATGAGGCGGGTGCATGTCTAGCCATCATCTGACTACCTTACCATTATGTTGCTCGAGCCTTGGACTGACATATGGCGGCGTGCATTGGAATCCATCCATCCGACAGGGAAATCCAACCACCGCACGACCGAATGACACCAGCTAAACCACCCTTCTCTTTCTTTCGTGGATATGCCTTTCATGACTCCAGCTTCCCGCATGTCTATGGCTCTTCGGGCTCCTTCAGTAAGACCATACTACAGCCCGTGCTCAATCGCAGAGTGTATTTTGACCCATCCCCAGGTCAATTTTCCTGCATCTCCTCTGCAATCGGAGAGCGAGTCTGTTACACCCCGCTCTCAACCATATCCAAGCACGCCGCCCGTTCTGGACGCAGACATCTTCGATACCGTTCCGTTCTCCGTACGTGTCCATCACCTATCTACCAACACAAGTATTATTAACTTGTCGTTGTAGGCATCATTCTCGGCGTTTCTCGGTTTATCTACTCACGATGGCATCCTCCAAAGCCCCGCCATTACGGCGGACACGACCCTGGCTCCCGTTCAACACGCCAAGCGTCTCTCGAGCCAGGCTGAGGCTAGTTATTATGTCGAGGTGTGCAATTTCTGTCGTAGACATGCACAGAAAGCTAATCCTCGCGCAAAGCAACTTACGAATATCAGAGACATTGACTCTGAGTGGGAAGACGATGAGGTCGAGGCGAGCATATATGCGCCTGCGAGTTTCATCCACTCATCTGTTGATTTACAGGAGGTCATGGTCATCTCACCGAAGCCAAAGACATCTTCTGGCCCCCTCGGCCCGTCCCTGGCAAGTATACTCCCCACGCCTCCATTTAGCCCGCCGGTCGAACGTCCTGAACATGGAATCCCACAAGAGTCCTATACCATCTTGCGGACCCTGCACCGCACGCAGACATCACACCTTTCCCTGGCGGTCTCCTCGGGCTGCACGCCGTCAACGAAGAAGTCCGCGCTCCGCCACGCGCTCTATGCGATTCGAACATACCGCATGCCGCTGTCCCACACCGCGCTTGCCGAACGCGCCGCCCTGGAGGTCCTGTCCGCGCGCGGACGCGGTGAAAATCCGTATGTCCAACGTGCGTCACGATTCTGGGACGACGGCCAGACTCTCTTCATCGTGCTGGAGCATTGCGGAGGCGGGAACTTGATGGGACTCATACAAGCCGAAGGCCCTGTGAACTGTGCGCGCATGAAGCGCTGGGCCTCCGAGATTGTGAGCATTTCTTTTTCTTCTTTCTCCTGCATATACATGTCATGGGGTTTTCTCGCTGATTCTCGGTCTTAGGCATCTGGCATCTCCTTCATACATGGTGCCGGGATAATACACAGCAACATACGACCCACGACAATCCTCTTTCGCGTAAACGGACACATTTGCATCAGCGGGTTCGAGCATGCCATCGTGATCGCCACGCGTCCAAATGTGCCACCATCCATCGAAGAAAGACAACGCGGCACACTACCGAGCGCACGGGAGTGGTGCGAGGCCCCTGAAATGCTCTTCGGCTGGGAAATAGGACTCGAAGTGGACTGTTGGGCATTTGGAGTTATTCTCGTATGGATGAGCACCGGAAAGGTAGGTCATGCACCTCCGGATTAATTGTGCAATTATTGTGGACCGATATTAATGCATATTAATGTCTAATGTAGCATCCGTGGTATTACACCACTCGGGAGTGCCCTAGCATGATCCGAGATTGTATTCTCAACGGGATCTTGCCCATCACTCAATTGGAAAGAGTCGACACTGCCATCGAACATCTAATCACGAAGGTGAGTTCTGACAGAGAGGAAACATATTCAGAAGCGTAACACGTCACGCAGTGTCTGGACCACAATCCTTGCAAAAGGCCTACCATCGAACAGATTAAGGCATTCGAATGGTTCACAGACATGTACGCTGTCACATTCCTCGTCTTAACGGACGATAAATGACAACATGATCTCAGCGACTGGGAAAACATTTGCCTGGCACGGGTCCCGGATATCCAGATCACTCTCCCCACACCAGACATGACGCCTGATTTGCCAGGAGACATGCCCAGCACGATCATTGCCCCCGACCTCTCTCTGAGTACCATAGACACCGATATGGAAATCGAAAAATCCCTCTCATGGACACCGTTGCGGATCAGCCGACAAGTAGGTCTTGTCTCCCCCGGCGCCACTACCATTGCTTCTGGCCAATCTGCTGTTCTATCGCATGGAAACGTAGCACCACTCTTTCTGGGCCGGCCAAGCAATCCGTCGCCCCCATCGCTTCCCGGTAGTTCTACCGGTGGCGGTGATACGTTTACACCGCTATTGCAACAGCGAGAAAAGGATGTGCCATTTCACGAATCATTCCTCCCCGAGCTTGAATTGAGCGAGGGAGACGGCATCATGCAAGTGGGGTTAGGCGTATGCGTGGATGAGTTTGGCACGTTTTTCTCCGAGCAAGAACCCTATCAAGTCGCGAAGCATCCGGACTCGTACTCGGGTAGTTCTCCAGAAATCAGTCTCCGAGATGCGCTCGCATTACCTATTCCGCTTCTCATCACGCCACGCCCCAGCGAAATAGAGTTGCGCACTGTCCACAGTCCGGGGACACCGACGCCAACGTCCTCACGCCCCCCGGCCCGCCTCTTCCGCTGGGGCAGCAATAGCAACAGGAGCAGTCCCAGTCTCGGCGTCACTCGAGACGTGGCCGCCATCGACTCGTTCTATGAGCGGGAGCGAGGACTGCCGGAGCTCTCGTGGCACGGCCTAGATGCAGATCCATTCCGCTATTCGCCGGCGCTGTCGGTTCCGACAGAGGTACGAGAGGCAGGCGATGCTGCTGGCGTTGGTGAGGCTGTGGAAAGCTCGCGACGCATGGACGCGACGTTCCGCTGGAGCAGCGCATCTGTCGAAGCGGGAATCTCACCGCACATGCCTAGAGACGAGCACGAGCACGAGCCTGCGAACGCACACGCTAAACCCTTTGCAGGGCTGGGCGCTCTGACGCGGCGGATACGCGACCAGGGACGCGCGCTCCTGCGCAAATCTCGCTCGAACGTGCTCTTCCCGCGTGCACGCCTCGCCGCCGGTTCGTCGTCGCCTCTGCCGAACCCGCCTCCCCCGCTCGGAAACATCGCCATGGCGGTCGAAGGAGGAGGTTTGGGTGGTAGCGTGCGGCGTATCGGACTGGGAATCGGGTATACTCTCCCTGGTCCAGGCTCGACCGTGGTGCCAGCACCGCAAGCGCATGGTATCTTGGCGACCAGCCACCGAAGGTACAGCCAGGACGGGACCGTCCCGGCAGGATGCTATGCGGGACTGGGT
Organism: Russula virescens; assembly: GCA_003316435.1. NCBI lineage: Eukaryota > Fungi > Basidiomycota > Agaricomycetes > Russulales > Russulaceae > Russula > Russula virescens. Next base: position 104,722 of record QFEY01000009.1, read on the forward strand.
GGCGCCCGTCGCGGGAAGAAAAGTGCTGGCATTGTTCAACAACGACGACAACGGGAGCCACTAGGAAAAGAACAACGGGACAATCTCGGAACGACGGAAGCAGCCACGAACGCAGACGGCCACCCGGCATGCGAGCCGACCTCTGGGGCGTCACCATGTGACTCTGGATGCGTGTTAATACTCGGGAACCCCGGCTTTGGTGGAGTTGCTGTCGCGCCGCCCGCTGCTACGCCCAACGTCCACTAAAATGGCAGCGCGCGCGGCTGGTAGGTCTTCTCGAGGAAAATTTGTGGGTCTGGACTCTTTTGATGGGGAAAGTACGAATTGCGATGCAACCGGACGCTTGGAAAGGATCCAAAATCGAAAATCCATACTGTAAAGAAGTTGACGATCGCTGCTACTCTTGTCGCTGCGGCAACGACGGACACGCAGCTGACCATAGAGCGACGCATACACCGCGTTATAGTAGCGCTGTGTTCTGTACTTCTCTTGTCTTCTTATTTCAAGCGATGTCGCGCCACGCTTTCCATCTTTGTCTCTTTTTGGTTTACCTTTGTTCGTGTTTGTACCCTTTTCCGGCTCCATGGGATCGCATCCCGTAGTTCTGTGTATGTGTATGTGTTTTTCCGGGTAGAGATACCCTGTTATCTTTAGCTGTCTGTTAACGCAACACCCTTACCTTATCATCGCATGGGTCACGAATTCTCAAGGTATAACATTCCGCATCATACGGGACAAGGACAAGACCATACAGCATATGACGGTGGGACAGACAGATCATATTCAGGTGATACCCTGCACATTTACCTCAGAGCTGCCAGGATTGTCCTGGATGAGGGGCCAGAGTGGAGTCGAGCGGTGGTGACTCCATTTGAAGGGAGCGGAAGCGAGCAATGTGGGAAGTATGACAATTTTGACAAAAGAATCCTCTGTGTTTTTCGCATCACACTGAGATGAGACGGGAGAGCAGCTTTGCGCGCATACCCGCTTTGATAAGAATTCTAGGTGCACTCGGCGGTGTTGTAACTTGCAACTTGCGATATTAGACAGAAGCATCGAAGATGGGTGGGCATTGCGGCATAATGCGTTAGGTCCGGTCTTATGGCGTGATTGAACATATAGACAGCCCTGTCATGAAGTTGGAACTGTTTGGAATGATTGCGGGCTAGACGGAGAGGCGTCATCGAATCGGCAGGAAGGAGCACCAGTATGAGAAACTGTGATGATGCGCCTGGCGAGGAGCTGATAAGCCTCGATCGCATTTAGGGTTGTTGCGTTACTCCATTCAGCGCAATGGCGGATGGCAGTGTCGAGTGGTAGCATGGACGCCGGATAGCGCCGGGGGAGGATCGCATTGTCATAAGCCGAAGAGAATGGGAAACATATATTATGGATGACATCTCATCGGAAATAACCCGATCAGAGGCACCGAAAGATGAATATAGATGAATGGACGCTGTCCAAGTCTAAAAATTTAGCTTTTTCGAGCACAACGATTTGAGTACAGTGATGCCGTTACACGGGAAACTACGAGTGCAGGGACGAGCATCATAGGAGAGTTAGAAGAGATAAAAAAAGAGAGTAGGACGTGGCAGTGGAGAGCGAGAAGACGGAAAAGGATAAATCGAGTCGGGAGATAGCCTGTTTGTGGCAAGATGAAGATCGGCGATCGGAGGACGACATATCAAGCGATTGGGGTAAGTGGATGTCCAAAATGAGGGAGTGGAGAAATGGAATGCGAGGACACGTATTTAAAGAGAAGGACAAAGGGGCCCTGTATACGGACGCTCCTCCTCGCCATGTCCTCCTTCCGTCACGGTGAAGCCTCAGACAGGATGGCCGAGTTCAAGGCTATCGTCACCGCCTCGTTCGACAACATCGGTCCCAACGTCGCCCTCGACCGCGTCCCCCAAGACATCCTCCGTCCCAATCGACTCGTCCCCCAGGTACCTCCCTCGTCCTCATCAGCAGAGAAGAGCACCCGCCGCTCCCCGTTTTCCTTCCTTCGCAAGGTCAAATCGCACGCCGCCTCGCTCCTTAGTTCCCACGCCAAACTCGAAGTCGGCCCGCCGGTACCAACGGTACCGGCACCACCGCATTCGTTCGTTCCCTCTCCACCCCGGCGCGTACCGACGCCCATTCCTTTTGCAAGCTCACTCCCACGCAACCGTCTCACTCGTGCTTCGAGAAAGCACCATCACGCCCCCGACGTCCCAGTTTCGGGACATCAGAATTCTTTCTTCGACGATGACGACGATGACGACATTGTAGACAGGCGCGTCTGCCCACCACGACGTCGGGTTACTTCGGCACTGGCCCACTCCAATTCGCGTCTCTCTTCCACCTTTGCTACTGCTCCGGTTATCTTTGGCTTGTCTTCGCAGTCGGTCTCGACTCCGTACTTGATCGCAGAAAGGAATGATATAGTCAAGCCCGAATTTAGACCGGCGGATCTTGCACATGTGCGCACTCACTTGCTCCCGCATCAATTAATTCTCACATGTTTTTTTTTTGGCAGCGGCCATCCAAACCATCTCTGGGGCTCAAACTTCGTACAAAGTTGTCTCTCCCAAAGTTGCCATCCCCTCGCTCCCAACCCTCTTCCCCGTCGATCGATCATTCGCCAGTGACGCCATCGTACCATTCTCACCCCTACTCCAGTATTTTCACCGACTTCGATAATACTCAACTATGCCGCGCATTGCTCGAAGACCGTTTGACAACCCCAGAGGATGATCCATTTCGTAAAGATGAGATGGCTCACCCCTTCGTAACCAGCCACCGTCTCCCTGGCTCTTCTCGATTTGGTTCTCCGGATGATGATAGTGATACAGACAAGGAATTGCCCGGCTCTCACCCTTTCTCAATGCCCTCTAGCAGGTGGTCTTCCGATTCAGAATCTCCCCCTTCCTCTCTCAATCACACACTCGCTACTGGTGGTCCGGCCTGCGTCTCTAATGCACCTTTGCCAAGCTCCAGCAGATCTCCGCTTTCCTTGACATTTCCCCTCCCTCCGTTACCCCAGAAGAGCGCACCCATCCCTGGAATCACTGTACGAGTGAGCAATCCCATGCCTGGTCCTGTCCCTGCGTATCCTCCCCCAATGTCTCCGCCACCATCTGGGCCTTTACCTCGAACGCCTCCCGCTGGAGCTCGGTCGAAGCCATCGGCAAGACCGCCGAAAGATGTCTCCAAAAGGGGCTCCCGAAGGGACTCCGAGAAGTCGATGGCAATGTCTTCGCCGACTCGGTCTGGGCAGACGCAGCGACAGCGGTCACGCGTGCAAATGGATCAATCTTCGGCAATACCCACTGCCCAGCCTCTAGAAGACCGTTCGGATGAAGCAATGCCGACTCAAAGGAAGTCAACTCGGAGAAGGGATCGTCCCGTGACACCATTTCCACTTCTTCCGGCTGGAGGAGTGAGACAGAGACAGGATTCAACAGGACGACTGGAGGCATCGAATGCTGTAACGGGTTTCGCTCATCCTTGCGAGGATTCGGCCTTCGACGAGAGCGTTGATGCGCTTCCGGATTCCGAAGTAGAGCCCGATCGTGACTTTGACGTGAGTCAGAGTGATATGCGTCATCTCTGTCTAGCCTTGGCTAGGTGCTGATTCTCGTTGTTTTATACAGTCTGATAAGGCAAGAAAGAAGACGTCTGTCTCCTCCACCACATCGGCACAGACTACGGTTTCCAACACTTCGACAACGTCTGAATCTACCACGCGGTCGCTTTCTTCAGTCGTTACAGCCTTGACTGCGGCCACTACTGTATCCCCATCAACGAGCCCAAACATGGGTGCTGACAAGCCCCGCCATGTATCTCAAATGCTTGTCACTGACGAGGAAGGTAGAATTGTGAGCACTGCTACATATAATCCCCCATCGCCATGGTCGGCCTCTTCTCCCTCCACCAATGTCAATGCACCACCCTCGGAAGTCTACGTCGAGCAGGGAGGGACCCCACACGATGCTCCGAGAGACTTGCTTCTCGTTTGCGGCGAGCATGTAATCATTGGTGCCTCGGATTGGACCGAATTCCTCAATTACTGTGATACCTGCCATGACGTCACTGTTTCTCTCGCTGGCAGTTCCTACGGCAACGGCACCGCGGATGTCTTGGTCGTTGAAATCTACCGTGCTGGTAAGGCGTGCCGCATTGAACTTCGGATAGTCGTGCGAACATCAGTCCCGCATACAAGTGCTGATTTTCCAGGCCGTATCCCTGGGAGCTACCCGCTATCGTCAGATCTCCCACCACTTCGTCCCATCATTCCTTGCGTTTCTCCGGTTGACATACCACAAAGCATGCGGAATCAATGGAAGGGGGGTGCCCTCGGGCTTGACGGTGTTCCACCACTCTACGAGGCGGGCCGCTTTCCAACTCTGAGCTCTTCGCAGTCAGACTTAAGGCCCAATAGCCATCCTGACTGTACAGATCAAGATCAGGTTCGGCTCAGAACAGTGCTGGCGTTCACAGCCACGCTTCCTACGACACTACGGGACCTCGCAAAGCGCGCAGGGCAAATAAGCCTCGGTGACGGTGTCGCGACACCGTAGGATCGTTTCTGAGTAGTACCCCACCCGTCAACATCTTCCCCTCTGCTTGCTTGATTGTTTTGTTTTATGGTTTATGGTGCTAGATGGTCTTTCCGTCCACTTCGCGTCTAGTCGCCGCTGCATGGATACCCTTTTTACACATACACACATTCCCCATTGTAATAAGTGAACACACTTACTGCCATTATCAGACACACCATGTATTGGTTCTGTACCATTTCATTCGAGCAGCGACACCTGCGGTTAACTACGTATTGTACTTTCACTAATTTCGTGCTTTGTTGTCGTATTCACTCTTTGTCCTCTTTACCCATGTAATGTGTCGAGTTGAAATAGAAAAAAGAAGTCACTCGTAAAAAAATCATCAGTTCGAGTACATAATGAACACTACAGCCTGCGTATGCCTCCCAATGCGTGAGCAACAGCTTCATATACCCCACGCAACTCCCTCATCCGAGGATCATCAGGCTCTACGGCCTCTCTGCGCGTATGTAGTGGGGGTGGAGGTGGTGGGCTGAGTGGTACATTTTCAAACCCAAAATCACCAGCGCCTGCACCGTGCTCGTACTCGCGCGATTGAGTAGTGGCACCAAGAAATTTCGGTGAAGGCAAGTACGACGGAAGGACCTCTGAAGTCACGGACGCGACCGATTCAGTCAAAGCCGGTGAAGCCAAAGAGGCCGAAGACGGCGAGGCCCTGCGACGAGCGATAGAGAGGGAACGCCAGAGCGAGGAAGCTCCGCCGTGGTAATTATGGTTGGAACCACTCCGCCGGACGCTATGGCGATTGCCAAAAATCCCACGATACGATCCGTATGGCGACGACGACGACGAGGGGGAAGAAGAAGAAGGCCGTCGGGACGTGGTAAACTCTCGAGTGAGAGTGAGAGTGAGCGGGTCCGGTTGGCGGGTCCGCAGACGGGGCTCCCGTACACCACGGGCATACGAAGAAGGTGCACGAGAATACGATGCGCCCTTTGCATCCTCTGCGCGACGATCGTAATACGCATCCGCATCGTACGCGCGATCGGAGAAACCTCCGCCGCGAAGCAGCGCGCGAGCAGCAATGAGGGCCTTTTCCGGGTCGCCGTAATGATATTCGCTACCCCCGTCCTTCCTGCTCCTAACACTACCACCATCACTACCACTACTACTTCTGGTCCGCCCTAGGTCGAGGGCCAAACCGACTGGACGCAAGCTGCGCGCCGAGTCCGAGGAAGATGAGGTGGATGAGGAGGAGGTAGCGTCGCGGCTATTAGCGGAGGCGATCTGCGCTCTACAGCGCTCTCCTTCGGCGGCGAGCTTCCGGCGGTGGTGCAGCGCGAGGCCGCCCGCTAGCAGGATGATGGCGCCTGCGAGGGAGAGGGGAACGGCGAGCGCGGCGGTTGGCGGTGCACCGTGGGCCGTTGCGACTAGTGGCCCGCTTACGCCCCCGCCGGGTGTCAAATTCGTGGTTGAGTTGGATGGTATGCCTCCGGAGGCAGTTCCGCTGGGATCAACCTGTGCTGCAGATGCAGCCGTGGACGGTACGGGTACAACCGGATCCGAGTGAGAGGAGCCTTTCGAATTTGTTCCGTGGGAAGACGAAGACGATGATGAAGAGGAGGACATAGGTGCTTGGTCTGGTCGAGGTTGGGCGACCTCCGGCTCGGCGGGTGTCGCGGGTTTATCCTTCTGTTGGGGAGCCGCTATCGCAACAAAGAAAAGAAGGACGTTGATAATCTCCATCGCAATAAGACGACGTGATCTACTCACGTGTGAGGTTGAATATTGGCGACGTGTACGCGTGGCCAAAGTCGTCTTTCATCTGGAGGTAATATCCGGACTCCGTAGTCACGTTCGGAGCGGTCCTATCAAAAGTCGAACGAGCCGAACGAGCATTTGGTATGTCAATTAATTTTTGTTTTCCACTCGTAGTAACGAGGGAAGAGGAAGAGGACACTGCCGACGTACAAAGACACGTAGTAATACCCTGTGCTCTCCTCGAGGACAACCTCGGGCCAGACCGTAGCGCCGCACCCGTCCTCGCCACCCGCGCAGAGCTTAAAGGAAGGCGAGACGACCTTCTGGTTTTGGCTCTCGGATGCTATATGCCACTCTCCCGAGATGGTGTCCCCTGGCCCGAATCGATCGCCCGGCGCAGGGCTGCTCCAAACGATGGAGGCAGGGGCGGACGAAGATGACGATTCCTCGGAGGAAGAGGGAGACCGCCGCGTAGGCGGTGCCGCGAGCGCGAGATGCCGAGGGAGGGTGATAGAGATGATGACAAGAAGGAAGTGAGAAAACAACGAACAACGAGAACGCATACGTCCAGTGCAATAACGACAACAATAGGAAAAACAACGAAGGGGGGAAAGGGGAAAGAAAAAACGAAGAAAAGAGAAGAAAGGTTGGCACTGCCAAGGTGTGAACGGACCGGCCGATGAAGGCTGTAGGAAAGGCAAAGTGGAAACAAAGAGTAGTGACTGAAGAAGGGAGGGGAGGGGGGGAGTTGCTCGAGGAGACGGCATCCGGCGCAGGATGCATTCCAATCAGTTCGGGCTGTTGGACCAATTAGTCCCCCGCCCAATACACAACAACTGTACCAAAAAGACGACACACATCCTTTTCAGCCAAGACGAACACGATACTAAAAAGCACGAGATCGCACCTCGTCTTTATCTCTCGTAAAAATTGGGCAAATACGGATCACGCAGGGGTCGACGCGTTCGAGTCCACTTCCATCTGCGCGTTCGATCCACCAGCGCCCATGCCCCCGACCGCACTCGCGTATTGAGGGACGTGATAGCCCGCTGCCTTGGTATCGATCACCTTGTCCGAGAACTCGCGCAATTGTGCTCTTGAAGGAAAATAAAAATAAGCATTACACATCATGTCGGTCTCGACGACGGAAAAAACGACAACAACAAAACGTACCGCTTCTTTTCTCGTAGTCTCTCAAGCATGGCGATGATCTCGTCTTGCTCTTCTATGAGCAGTTCGCCGCCTGGGAGAGCATTCGCGAGCGTACGCGCCTGGTTTAGAGCTTCGCGGAAGGCCTGGATCTATTGTATCGTACATATATATACACACGCGCAGAGGGTTAATGGAGTTATCGTCACCAACGACAATGAAGCAGCTCTTTGCCGGACTCACGGCCTGTAGCAAATCTTGTTTATTTTTTACATTTGTGGTCCCTTCTGGACGTTGGGTTATTTGAAGGATGGCCAACAATTTCGGGAGGAGGGACTCGAATGTGGACGAGGGAAGGGACTCTGACGGAGGCGTCATCGTAACGGAGAAAGGCAAATTCGGGCCGGTCCTTGCGTGTCTTTTGGCAGGGCAGATCGCAGGTGGATTTACAAACAGTAACGATAGACGGTTTGAAATACTCGCAGTAACCGAGAGCTGATCAGCCCTAACACGGAATACGGAATTTGGCGCCAAGGCTTCAAATTAGGTTGTGTTGTGTCCATCATGCCCCAATATACTGTAATACACCAATACAATTACAACAAACAACAGAGACTAACTGTCAGTGTCCCAATAAATAGATACGTCACCATGATCTAGGCCTGCAAAAAGTTGCGAACGTCAGCTGGAGGAGTTTCAACACGGGGCGACAAGGGCTTACCCAAAGAACTCCCCTGGAGCAACTTGCCGTAAAGGTAACGCCTTTTGATCTGCTGTCTGTGTATAGACACTGTTTCCCCACCACGTTCCAATAGTGTTCGCCCCGATGGTGCCACCCTGTGGGTATTGTAGACTAACGGGAAGTCAGACACGTGTAATCGGTGCGGACGAATTGAGCTCACGCAAAGAAGACAATCAGGGTCCCGATCGCTGTTCCAGAGTCAAGTGCAGCCGAGAGCACATCTACGATGTAGAAGAGGGGCCGACGGAGGGCAACTTCGCTCAGCAATCGAGAGGGGCAACGGAAATCAATACTCACAGTTGTATTTTGCCCACCAATTGAAATGCCGTTTCCGGATCACAAAGTTGAATATAAAGCCAATGATCGCCCAGGGTATAAAATTCACTGCGGTTGCTGGGGGTATTGCATTTGTGCCACCCATCACCACAGGGATGCTGTATGATAGGATAACGTCAGATACCGTCAAGTGGTTCATGATCAAACACTCACTTGACGTATTTGAAAAAACCAGCTGGCCAACGCTTGTTGATCAACCATACTGCAATTGGTGCTAAAGCACCCATCAGGAAGAAGTAGGTAAGACCTAGAACATATCAAATTGTCAGGACTGGACACGACCGCCTTCTTTTACTGGAATGTACCACTAGACTATCGTCAGAAATTACGAGAAGGGCGCAGGGTCCGTTACTTACTAGTATATTTGTCCGGATGAGAACTGTCGCATAGGTCCAATTATACCTGGAACAGGGACACTGAGGTGCTGCGGAAGACGTAACCAGGACACTTACCCCAGACAACGCTGGCAACGTAGAAAACTTCTGTGTTGGCGCAGGTGAACCTATGGCAAGGTCAATGATTGCAACTATTTAAAAACAGAATGACCTACTTATCAGGCTGGTCTGGCGAGCAAATATCCTTGATGTTGTCGAACATCCTGCCCACGAACGGTAAACGATCGGCCACTTTAGGGGCCAAGGCAGGAAACGTACCATTGTTGTATACCCAGTTGCGTCGTGCCCGCCACTACTGTAGCAACAATCTGACAGAAGAACAAGCTCCTTGGTGGAACCTTCATATAGTGACCTAGTTTCATGTCCGACGTGAACTGCAACGCTTGTGTCATCATCTGGAATCAAATCACAGAGTTTAGTATGCCAGTACTTTGTGGTGAAAAAAAGAGTAAAACAACGTACGATATATCCGAATGTCTTAAAAATCATCATTGGGATGGGTTTACCGGGAAGCGCATAGCCAACGATAAGCTCAGTGATCACGTTGAGGCCGACTTGCTGGTTGGTGATTGCCTGGATCATTCCACAGGGTACAAGATAGAATGCAGCAATAGATATCGCAAGGAGCAAACCCCATATTGGCACTCCGGTAGGCCAGACTTCAATCGTTACTGCACTCATCCCGAATACGATGGCTGTGAATATAGTAATTAGATTAAACTAATCCTCGCGACGTCGACAAAGTCGAAACTTACCGAGCATGCTAAGATACCACCACTCCGGAACTAGAAAAGGTCAGACGAGGGAGGCATGCAACCCACAGTAGGAAAACAGACCTTGCGGATAGCGTGCCATGAGTCGCGCGTGCACGTCAGGCTGCTCATTCAGTGATCGCCGCAATTGGTACCAGATCGGCTTGCGAAAGTAGAGTACAGCATGCACTAACGTTGCGGTGATGCTTGCAAAGCTCATGCCATACGCCACCGCGAACGTGGCACTACACACGGTAAGTCTATAGCGGGAAAAGCGAACAGAACGACCACATACGATATAAATACTGGACTATACTCCTTATATGCCGCCTCGTCTAGTGTTGACTCTGGTGTCAATATCCGAGATACATTGTATGCCCCGCCTGTATTATTATACATATGCTGTGACAGCATCCTGGAGGTTTAAGTCAGTTGTCAGCATTACGGGTTAAAGGACCGGTGGTCACGTACGGCAAGAACATTGAGTACCACGTATTCGTGTACTTGAGGGCAACATTAGCCTTCCCAATCACATGATATAAGGTAGAGAAGTACACACATAAATGATAGGCGTCAATATCCCTACATACTGTCAGAGACGATATCTCCACGGAGAACAAGGCACTTACAAATGAAAATAACAAAACCAGCAGCGACATTTGCCTCTGCCCACCCTACCATGAAAATGTAAGTGTCCAAAGACAAGTGTGTCCCACGATAGTCACGTACACGGCGTCGCAAGCCTATGACGAACACCATTCGGCTACCGTGAACAAACAGTGTCCTGACAAATATATGAGTTACTCACGGGCTCCCGATGAAGGCGATGTTATTCCAATCGAACGTGAGGATAGACATGCCTGGGCATCAGTTAAAAATAGCTCAGTGAAAATCTTGTTTGCAAGAACGCCTGTCAATTACCTAGGCCAGAGGAATAACCGAAGAGCTGATTGACAGTCTGTAGACATCCTTGAGCTTCGAAGCATGTAAAGAATATGGCTTATCTCGTACAACTATATGATAAGGAAAGAATTAGGTCACCATCCAGCGAACAGTTGTGATAGCTTACTATTGTTTGGCCAGATCCATGTCACCTAAATTCATTATACGTGAGCCGAGTGCAGTGATCGGGCGCCGACGGAAGAACACTTACCCAAGAGAATGTGGATAGTGCGGTGAATAGATAACCGGGAAAGATATCTTATGACAAGTTCAGCCACAGAAGCAGGGGGGACGGATAGAACCGAGTGTACGTACACCAGACGCAAGAACCAAGAAAACCATAAACGAAGAAACGTTCACGGCTCATTCCCTTTTCGTAATAACCTGAATAAACCTGAGAGTGAAGAGTGTTGAAAAGAGCGCATGTGACGAGGTTTGCCGGCCAAACTAGGGGGGGTTAAGGCACCCATCATATTAGTGTGTGATGAGGGGCGTTCAGGAGAAACGGGTAGACTGACTCATAGAAGGAGGGGAAACAAGGAGGCGTTTGGCGACGCCACCCATGGAGAAGCCAATGAGTTGCGTGGACATGACGAGGAGCCATTGGTATAGGAAGGACCAATCCTGGCCATAGTATTTTCGTTGCACAGCAATAATGTCGGTCTGTCAGCCCAAGGCGCGCACCACCCATCCGCAATTTGTCAGACAAAGTTACCGGAACAACCGGAGCTCCGCGGCGAATGGGAAGAAGACGTACAGCATAGGCGCTTGACGAGCTCACGGTCGCCATCACAGTGATCAGGACATGTTCCTTGAGGGAAAATGGACCAGGATTTAGGGAAACTCCGAATATTCTAACTCCGGGAACTGTACGGGCCCACGCGCACCCGAGGGGAAACGAAAGAAGCTGGGCGACAAGCTGTGCAAATATTCATGTCAGACATATCGGACCCACCCCGTCGTCGAGCCACGCAAAAGAAGAGGGGGGGAGGAAATAGACACGAACCGAACCGATGGTGATGCTGGGGTATCGAAAGTGGAGAAATTGATTGAGACCGGGTATGAATATGGCCCAAAAGAGCCCAATCGTCCACGCGCGAAAGGTATCGACAGGCATGTCCATGTCGTCCGTGTTGGAGACGGCTGCCCGCACTTCGGGATATGGAGATTCGTCTTCCCACTCTGGTGGGGTGGAAGGGGAAGTGACGAGGCGATGTGAGGCGAAGGCAGCAAGGGAGGAATCATGGCGATAGCGACGTCGTGAGAGTTCGCAAAGCAGTGCAACGAGTAGCGTGCGCGACACGTACCTTCCGTCGACTCTGAGTTATCATCGAGGTTGGGGTCGAAAAAGACACCGTTCTTCTCGAAATTCCCGTTCTGGAACTCGTCCTGAAAAAAAAAACAAGGACGTCGTTGTCGTTGTCGTTCTGAGCGGAAGCAAACGGAATGGATGCAAAACTCACCACTTCTTGATAAGGCGAAGGGCCATGAGCAAAGCAATCGGACGACACGAGAGAAAAAAAATGACGTACCGCCGTCCCCAACCTCTGTAACTATCCACTTCTTTTCAAACACAGTTGAGCTCCCCGGAGCGTCGGACTGTGACTGATTTTGGGCATCGTCGAAGGTGGAGTCCTGTATCCAGGACTGTGTGGGAGTTATGGATAACGGTGGGGTTGGGCTTTCTGAATACATGAGAAAAGGAGGGAGAGATAGCGAGGGAAAGAGAGTGGAGGGATGAGAAATATAATGTTACTGTATAAGAGGGGAAAGAGGCGTTACGACGACTATTGATCAACTCAGGCACGTCTCTCGGTTAATCCGCATCACGTCCCTTATACAACTGGTGCGACGTATCCCGTTAACAATCCTCGTACTCTACTGTTTCTATCCTACTCGCTCACATCCATCAATATCTTTTCTATCGTCTCGGTAGCCGTCGGCGTTACTAAACTACGCGCGCGCTTCACATGGCCCTCAGAATCATCAACCTCCACATCATCAACCTTCTTGCGCTTCATCGCGAGCCAATGTAAATACTGTAAGCTGTACCGAGGAGCTGGTCTCCTTGCAGTATTGAGCGGCGGCGCCGCAAACCATAGGACCTCGTTGGTTTCAGGATCACGGTCAAAATGTCTCGCTGGGCGTCCGGAGATGAGCTTGTGTCTCGAGGAATGATAGACAGGTGATGGCGTCGTACGTACCAGTCTCCGCAGGCAGTTTCTCCATGTTTGCGTTTGTCCCTAACACAGCGGCACCTCCCGCAGCCGTTACAATTGACCTGTCTTCCGTCCGCGGCTGGCCATCGACTGGCTGTTGGGTGAAAGCGACCGGCTGTGGCGCGGGGCCCGGAACGTTCGCAGGCCCAACTCCGACATACAGCCCTTTGCTCGGACCTGAGATGTCAGTCGGCGCACCGGGCTTCCTTGTACGCTTCCGTCCGGTTCCACCACCTTCAATTCGCTCACCCTCGGCTCGATCGACGCTTTCACCGATACCCCCAGGGCCGCGTACACGCGCTCCCTTCAGGAATGGGCTGCCAAAGCGACGGGGAAAGGCCATTCGCTCGAACGGGTAGATGGGCATAAAGTCCGCCGACTTTCGCACTTCCTCTGGCACACACGAGTTCCAGTTCTTGATCTTCACGAAAATGCGTTCACGATCGTTATACCGCGAATCGCAAACGTATAGGGGCCATCCAAGATACCAAGACGGAGGTCGCGGGCGCCCACGTATATGCCGCGCCGTGAATTGGCACGCGATTTTTTCAATGATGTCTTCTACCGGATGGTCTGCAAAGTGACCTGTCCACGCGCCGCGTCACCGCAAATCCAACATCAGAACTGCGGGTTTACTAACTCGTTTTGAACACCTCATTTTCCCAAAACTGCCGTTGCGCCGGATGAAATGTTTGTTCTGGTCGATAGTACCAACACGCGGTCACCCCCGGCTGGCCCTTCTTTGACCTATCGTACCCATGGTCAATTAACCCCGTTAGACGCCCCAAAATGGATTCACCTACGGCTCGTCAGACACGTAACACTTGAACACCTGAGCAATTATGGGTTTCGATGGGTCATCTGGATTACTCAAATGCAGCCAGTCTGCAAGTTTGATGCTCCATCCACGATATGTTATTTCGTCGACGAATGTGCGGTCCTTCGAGGATACCCTAAACGTGGTGACGGCCGGGAATTTCTCGGGATCAGGAGAGCAGTGAATTGGGCGTGCGGTTCCAGGGCCTGCACGCAGTGAGGCGAAGTTGGTGGGAGAAACATAGGGGGGCCCAGACGGGGGTGAGGGTGACGTGAGAGCCTGGTACAGGCGCTGGGGAGGGGCGTAGGTGGCGTAAACGTGGGCACAATGCGAAACTATCTGCGAAACCTACTTGAAGGAGCAAGACATGCCCGTACGCGTCACTTCCAGGCTCGTGCCACCTACGCGCTTTCTCGAACAGCTGAGCAATCTCCTTATCAAATGCTTTATTGGATGCGTAAGCCTTGGTGCGCGCACGATTCTATGACGGATGTGAGTGAGCGGAAGTAATAGGGATCGGAAATGCTCATCACCTCGATCAGTTTCAAGGAAAGGGGAAGCTGAAAGCTGTCAGGTATGATGCTAGGGCGCTAATGCAGAGTCACAACATACGCTGAAAGACAAGTAAGGGATGTTCGTCTCCTCCGGTATGGCCTCGAGTGCGGTTGCATAACGATTGCCACTGAAAGGGCCCTAAGATGTGGCAGCGGAGGAAGAATAGATAAAGAAACGTACACGGCGTCTTTGTGCCCTTTGATAGCTAGGACGAGCTCCAGCCAGCGATCTTCTGACCCTTCCGTCTCCTTCAACCACCCAAAGTCACCGAAGCCTTCCCATCGCGGCAGCCCACGTTCCAACTGCTGCACGACCAGATCGCTTTCTCCGTCGCGAGCCATGTCGTCAGCTCCCATAGTTTCGGGTTCGGGCGTCCCACCAACATCCACGTCCATATCAGGAGATGACATACGTGGAGGGGAACTCGGTTGTTGCTGTTGTTGTTGTTGATTCGATGCAGAGGTTGTTATTTGCTGCGGTGTGGGTGAGTCAGCGGCGGGTGCTGATGGCGTGTCAGCTTTCGTGGGAGGCTGCTGCTGCGTTGCCGCTGCCGAGTTGACCGGAGCTGCCAAGGCGACAGAAGCAGGGGAGGGAGTAACCACGCCGTCTAGTTGCTGTTGCTGGCTCGCGAGTTGCCCGTGCACCTTCTGCGCGGAAGTTGGAGGAGGAGAGGCGCGCGACGGAGCCGGTAACATCGCCTGAGCTCTCCATTCGTTCTCCAAGGCGCTCTGCGTGAGAAAATAAAATAAGGGATTAGAAAAGAAAAGAAAGGTTCTAAAACGATTCTTAGTCAAGATGACGGGTAGGCACGTACTTTGAGAGTTTCCGCGTCTTTGTAAATCTGGCTCGCGGGCTCGTTGTAATAAAGCGCGTTCCAGAAGACTAGACTCAATTCCTCGTGGATGTCCAGCGGGTCATTGTATGCGCCGTCTCGAAGTTTCTGGGAAACGCTATTCAATGAACTGGGTTGGGGAATGACCTATTATGGGACGCGGGCTGAGAATCTAAGAGCGCGGAACGAGGATTGGAAGGTACTTCATAGTAATTTGCCCAGGTTTCTTTGTCGACCAAATCCAAGAACAATTCTGCGAGGACTCGCTTCTTCCTCGGGCTGGTCACGCCCTTGAGGGCGTCGATGACCTGCTCTGCTGCAGCCTTTTGAGCATTCGTGACGGGCATCGAAAGGTCAAGATTGTTATTTGTACATTGTTTGGCAGAGACTTTGGAAAATAACAAAGACAAATAAGCTCTTCACCCAACTTCACCTGATCGGTCAGCCGGTTATCTCCATGGCATGGCGTGCCATTTGGAGTTCATCTCTCGCTCCTATCTGGGGATCTCGGATCACTCTCTTCCAATCGCAAAAACGGTTATTATTATGAACCTGTCAGAAATCCATATTCCATTCCTTGTCGCTCGCTCGAGAACGTCTGACCTCTTCATTATCACAAATCTAGTAGTAGAATTTCGTCGACCTACCAAAAAAAATTAAAGATAAATTCTACTCGGCACTGCAACGTGCCTTGACACGTATGAACAACGAACAGCTTAAGTTTGATGAAATTGGAGGACTCCTTTGCGGCGCTTAACCCCCTCCTCTGCGTGGTGTTCTCATGGTGTTTTCATGTCAATATTAGGGCTTGCCTGCGCTTGATACCAGGGGGTCTCGAACCGACCCTGTTTGACTCCACAATATGTTGTAGCGTACCCTAGCGCCCCGAAAAGCAATCTCGTCGTTGACGTCACTTTGGATCGTCCGAAAGCATCTGCCACAGTTGGGATCTTGACGTGCATGTTCGTTGGGGGAAAGAGGGGGTCGCATGCTGAACGGTTGCTGCGACGGAACGCCGAACATTTATCCGAAACGGGTCTAATGCATATCGCCTTGCCTTGTGTGTGTTACCTTGGGATCAAGCGACCAAAAACACGACACTAAGCTTGGGTGTCAGGCGCGGACATGGGACGCCCGGTGACTGTGCCACAGACCCTGTGGTAAGCAGAATCCCGTTGGGCGCCTGTTCGGGACGCAGAGGTATTCGGGTAAGAGATATGCCTGATGGCATTCGGCGGAAACATAGAGGGTGAATGAAATTCCCTCCGAGCTGAGAGATGGCGAATGTTGTTGGAAAAGTGCATCTGACCAAATAATGTAGCGCACTCGCTTCTTTTCGCAAAAAACGGTGATCGATTTCACGGGCGCTCAGAGGGATTCAACGAGATGGGAAATGAAGCGAGATCCGGGCCAGGGTGGAGGGGTTGTAATTCGATGGTTCGACCGAGGGGCGAGCGTACGGGGTTGTGGATCTAGAATCTACTGGTGGAAAGTGGTTGGTTGGGAGGGATAGGGTACTACTGGCTGGTAGTCAGAGAGAGCGCTCTGTTTGAAGAATTCGAGTTCCGCGAAGCCGCGCGGAGATCCATGATGGCGTCCGATCTCTCAGACCTTGGCGAGCCCATCCCGCCGTCTCTTCGCCATGCGTATATAGCTTCCAGCATCATTGCTAGCCAGAACATCCCTTTCCTCGCTCTCGCACTCTTTCTCTTTCTCTTCTCTCTCTGTCTTTCTCTCTGTCTTTCTCACTGTAACCTATGGCTGACAATTTCATTAATCAATATCCGTCCTCGGTCCCAGGAACATCGTCAGGTGCCACCACTATGGTCAGCTTCTCGGGGGGATCCCCCTCCACACACCCACCCGCTGGTCACGAGTACACATCGTCTCTCCCCGATTTTATATTGGGTGACATTCCCACAAACCCGGTCAGTCACGCTCAATATCCATGGCCGCCACCGTTCGCAACCCCGACGAGCGACGCCATCGCCAGTTCCCACGTGTCCCCTCTGTCCGGCCCGCCGCATATAAGGCTCATGTATTCATCCTCCCTGGCAACTCTCGAAGAGCAGACCGCTTCCCCCGCAATGGCTATCCCTCCTATGAGGCCACCATCCCCCCCACAAAACGAGATTCCTCCTCTCACCGCCAAGCCTCCTGGCCGACATCGCAAACGAATCCACTCTTGTTCCATGTGCGAGAAAGCATTTGATCGTCCAAGCACTCTCAAAAAGGTACGCCCTCCATCGGGCTCGGCAAGATCGTCCTAACCTCCTTCCCCGATAGCACATGTTAGTTCATACGGGAGAGAAATGTGCGTCCATCCTCGCAGCCGCAGATAACTCTGCACGTTCTTATCTAACACTATCCTCCCCCTCCCCCTCCCCCCTTCCTCCCTCTAGCTCACGTCTGCGAGATCTGTAGCCGCCGCTTCAGCGTCGCATCCAATCTCAACCGTCATGTCAGACGATGCGTCCTTCGTCCTGTGAACACCATGCATACCGCGGTCGCCAGCTCAGGACAAACCCCGGGTCAAGACACCGCCTCGGCGACATCCCCTCCCACGGCCCGATCAGGCAGCGAAGGGTGCAGCACCGGGACGTTGTCCGAGACGGCACTCTCGCCACGTAGCGCCGCTCCATCGCCGAAGCGCATCTCTACACCCGATTTCACGTACGATGGGGGTGTCCTCCGCCCGGCAAAGAAACGTCCCCGCCGCGCGCCGACGCCGACAATCTGGGTTCCGCAGAGCCTACTCCACTTTGACCTCACGCCGTGTCGCAAGGCTTGCTCCCTCCCTCTCGCACCCGTGCATCCCGCACCTTGGAACGGGGAGGAACGTGATTCGTTTGCAGCGGATGAGCTGCCGCACAACCCGTATCACCCAGACGGATGGATGGGAAGGCTGCCTGGTCCAGCATGCCGCCCGATTCATGCGGGGATAATGGTACAGCGCATCGAGCTCTACTGACCAGCCTTTTTCTTTGTTTCCCTTTCCCTTGATTAACAATGTACTAATGTGTCTTAACCCTGCCCTGCTCTCCCCCTTTCTCATGCCAACTCTGTTGTAAGTTCGACTTCTTGCCATCTCTTGGTTGTTTGTCCAGCTTGCTATTTGTTCAGTACCCTGGCACTCGCATCGCTACCCCTCCCTCCCCCCTTCTCCCACAGCCGCTTTGTTTCCGCCTGCACTGACCGCTATCACCGAACATGTTTAGTACTCTGTTGTAGCCCCAACGACGATATACATGATCAGAGACGCTGACTACAATCTTCGGTGCGATGATGCGGGCGTCGCACGCGGACTCCGCGGATACTCGGCATTGCGATGGTGTTCGTGCGCAGGACCCCTGACGATGATAAGAACCCTGGTGACCGGTCATTTGAGAGACAACGAGGGAGAAAGGAAAAGTCTGAACGGCTTTCGGACCGAGGAACCCCACATTCTTCACCCAACAAAGCTATTGCATAGCTTGAAACCTTTGACGTTTTACTTATCGCTGCTGCCCGACTCGAGAACGTAAATATCTTGTTATTCGACAGCGAACCGGACAAAGTCGCCTCGGGAAGATATCGATCATCCGGTGTAATCGCTATCGCTTGGATGAATTCAACTCCGATGCTATTTCGATTACCTGCCAACCAGTAGCACGACAACCAAAGCATGTTAATTATTATGTAACTGCATGACCTACGTACTGCACGACAAACCAAATGTTTCGTTATTCACCGTCCATTGTGGGGTCTCTGGGGCCATGTGAACAACGACAGACGTCCCCCCCATCCAGTTCCCCTTTTCATACAGTTGACCCTCCGATTCGGATGATGTTTACAAACCGTCCTCCTTGGGGGTAAAATTTGGCGCTTAGGTGACTACACATCCAATGTGTCACTGTCCGCTGCTCAGGCTCAAGCTCAAGGTTTATTTAGATCAAGCAAGCAAGGACCAGAAAATCTCCGAGGCATCCGACAGGTGTCCGCTTCCGGAAAAATCACGTTCGCGCCCCTACCCCGAACCCCCTCTCCCGCCCCTATACGCTACACCTTCCCCCCTTTCTCCAGAGAATTTCCCCAGTCGTACCTGAACATGGGCGGCGCCTAGACCCAGGAAGACACATAAACTAGTAGACGGGCGACTTTTACGGCAGCCACGAGCCGAACTGAATATTTTTTCCGGAGGATTGCGAGATTTTTGCTATCCACCCCCTTGTGGGGTTGGGGGACCCTTGACGGATGGGAACAATCAATACAATACAGTATACGGTAAAGCACCAGTACGTATAGCCGCATTGCTCGGAACAAAAACGCGGAATCCCCCTGGTAGCGCAGACGTCCATTGAATTGCAGAAGGTCAACCCGAACCCCCCCTTCCTTCCTCGACGGCGCGTTCTTTTGTTCTATCTTTGGGGAACCATCCATTTTTTTGGACTATCGATCGGAATACTCGAATTTCAAAACGTTAACGTTTACAAAGCGCATACATAACTACACAGCCCCATATTCTGATGCAGTACTGTCATCGTGCACGACAGGTGGGGTCCCTCGGAAGATGTGTTATGCAACACCGTGACTATCAAGAAGCAGCATTTCTTCTGTAAGGATCTTCGTTCGATGTGGCTGCTGCTGCTGTTGCTGTTGCTTCCGCCGCCGCCGCCACCATGGCGAAGGACGACGTTTCTTGTTCTTGTCCTTGTTCGAATGTCGCCCCCGCCCCCGAAGAAGGAGCTGCCACATCACTAGTACTGTAACACCTTCCACGGCAGTCACCCCTCACTTCAGTCGCCCGCCCCGAATAATGTCCCCCTTCCGCCGACCGACGAACTGGGATCAGTATTTCCAATTACAAGAGACGCGCGAATGGGAAATATATAAAAAAAGAGTTGTCCCTGGATCCGCCGTGCCCGAGCACATGACTCGTGATGTGATGTCCTGTCCGGTCTTGCCCGCCATCAATTCACGTTCCAGTTCTTTCCAACTGGAAGGAATCGACAACATATTCAGGACAGGAGATCGCTAAAGGCGTGAGCATCGCTTCTATTTTTTCTTTTCGGTCTTGCCGTCTCCTCCCTGTATCTTGTCCAATTCTCTCTTCGGGCCCTGGACCTTGATGCATCCATCATACATTCATCGAGGTCATCCCTGAAGGAACATTACGCATTGCGCACTCAAAGTTCAGACGTTCAGGCGCGACAATCGACGATCCTTCTCCAATCAGCGGGGGGGGGAGGCCGAACTCGTAACTTCTTGATTTGTTGGGAAGGCAACAATCATAAACGGTGTGCTGGGCTGCTGGGGGACCACCTGGTTCAGTTGGCAGACGCTTCGCTTTGTCCTCCGCATCGGCCTTGTCCAGTCCTTGTCCCGACTCGGAGGAAACACGCAACAGGGGAGGCCATTTCACATGCAAGACAACGGGGCCGAGGACAACCATCAACTATCTTCCCAGCAGGGTCACCGTCACGTCGTCGGCGCGTGTCATTCTCGTCTCGGTTCTTACACAAACTCGGGTGTGCCAGTGTGTAGCTCTCCCGCCCCCCTTTCTTGGGACTCTTCCACCACACCTGCCAAGTTGGACTTCCGTACTTTTTACGATATTGAAGAATTGGATTTTTTTTTTTCAGAAAAGATAACTGTTTTTACGTGTGCATCGGCTATCACGACTAATAGCAACTCTGCAACCCCTGCCGTTCCTGCGCAATGACCCGAGTTCAGCGACATGCTTCCTCCGTGTGTGTACAAGTGTACGGTCAGTGTAACTGACTGTAGCTGTAGCCGCCCCTTCCCCCTATCACTATTTTCAATCCTGCAGGTTGATACGCATGATAGCGTGACTGCCGAGAAATATAGTTGATGGGAAACGTCGCTGGAACTTCAAGCGAGGACAAAGTCCGTTGACCAATCATCCCGCGACATGAAGCGCTTACTCTCAGCGACGATAATTCACCATGTGGTGACGTGCCAGGATCGGTATGTTCTGTGCTGTCATATGAGATCCGATACATCATGGACATTTTGGTGATGTCATTTTTTTTTGGTCATCGGGCGTGGCACGCAGGCGTGCCGGAGATATGAATAGGAAAGTACGAACAGAGAGATGGCCCTATCTCTTGCGCTCTTCGGGTCTGTCCTGCTCGGGATAGTCTCGTAATGGTATGCATCGCAACGGACGTTCGAAGCTCGCCAGAATCTAGGGGAATAATACCCCGCTGCGTCAACCTGTCGCGCCCAGCAGTAGCTTCTCATGACTTCTTTGCTACGACGCCGATGGAGGGAGCAATTGAATGTACGCATCATGCTCATGAGACTGCCGCCGCTTGTTGTCGGGCACTATTGAATAGGAAAGATCGCCTTCACCAAGCCAAGTTCTCAGTCTCGCGAGCTGATCTTGTACTAACTGGTGCATCATGCCTCTGTTGCCAGCACCTCTAGTTTTAGGCAACGCGATGACCTAGAACATAACATCAGGCGGGGGTGTGGCGGGGTCGTGGCGCCGGCTGTAGGAACAAAGAGGCGAGTCACTGACACATGGCCGGGTCCGGGGGTGGGAATCTTCGCAATCGCCTCTCCAGATCCAGCAGCATCGCTACTTACCACTACCAATACCACCACCGTCATCATCACAATGGCCACCTGCATCTCATCTTCTAGGGCCCTCCTCCCGCCTTTCTTCCGGCCCGGAGTGACACCCGTCAGAGTCTCAGCGATTTCTTTGGGCGCTTCCATTTTAAGCTTTTTTACTTTCTTCTTTGCCATGTGCGTTTTAATTCGCACTTAATGCTGTCAGTGCCCTGTCTGGACCACGTTCGGCTCGACGGGTCGTTTTTTCTTTTCCTGCGAAGATCAGTGACCCAACTTCAGTACGTGCGGCAAGAGATCTATCCATTCTTCAAAGTTACTCGTCGACGACTGGAAACGAAGAGGCTGTCTGCCGCATGCTACAGATGCCAGCGTTCTGGTTCTGCCACGGAGGCAAAAGCAAAAAGGATCTAATTAAAGAGTCGGACCGGTTTGGAGGCGCGACTTGCTTTGTGCTGCCGGTGTATCCACGAGACCAGTCTCGGTCTTCGATTTGGCGAGGGTTCCCTTCTCGTTGGTGCCAGGTCATTTCCCATTTCCCATGCCGGATCTGGAGGGGGAGGGTGAGGAGGCATCTTTTTGGCGCATATTAAGATTCGAATCTGGCCTGTCAAACTTGGTGATCACCCCTTCCAAGTTGCCCCGTATCAAGGAGCTCAAACAAGAATCCGTACGGTGCTAGTAGTAGCGGCGTTGAACAGGCCCAAATCAAAACGACATATCTCCGCAAGCCAGATCTTTCTGAGGATAAAAAGCGGTCGACGCCGCCATCGACGCCGAGCTCCATCAAGTAGGGCGTTATGCTGTGGGGGTTTCCCCCCAGCTTTGAATTTAATTCCATGGAAAGGCTGGACTTTCTGTCTGTCGCCTCGCCGGTCAATACTGGTCTTTGGGGCTGAGTTATTGCCTATCTTGGGAGGATGAAGAGCAACGGATGGACGTCTCTCGCGTCCTTCCGTGCGATCTCACGCCCAGCGTTGACAGGTATCGGCGATCTTCACGATCTGCAGACTTTACGAGTCGCTCCCACGCTGTGCTGCATCAATGTCATCGATTGAAGGGGAGTCGGACGGGTGGATCTACAACTGATCGCATTCAAAGCGAAGCCGAGCGGGTGGTATGCTACTGACACTAGTACTAGTACTAGTGCCAGTACTAGCACTACCGCGGTTCTCTCTTGGGATCTGTGACGTCTTTCGTTCTTCACATCAAAAAAGCACAAGACAGTGGGCAGGTCTCGATAACGTGTACACGTCGACATTTATTTCGCGACCTGCAAGTGGTATCCGAGTCGAGCCGCCTACCCTGCGACGTAATACCATGTGCCGCCGCCCGACTCACTGCCGCATCCGCATGGTGCCACAGTGGCGAGCCACCTCCTCACCGCTCAATTCCCGGCTTTCCTCCGACAAGAAACTTCCAGTCGGATATGGCTCGAACTGGCAACAATCTCCCCTCAGGCTCTCGTCGTTGTATCCAATCAACGTGATGTCCTGACAAGCGTTAGGCATCAATGCGGAAATGTCGAATGAACAACGTGGAAAAGGATAGTAGACACCTAGTTACACCACCTCACTATTTTCCTCCAACTTGCTTCCGAGTCACACACACCCCTTAGGTCCATAGCAAAAGTCGGCCTTCCTCTCTAAATAATATCAGGTTCCGGAATGCCGGAAAACATTGTGCTCAGAATCTGTCGGAGTCCTCATGTTCTAATTAGACAGAAATGCGTGGTCATGTTTACGGAGGCAGGACGGATATACAAGTTCAAGCCTACAATCACGACTACTATACACTCACTTTACAACGATGACTTCAGTTACGCCCCAGTCAACTTGCTCAGTACCTTACTGCCAGCTGCGATGCAAGTTAAAATATAATCAATGTGAGATAAGAAGAAAAAAAAATCACGAACCTGCAGAAACACTATTTATGGTTTGAATGAGCGTGTCCTTCGGCGTGCGTGCTTGTTGTGCCTGTGGTGGGGGTGGCATCAAATGCGGCGGAGGGTGCGGTGGAGGATGCGGCGAGTGCGGTATGGCATGTTGATAGTGCATGGGTGGAGGCGGAAGGGAAGGCTGGGCGCTGCTAGGGTGAGAGTGCGGCGCATGTTCCAATCTGTTATCGCTCGGATCTAGTATACCTATTGTTCAGCATGCATATGCGGTACTCGCCCGACGCAGTACTCACGCGAATGTAGAGGTGGCGGTGGCCCCGGATGAAGCTGTTGTGGCTCCAAAATCGGAGGGGTTTGCGACATTGCAAAAGGGTGGTCGACCGGGCGCGCAGAGTCGGGGAAGGCTTGCGGTTCGCCGTATCCGGCGCCCCCCGCCGGGTAGCCGTATGGGCTCATAGGTTGGCCCGGTGTCGGGAAATGCGCCGGAGCCATTGGGTTGGGGAAATTCCAGTCCTGTTGTTGTGACCAGGCAGGCTGCGTGTTGGGCGGTGGATACCAGGGGTTTCCCGGCTGTGGCAATGGTGGATAATTCGACATCGGCGGTGGGAAATTGGGTGGTGCGTATGGACCCGCGACCGCAGAGTCATGATGCTGGTGCAACGGTGGTGTGTGAGGCGACGGCATGTAGTGAGGGTAAGACGGCTCGACCGGTGGTGGCTGGGTTGCCGAAAGGTGATGGGATGAAGGACGGGCCTTTCCGTGAGAGGACGTCGTGGAGGTTCTATGTTCGAGAGAAGCGGGAGAGAGAGGAGACGAAGCTCGAAGGGAAGGAGCTGACGGACGAGAGCCGATGGGGATAGCAGGTGCGACGCCGGAGGTAAAATGCTGCGGGGTGGGAGAACGACTCGGTTGGGAATTAGGCCGTGGAGGGATGGGGGGAGGTGGTCCCGAATCGAGCCGAGTGAGATCGGGTCGGGTCATGACGGGCGGCTCAGGACCTCGCGAAGGCACGGTGTTTGCACTGGCACCGCCGCTGCTCCCCTCCGGATTAAGCGAGTAAGGCGGGGGAGGTGCGTCGTCATCTTCTTGGTCCCCACCCCGCCGTCCAGTCCTTAATCCGGTTCCCATTGCGGTCCTCACGTTACCCACGTAGGACCGCGCTTGTCTGCTCGTGCTTGCACTTCCGCTCCCGCTGGCCAGTAGGGATTGCATAGTGGGCCGGGTCTCATATTTCGTCTCCCAGTCGCGAAATAGCTTTTCCGGGAATCGATCCTCGATGAAAAGCTCGTCTTTGGCCAGCGCCGATCCATAACCTGCAATCCGCATGTACCAATCTGGCGGTACATCGTATCCGTCAACGTCATACGCGATGAGCGTGTGTCTATGGCTCTCATCCTCGGGAAGGGCAGCGGCTTTAGTAATGGCGGGCATAAACTGTGTGCCTTCGTCGTATTCATCCCACATGGCACCATACATAATTCGTGCCCCATACTTGCGAGCGTTGTAAATCTGTCTCCATAGAAATCGCCCGCCTTCCCGTGGTGCGCCATTCCGCGCCCATTGTCCATGAGACATATTGTAGCCCTTTATATCCTTATCAGTATTTCCCCAGCCTCTGAGGGGTGACGTACTGATCCACCTGGATGCACCACAGGTACATAATCTACGTGTTTGAAATGTGTCTGAGTCCATCTGGCGATGAACATAACGTCCCCTTGGATGCGATCTTCTGCGAAAGCATCAGCACTAGCCTGGTCCGAATATCGACCAACAGTCCAAGGGGAGATGGCGTCGAAGCATTCCAACCAGGTGTTGACGAACTCTGGGTTGCGATCCGCATCGGAATCGGATGTGCGCCAGTACGCTGGCGTGCCAGCCATGAGGTATGCACCGCCTGGTGTTGAGTTCCTGAAGAAGGAAGTCAAGGCGCGGATTTGATCGGGTGTGTGATTGCGGCCATCCAAACCGAAACCTTGGAAGGACGTATTTGAGCAAATGGGCCGTGAAAGCAGACTGGCAGCACTGCGTACCCCAGATAGCGATCACGGGTTTTCCATCCTCTCTCAAGTAGTTGGGGCTCTTGAGCACACGTTTTTCTTGGAGCAGATGACGCCAGTCTGCCTCGATGACCTCTTGAATACGCTCGGGCTGCACGCCAGTGACGTCATACCTGACGAGATAAATGTGGGACGAACGTCTGAGGGAGTCTAGAAAGCAGACGCCGAGGGATATGCTCACATGATGGCATAAACACGACCTTCTCGTTCGGCTGCCCGCTGCACGTTGTCACCGACCTCATCACGAATGCGTCTATTTCCGTCATTACCACCATTCACGACATCGCACAAGCCGAGGAAGCGCTGAAGAAATGCGCCATCCACGCCGTTCTCAGCCATCCAATGGAAGTGTCTATACGACGCGCGACGCGACGCGATCAGCAAATCACGTGTAAGGGATGTGCTAGACGACACGAACCGTTGGACTGTCTTAGGGTTACGGGAAGAGAACAGATGGGCTGGACTACCGTCCTTGTGCTTGAATCCTGGGGCGACAAAGAGCTCTTGTCTGTTATACTGAGAGGTGTCAGGCCAGTAGTCTATGTTTAAGGTCCCACCGTGAGGGACAGGGTGTGTGAACCAGTGTATCCAGCCATGGTGGCCTGGTTCGGCAAATTGTGTTAGTCAAAACGAACGGATGAAGAACTGGTGATGCTTTCTTACCAGGTCCGACAGGTTCTCCATCCCCGTGGCAATAGAACCTGAAGGCAGAGGATGTGATAGATGGTGGGATTATGGTGGGATAGGTACACACCATCCTTGGTACCCGACGAGAAACTTGTTTTTAATGCTCGTTGGATTAGCACTGGAAGATGACGTCAAAGTTGTTCGAACCACGGCAGTTTAGATGGAGATAAACAGACATACCGTCGGATATTGCTCTCAGTAGAAAGCGCTAGGTTGGGTATGGGATCCATGCTACTGGGAAGTTTGGGAGTACAAAAGAACCCAGGGACACCGTGAAGAAAAGTCTATTTATAGCCTGACACGCGTAGGCTCAAAATGAGCTGTTGGCGGCGCCCTAGGCTCTGAGATTATGAGCACTGATTAGGTACGATGGATGTCAACGCTGAGGCTGAGGCAATGTAATAACTCTCCTTCTATATTGGGTAGGCACCGTTGCCCCTGGCCGGCGGCCGGCCCGAAAGAGCGCAGTCGTAGATGGACATCATCGCAACTGACCTCGCCCTCGTCGCCATCGAGCGACTCGCTCAGTGAGCCGTTTGTTCTTCTCGAGCAGGGGTCATCATAACCATCGTTCCCACTTAGCGTCCCTGCAGATAACCGCTTCTTGGTTGGTATTGCGGGGATACCCGCCTCCGGCAAATCTACGTTGGCACAGCTTGTCGTGACCAAAGTCAACCAATTGCTCGATGAGTCACGTTGCCAGTCCGCTTCCGAGCCAACACCAACATTGAAGGACACGAGAGCCATCCTTGTCGGCCTTGATGGCTGGCATTTCACAAGGACCCAGCTTGACGCCATGCCAGACCCGAAGCTCGCTCATGACAGGCGAGGGTCCCATTGGACCTTCGATGCCCATGGCTATGTATCTTTCATTCGTAAATTACGAGAGCCAGTTTTACACGGAGAATCCGCTACTACAATCACTGCCCCGTCCTTCGATCACGCTATCAAAGACCCATGTCCTCACGCCGTCACCATTCTACCAGAGCACAGGATTGTGATAATAGAGGGGCTGTATACCTTTCTTTCTATTCCCCCCTGGGTAGATGCGGGGAACCTTTTGGACGAGAGATGGCTCATAGAGCTGGACCCCACCGTCGCATCTAATAGGATCGTGAAGCGGCATGTGACAAGTGGTATCGCCAAGGACCTTGAGGAAGCACATTGGAGGGCTGTGGAGAATGATAACCCTAGTTTGACCTCTCCACTACGTCTTAATATTGTTCAATGGCTGATTGGCATCCCCACACAGACGGCCATTTCTTGCTGAGTAACTCCTTGGAGTCTACACGCACCATCCAGAGCGTAGATGATCCATTTTATGCGCTTCTCTAGAACACATCACGTTTGTGATCGTAGAAACGACATATCCTGTATTTCCGCATATACAAATAGTCATAGGAAACCTACAGATTGGTGACCTTCTCTTCTGCGGCTGCCAAGCTGTGTAATTGGTATTTTGGCCTACTTGGATTTCCCTAGTGGAAATCTAACCTATTGGATCCCTACCACGCACGATCCCTCATCCCAATCCCCTGGTTTGACACCGTGGCTAGTCATGATTTTGCGACGTTTCAAACCTTCTACCTGGCCATACTGGTTTACCGCGATTATTACAGAGTTATCTACATGCAGCACCTGGCAGAGCATCCTTCGACCACTCGGACGCAGATATAACGCGAAAGCGGTGAGTTGTGATTAATTTATGAGCCTGCCATGCGTGATCAGAATGAACCACTAGTCACTAGTACTGCGGTCAGTCCCATCACAATCGATTTCACCCTACGGAGTACATGCCTTTATTTAAGCTTTTAGTTAAGGTCAACACAGCCAAGCTTAAGGCATATTGAATGCCACTCAACGACGTTGGGTAGCGGCTACTGACATCCGTTAACACTGGATTATGCAATACACAGGGATGTGCCAATGTTATCCTCGGGCTTTTTCACCGCTTTCTAACACGAGCGCCGTTTACCGTTTGATGGCATCAAGGGTGATACAAGATACTGTCAATCCAATAGGAGCCTTTACTTTATTTCCCCTTGCGCACTCACGTCGTGCCCCGGTCCCATCTTTCCTCAGTCTCGTGGCTAGCGCCTATTACCAAATCTATCTGTCATTCCTGCCTTCCAATTACCTCAAGTTTGACTGATCGTACCATGCCCCTCCATGACGGACGATGACCGGCAAGGTAGAATAGATACACCTAACACTGTCATCATAGTACAAGGGGTTGCACCGATGCCACCCTGTCCGATGAGTCAAGAGCCTCATTAATGTCGTCTCAGCAGCACCGACCAACAAATCTACCCATAAAGAGACACTTTCGGACCGAGGTAGTCATGACATGCTGCTTCTAGCGAACAAGCTTCTAGACCTTGGGTGCAACTTCACTGTCGGATTTCACCAGCTATCACAAGAATTTGTGCGGAATCCATGTCCTGTCATATTATCGAGCACATGGCTTTATTCAGATACTGTACTACGGAACGCCATGCCGCTTTCAATCCCGGTTTCTCGCTACGAGACAAGCGACTTCTTTATCCGTGGTGGTTGGCAATCTGAAAATTTCTACTTGGGTCGATCTGTTGTCCAGACTCGTTGCGTCAACAGATACAAACTTTGCGTTGGACCGAGTCCTCTGCAGCAGCAACGGAAGGCCAATGACTCGATTCCTTCTTGTCAGACTCGTTCAAAATGTTGAGGGTCCTCCGAAGTGTTATTTTGGCCGGAGGAGAATAGGTGCGTAGTGAAGTAGTGCCAGTACTTGAAGTCAATCACAGTGTCAAAAGGGCGATCAAGTCGATATGATCAGTACATGAAATAAAGACTCGCCTAGGAATGATCGAGCCATAGGGGTTCTTCGTCACGACGATGGCATGAGGCAGGGTGTAGGGCGCACAGAAGCAGTGGGGTGATGTAGGGCCCGGTGGCAGCGGATATGAAAGCTCCTCAAATGGGTCTCTGGCACACACTGCACTTCCTGTGCTGGAGTGGAGTGGTTGAATGGCGGCGGCTGCGAGATGAGAAGATAGGAACGCGGATCATCGGAACGTGTCACGATTTCATGCGAGGATTCAATATTCAACTCGTATGATTGCATCCCCGAGCAAGACGCGAAAGATGGAAATTGGAGTAAGATAAAGCATTCCGCGTCTTTGCCAGTGATCATTGCCATGCGCCATTTCTTCCGGAACCTCTCCTGACACGACCATCACAACGGGCTGGGTGAATAATCACTTTTTCCAGAATTTTTGGGTGTATTCGGACGAGATCAAGGTTTACCTTGTCATTTTATTTGTTAAAAGCTGTGACATAGGGATGTTTGAGGACTTTGAAAGGACCTATCGATATGTCGCGATGATGCCGTCCCTTGGCTATACATGCGTGGGAATGGCTGTAAAGTAAAGCTCGGCCCTGGCTAGAAAAGTTGAACGTTCCATGACGACTGCGCTGCGACGTCACGACTGGTTTCCCGAAAAAAAGACAGCTTTCAACAAAGGCAGTTGGGGTAAGAGGCCAAGGGTTGGCCTTTTTTTTTTCGTGCATCGAACATACTAGGAACATCGTGAGACCACCAGCGACAAGAGTATGTAGCAAACCAAAAGGTCGAAATGGACGAGAACGAGCCCGCGTGAACAGGAGGGATCTCAGGGGCGCACAATGCCCGAGGGCACGAAAGCGACTAGCTACGGTATATGACGAACGTTTGGGTACTGTACTAGTGTGAAATGAATGTCAAAAAAAAGTCCTTGACTTGTCCAAGACTGACACTACTCCATTTGGCAAGTTTCCGGCTATTTACTGCAGAGCTCACTTTCTGTGCTCGCATTCAATAGAGTATGCATATGACATTTGGGCGTCGACGAGATGGCATCCTGCAAACATAGGGTATAGAGTCAGGCATTATATAGTCTCCCATGGTTAGAAAAAAATGTCGGAAAAAAAAGTAAGCGATGTTATAATCAAAATTTGTTATCGCCTCCGAGTCGATTTTAATTATCACAACGCCCAAAATGAATCACAACAAATTTATAATTTCCATTATAATACATTACATATCGGACAACTGGTTTGTAACTCACTTAGAATTGGGTTATAATCCAAGTCGATTATAATGAGCTTCCGACATGAAGGTGAGTTAGAGACGTCTGAGTCAGTCAGACACGCACACACGACATCAAACACAACTTTCGCGAAGGTCTTCACGTGCCAGTAGGAGGCCCGCCATGTGGACGGTAGTTTGGTTTGGCGCCTGAGGGTCATGCATCATCGCCTCAAACCGTCATTTTTCCGGCGTGGGTTGTCTTCGATGGTGTACGCAAATGACGCGACGCCGCTCATGCGATAAACTACGACAGGTCGGCATGCACTCCCGGAGAAAACCGAACAAACTGATTGAAAGTGTCCTACTCATGAATGACCCGATTGTACGACTTATTCTATCTGTATGGTGGCGGTGTAATATCAAGCAATACGTGGTAGCCCCTCTGCCTCGAGGATTCCAGTAGGCTGAACCTTCCTCAGTGAAATGACCAGACGAAGCTCTTCGCCGCTCTCGTGTTCTACCCAGCTCTGAGAAAGCTGCCAGACTGGGGAAAGTATCCCCTGAACGTTAGATCTTGCGTATACGGGCGCCGGCGGGAAATTTTGAGGATACGTAGCAACGATCGGTGGACGCCCGGTGGAACTGGTCCATGGTTCTCCAGTCTGGTTGTTGTGGATATTCGGCTACAGGATTATTCGAACGGTGAGGGGCGGTTGACCGTCAGACCATATGTGGCTTACATTTACCGGCCTACTAGGTTGCCCGTAAGGATGGTAACCATATTCTCGGGAATTCGAAGCGGGCCCAACTTTCTGGGTGCTACGACGCTTACGGCGAGGTGAACGGATCCCACGGGTGGAGTCTGCATTTCTTTGGGGCACAGGACCGGGGTGTGGAAAAACGCTCTGCAAAGACACTCCTAAGTAAAGCCATCCGAACAGCAGGGCGTTAGGATCTGATCATCCTACTTACAGGATTAGGTGCCTGTGGATCATCTCGGTATTGGAAATCTGCTTGGGAAATGTCGTACTCCGTCCCATAGAGCTGTGTTCACAGAAGGTGAACGGATGTGTGTACATTGGTCAAACAAACCCTCACCTGAAACCCGGGTCCGGACGAGGGTAGGCCTGTTGTGGTACCCGCCCCTCTCAAATCGGCGAGCGACGGATTCTCGAGCTGTCCTGGTGCTTGTACGTGAGTTGGCATTGTCAACGGCGTCTCGTATGAACTGTTAAACATTTTCTAGGTGCCAGATACTATGCTGTTAGAAAGATGTGTTTGTACCAGAGCGCAATGCCAGGTGTCCTTTATATCTCTTAGATCCCGCAGGAGCGCGACCAATGTCGGCTGCAATAAATACAAGGCAGAATTAGACGGAAGCGGTGAGTGTCACATACCTCCTGCCCCTTTAGATCACAAACCTCGGCACAGGCCGTTGGTGCGTTCGGCCATGGCCTGGTATTGAACATCAAATTAAAACCTAGATTTCAGAGTTCCAGTACAGCAGGTTCTGAATATGCCGCCTGCGTAGTCAACTATATCCGTGCGATCATACAGTCTCAAGCGACGCGTCAAGATGAGACTGGCATCTGTCCCGGATAAAGAACACCACGCAGAGAAGCAGTTGCAGTACGTCTTTCAGCGTTTATTAAAGATCCATCGTAACCCCGCAACAGTTTGATGGCCTGCCGAGGATGTTTTCTGCAGAGGATTGAACATCGTGCATTCGATTGGAGAAAAAAGCTTTGGTCTTCTATCTAGTGGCCTGAAGGTGCATATGTTACTACTTATGTGAACAGGCTCGGGCAACATACAACTGAATGCATGCATACCTGTGCGTAGAATGAAAAATAGAGAACACGGACACCCCTCCATCTTCCCTTAAAGTTGGCAGTGGGTTGGGTAATCGAGGCGTGACAAATGTTGTAGGTTTGGCGAGACAAGTGATGGTGGTTGGCCAGCCTGTTGTTCCACGGAATGTGTTCCGACCACCACTTTTCACCGTAGGTTTAGCACGTATCGTATGTGTATTTCGTTAAGAGTTTGATTATCTCCTATCTCAGGCTATAGCGCGAGTACCTCGAAGTGATATGCGGTATATCCAGAAGATAACATCGATCTTGTAGTTCGAATCAATGATGACCATATCCGCAAGGACGCTACTACCCTGCACGCTAGGGTCATATTGAGTCAACTTGATCGTGATATGTGGCTAGGCAAGGGGTGCTATGGGACCTAAAGGCACCCAGTGAACGCCAACATGATGCATAGTCAACTTGCAAGAGTACATCGCCGCAGATCTGCAGACTTCTATTCCGTTCGAGGTCCAAGGGACGTAATGAGCGACGCTGACCGTCAGGGCTCGGGTCGGCGTTCCAAAATCGCAAATGTTTGAGCCGTCAAGAGTGAGGTACTCTGTGGCGTATGTATAATATTGGAGCACGATTTCGATCTCTACCATAGCCTCACAGGTGCGATGGATGTATCCGTCTCCCGAGAGATACAACTCGGGATAATTAATTTATCAGACAGCATACAACACTGTCAAACCTAGATAATATAACCATCTTTAGTTGTCATTCCACTGCTCCCGCATCCCAGATCGGAACAAGGACAGGGGGATGAATACCGCATTGAAAGGGGTGCATTTGGGGGCTCTGTGACGGAGTGGAGTAGCTCGTAACCCTGGGCATTCTGATTAACATTTAGTAATAGCGGAGACGACTCAGATACATTTCGCAGGCGGTTAAGTATCTTGGTCCGTTAAGGTTGCCTCCGCACCGTCACGTAAAGGCGGAATGACCAACACGTGTGCCTTTGCATGGATCGTAAGGGTGCATTGAGATCTTGCAGGTCCGAGTTAGGCTGCAAAACAAGATGTAGAGTAGGATCGGCAAGCTTATAGCAACAAGCTGGCAGTCCGTGAGTGATATACCAATAGTATGACAGCCCCAGTTCCAAAAGACGTATGCTGGACATGAAACAGATGTGGCAGCAGTAAGGGAACTTCACCACGAGCAATCTGGTGAATAGCTAGAATGTCAGTGCCACTCACCCAGGCTCAACTTGAAGCCCGAAAAGCTACCAGTATTGACAGACCATAGCGGTATCAAGACAGAAGACGGTGAAAGGTGAAAGAGGATTTAGACTCGATTCCAGATACGTGCGCAGTACGCATACGCAATGAACTTAGGGTGAGCCGCCATCGCCATCGGCGGGGAACTCGAAAAGGCAGACGACCGGGAAGTGCCGGAGACCAGGTACAGGGACACCGACAGTGACACTACACGGTACATGGACCTGACAGTTATAGACGCCATCATCGCGACGGACGGCTTCACTGCAGGTGCGTGATTCGGCCATTAATTGCTGACACAAGGCTAGTGCATGTTTTTTGGTTTTACGTTAGTATCGGTGCATTTAAGGTTAAAGGCATCGACGTGTCGAGCCTACTGATGCATCACTGGAAGAAACCGTGGTTCGGCAGGTCACCATCTCTGGCATCTCATGATCGCACCAGGATGCAGTGCGATTTAAGGGTAGGTTTCAATTCAAGTTGTCACCAATTGCTAACGTGGTACTGTGACATGTTAGGCGTATCCGAGCCTTCGCCCAGTTTGCTCGAGGGTCGATGGTATTGAATGCCACTTTTGTGTGGATCTTGGCGGCATTATTTCGTTCGGATCTCCTCCCAGTGGTTCATGTAAGGCCAGCGCGTGTTCATCCCACCGACAATACCGTTGTTCCGCCCGAGATTGACAACGTGTATTATTCCGAGTTCTGCCTCTTTCTCCAGTTGGCAGGCCCTCACACAGGGGCTCGTTGGCACGCGCGTCAGAAATTTCGGCATCCGACACCTACCAAATTACAATGGGGTGACTCGGACGTGATCGTGACCAAGGGTGATGTGTCGTGATGTGTCGCCTTGCAGATTCCTTCCTAAGTCGCCTGCTTCCGCTGTCTGCGCGCGAGAAATATCCCGAAGATGAATGTAGGGGTCTTAATGCGGACATTGGCACGCGCCAGACTTCTGGTGTGCGTTCTTCCCTAAGCTCCTTTCAGTCTTCCGAGACTCAAGCACCTGTAGTAGTAGGTCACCTTTTTCGTCTGCCATAAGGTCATAGCCTTCCGCTGGTATGGCAGCGGCGCCAGATCCGCCGTCACGAAATATGAATCACATCCATCGGACGGGTAGTGCTTGGAAGATCCCGCATCATCTACACCCCGGCAGCGGCACCTTCAAGCTGTCGTGTGACAAACCAAAGGAACCCATCCGTCCCGGTCCGAGGATACCATGTCGGATCCATTCTTAACGTTAACGTATAGATCTCGGTGCCAACGCCAACCCCACGATCTCAGGACTAAGCGGCCATTCAGCTGGCCGTCGACTGTAATGCAGTCAAAAGCCTCCTGGTTACCGGAAGTTTTAATCTTTTCACCCTCGTCATCTGTGATTTTCTGTATTGATGAAAGGCCACCCGCACTACCGTTATATGTTCACCCCGCTGTAGCATGTGCCCTTTTCCGCGGCTCGGAGACATCGCTTAGGGAACGTCGACACCAACCCGACAGCTAAGGCCGAATCAGAACCCAGATTTACTGGAGCACACCATTGGGTGAGCCTATTTTCATGAATTTCCGCAACTCCTTCGAGCCTAGTAGAACATAGGCGCGAGCTACCTCTCACGACTCTCAAACAGGTACTTGAACTTGACGGATGTATGGTGGTTCGACATCACGGTACACTTTGTCTCCCTTTGACCTTTTGATACGTCTGTGTTTTTCAGACATCGTGACAGTTCCTCGCCTCGCCTCGCCTCCCCCCGCCTTGTGCTACAACTGGAGCGTACGCGCTCGCGTGACTCGAGCCAAAGTCGGCGTCATGGCATGAGGCCGCGGCCTCGCTAGTTGGGTGCCTACCCCCCACTTTTCCCAAGCGACTCGATTCCAAACCCAATGTCTACGAGTGAACCAAGACATTGTCCGACGACCAACATGAGAGGCCATCTCCCTTTCCCCTATGTTATTCACGGCAATCTCAGGCAAGGACTCAGACATCGTTTCGAAGAGTCCTCGTCCTACGCCAGAGGAGGGACGAGGGACTCTTGGGAGGCAACCACTTGTCCTCTGGCATAGTGCTGGACTAAGAAACCATCGGCAGTGTTGAACGGTGTGAGGGAAAGATAAGGGCGGTCATCTTCACGAGAACATGATTGGCTTCCGAGTCATACTCAAGACCATCAGTGCCCTATAGAGAAGACCGTACCAGCTTACACTATGGGTATGGGAATCCTGCCATTCCGTCCAAATGTCACCCCAGAATTTTTTGACCCCTCTATGACAATTGGTTGAAACGCTGTATAAGTAGGGACTCAATATACACCTTCCTTTGGACCGATGCGTGTGCGTGATTCTCTGATCCGATCGTAATGTGTACTTTGAGACTGGTAGGATTTCTTCCAAACCTGGAGATATGGCTGGGTCAACAAACACTGGCACTGTAATCGATTGATGCGATGGAGCTGACCCAGGTTCATCACGATTCGCACGCGTGAATGTCATTGAGGTAATGCAACTGAAGTCGATGCGCGGGGAATAGCACTGTCGGGACATGATGAAGGTCGAACTAGATTTAGCCCGGGCCCAATACCAGTGCTGGCGTAATGCTGCCAAATGACCCGGTCATCTCATCAGAAGAAAAAGGTGCACCAAAGGCCGTCTGTTATAGGGAGGCGAGGGCTTGTGTGACTGTCCCTTGGTTGAATGCTCGATTCCCATCTTCAGTGTCTTCGGGACCTGAGCGAGGGGTCGCTTAAGGCCACAACTCAGATCGAACCGTGTCCCTACCACCAGGACTTGAAGGTAAAAGAGGTCATGATGGGTCAGATGGGTAAGGCAGAACACACTGCATAAACTGTTAGT
This sequence comes from Russula virescens, assembly GCA_003316435.1. Taxonomy (NCBI): domain Eukaryota; kingdom Fungi; phylum Basidiomycota; class Agaricomycetes; order Russulales; family Russulaceae; genus Russula; species Russula virescens. Next base: position 140,953 of record QFEY01000009.1, read on the forward strand.
CACGACCATAGTAATTGTTACAACCGAGAGCCTCTGCCGTGTGGGTGTTGCTTGTTAAACGACCGTAATAAGAGACCTAATTCTGAACGTTGGATCAGCTGCCAGTAGCTGATGTACCACTACTGGAGGTGGCAGCCTAGTAGATATCATCAGACCGAGATGGCTAGTTGTCAGGAGGGCACGTTCGAAGGAAGTTTGAAGTTCGGCTCCGGGCTTTCTTTCCGCTTGTGTTTACCGAGTTACCACGACGACTGCTTTGTCTTTGCTGTAGCTGCTTCAACTACATCGTAGAAGAATTCCTCTTTCAGTAAACTCGGAGCAATTTTTCTCTTGTCACACCCCATGAGCTGTCACCCTCTTTCACAGTAGCAGGTCGATCATCAGCTGAGTGTCGTTGTAGCAGGCACAATATGTTTTTCCAGGGTAAAATTCCGCCCTCCCCTTCTCCGCAAGCATCTTACAGTATTCCGAATGCGCCTTCGGTCGATTGTGCCTCCGGTCGATTGTGCAAACAAATGATTGACAGCTGTCTTATACATAGACGAACCAATACTAGCATAACGATGGAGTCTCATATTACACGACCCTTCAGAAGCACGTCAACATGGGAGTCTACATCGATCGGACCTTCTTGAATAGAATAATCAGGCGGAGATCGTCTCCGCCTTCATAATCAACCCAGCTCTGGAACAGCTGCCAAATTGGTGTGGGTATCCCCTGTGCATTTGGCCTTGCATATATCTCGGGCGGAGCCTGAGGTGGCTGGATAATCGGAATAGGAGGATACGGCGTCGCGGTCGGCAGGTGTTCAACAAATGATGTTCCCGCGTCCCGATCCTGGGCGCTGTTGAAATTCGGCTGCAGTGTGGAGTTGAATAACGAGGGGCAATTATTAGCTAGTTGATATGGGACTTACTGTTGCGGATGTCGATTGCACAAAAGTTGGGGCGTGGTGACCACGCTCCCAAGAGCTTGAAGCGGCCGCGCCATTGATGCGTCCAGCTTCGCGAGGTTGGTCGTCTTGGTAGCCCTGCCTGGAGCTCCCGGAAAGCAGTGGAATCGGGTGAGAAAAGGTATTCTGCTGTAAATATTTTAACCCGTATGAAGTGAGCTGCGGTCCTCGAAATGAGACATACAACTTGGATACTTTCAATGTCGGGGGCCTGCGGAAAAATTTGGGATTGAAGGTCTTGTTGTGAGAACCCATACTATGTCCCAACATGCCGGGATGGAAGTGAATATACGTCTCTGCGCCGCGAGATAGGATGGATGTACCTGAAATCCAAGCCCGGAGGAGAGCTCGTTTGCAGCGTAAACTCCTCTCGAGCTAGAGGGGGATGGTTCCCCTCCAGGTGTTGGTATATTGGTTGATGAGTTTCCGTATGAACCGTTGAACATTTTTCTCGGGGTCAGACGGGTTGACTTCGACAAGATGTCCTTGGTCTTTATGTTTTTCCAACCGAGCGTTTATCCACGCAGAGAGTGTCAAAGAACGGCAAAGGTAAATGCATACAAACACAAACGGAAATTGTGTATATCTCTACTTTCCTGAAAGCGATTGTTGGGGCGCTTTGCGCTGATCTTTTTTGTGTGGGTCACACTGGAACTCCACTAGAATGCTGTTGTCTCCATTTGAGCGCAAATTGTAGCTCGAGGGTACAGAGATCGCCATCGGCGGAGCGCTCGCCAAAACGGATCACTGAGATTATGCCTGGCGGTGTGCTATCGGCATCGATCTTAGGTTAGTATAGCCAATTGGTACAGTAGCCCCGCGTTCGTGACCCATAGACACGATGGATAGATCAGATATTAACCCCGCCCCCTGTCCAACAAGAATCAAATCAGTCCGACCCTGGGGAAATAGGCTCTACTCTGGCACAGGAGCGCCAGTCAGGCGCCCATACGCTGAAGCCACGCCGCTGCTCCTTTTCCAGTGGACAGTAGTAATTTCATCGTTCATGTATGTCCACGAGTACAGAAATCACCTCGTCATCTTAACAAATGCCATTGGAGGTGGGTGAGACATAGCAATAGATTTATAGTATGGGAAAGCCTAGGTCATTTATCGAGAACGGCGAAGCAGCCTCAGGTGGACAGAATAAAGGAAGGAAGGAAACACAGGCTGATGCTCAAGAAGAGAGTAGTTGACCTATGACCTCGTGGGCGCAGGCTTCGGCATAGTATAGCTGACTGCCATGAGATTCCATTCAGTAACAAATTCCTACATCAAGCTGGACCGGGAGCGTTACCCGGGGGAAGTCTAGTTAAGCCCGGAAGACATTCCCGATCCACCCGGCCAGCATAGGATAAAGAAACCGGACATGAGCGGTAGTAATACCCAACAGAATGAGGTCGATCGCCTCCCCACGAACGGATCATATTTTTTGGTAGCTTCGGGGCAGAGCGGACAATTAAGTGTGACATACGCCGCAGAAAGAGAGAAGGCCCGCCAGCAAACTCGCTTTGATGGTGACGAGCATCACTCGACAGCAGAGTACGGGCGTGAGACAGGCATATAACTTGCACATAGTAAAGAGGGGTTCACGTGTCGGAGATTACGGTACAGCCGGCATCGGTGCCAGTGCCAGGGCACTGATCTCAAGACATACCGGGGAACGAAAATAGGTGATTATCACACATACCTTCGGGTGCGGCATACAGTCGGCACAAAACCTTTTGACCATCACATAGGTGTGACATTGATATAACATAGTAATGGTCCTGCGGGGATCACTAGGGAATCAAAAAGACACGTACTGCAGTATGAGTCGCTGACTGACTTAGCTGACTACCGGATATAGTGTACTTTCAGGCGTGACAAGTGATTATGATTTGGACAAGGGCGGCCATAATCCGGGTCGAATGGTGGTTACCAGAGCCACTCAAACACGATGCACTGCTAGTGAGCAGCTACTGTGATGATGAGTAAGTAGTAGCGGAAGGTTGAAAACTATGCCAGACCATATGTCCCAATGAATTTGATCTCCAAGTTTCAGTACAACGTAGGTTTGGAAGCTCTTCTACTTTTGCATTAGCACCAGTATGGATACCTACCGCGCTGCGTCTGAGTCGTCACAGCCGTGCAACGTGCAAACTGAGCGGGAAGCTCTTACGAAAACTGGTTCCGGGATTTGCCGGAGGATGTAAACCGCATTTGGCCACGCACACATCCCTTTTGGTTGTTCTCGTAAGCTCATTTCAGTTATCGCGTATTGTATGATTACCCCCCAAGGCGAAGAATTTTGATGTGGGTTGATAACTGACATGCATGGCACATGAGGTATCCGCATGTTTCTCTACTCAGATACTTACAGTATAACGGGAGCCCAAGCACTGGCCACCTTCTTACGCGCCAAAATAGTGGGGTATGCCTGACAATTCTGAATACCACCGAATCACACTATGCGCGCGCATATGGCTTCACTTCCTCGATGATAATGGGCGACATAAATTATACTGCGATGTGTTGTTATTAACTTGTACTGTAGGGACTTGCTGATCCTGGGCTTCATCTCCGCAGAAAGACTCAGAGCGTGAGAGTGGGGTGTTACGCGGATACATGTGTCTGAATCATGTACTGGCACCCACTCCACGCCAGTAGGCAGGTCCCGCTCGATTCAATCATGACCCTGTCACAAGGTTGTGCACTTCGTTGTTGAGGTTTATTCATTTCCGTTTATTAACTTTTTTTTGATCACTTATGTAGGTCTTCTCACATTTACAGATGGAAGTTATTTCATAAATGCAATTATCGGCGCAGTGAAGGCATCCAGTTGAATTATAGTCTTTTCCGGCGGATCCATGGTTATCTGCCATGAGTCACTCCATCACAGGAACTATCTCGGTATTCTTCTCATCCTGCTCTTCCGCCCTCGGCCAGCTCAGCGCGCCTCGGCCTGGTACTAAACACACCTGGCAGGAATCCGTGCTTCCTAGACCGAGGACAGCGTATCTGACGAGTTCTTAGGGTGACGACCTCTGTACTCGCAAATCAACCCTTTTCTTCCTTTCCGTGATCGATTTGAAAAATAAGGTGCAACTCGGCGCACCTCGTCGACTCGAGCCTCTGTTTTCTCACCTCGCCCTTTCCGCAGTTTTTGCCATTTCACCCGCGGCATCCCGTGGTAGCGTGCCGACAGTAACACGATAGCAGGTGAATGTCTGACGATCGTTCAAGTACATTGTCCACACTTTCACAGATGCTTGAGTGGCCCATGTGTTTCAGCCACGTGAACGTACAAGCTGTCCGTCCAAGTTGTATGTGGGCCTCCTCACATGTCTTTGTCAACCAGTCGTCTGTCTCGCTTGCCATCGTATTTCCTGTCATATCTCCCACAGCATACAACATTCACGACAACTATCAGGAATATTCTGAATGTGGAAGTCTACGAGAAACTTATCGATGATCGAGAACACTAATAAATTTGTTTCCAATGACTCGCGTGTTGGTGATGCATCTATAACGATGTCGTCTATTTATTGTTCTGAAGTAACTTCGCAACGGGTATGAACAAATCATTACATGGTAACAATGCTGTAACTCCAGGACTCTAGCAAGAAAAGTAAGACAACACCAAAGAGAGCTCGTCATAGATTTTCGGCAGTGACAACCTAAGATTTAATTTTGCCAGAGTTGACCAATTCATGAGTGCCGTTCCAGTCTATCATTAATCGCTATTCTGGCCGCGGGAGTTACATTTGCCTTCATCGATGCCACTGTTTCGTAACCTTTCTATGCTTAGATGAACGCTTAGGTCGCCATGAATTGGGCCCCGACTGCTGCGATTGCGATGAAGCATTATCTGACAATAGAACTCCGTGAAGATCTGCGCTAATTTGTAACTGGGCCACGGATAATCAATTTGTCCAAAGAGACCCGTATGCCAAAATCGAGACAATCTCCGTGGCAGTCCTACTGTAGTACAAGCACCTGTACGGGCCATACCGTGATGCCTTTGTATCTCTTTGGAGCAGACCTCGGGTGTTTCAACCGGCGAAACTGAAAAATGAGCTGGCAATACGGGTATGCGGCAGAAGAGAGAGAACGACGCATTGGAGAAATCGGCGCAGAAGCTATCACTAACTCGTGGCACGAAAGATGCCGCGGGGATGCACTCTGATAGCGGACGTATGATTAATCCTCTGGCACAGTATCATACGTCGATTCGGGTCGCTGTTTTGCATGCTACTAACGTGTCTGAAAGGACTAGCGATTTGAGTAAATCTCGGAAACGACAAAATCACCTTTGACATACTTGCGACAAAGGTCGTGGGTGAGGCGTCATCGCCATGACTAAAATCTCGTGTGCACAGCCTCAAGTCGGGGCAAGGCGCCCGCACAGTCATGTATACGGTATACTGAATGTGCTGCTGTGCCGTACTGTATGACCTCACGCGTTGACGAGTCGGATTTCGGTTGCAAAGGGACCGACCTTTCCAAGAATAAAAGAAATTTTAGCGAACGTCCGCGGATGTTTGGCGCTGGTGCCGTGGCCCGCTCATGATCGAGCCCTGTCAATCGTGAGCGAACTACTTCCATCCGGATCACATCACTCATTTCTCATTTGTAAACAAAAAAGGACCTGGTCGGATGATCGTTACTCCTTGCATGCGCGAATCGAGCGCGCTCTCTGCAAAACTCTCGCTGCTTTTCATGGGGCCAGACTTCAGGCCCGTTCGAGTCTCCTGTAGAACCTGTCACCAGATCACGGCCACTCAAACTCAAAGACCTCAAGTGCCACTTCAGTGCCGTGTCCGGGCCCAGTCCGGACAGCACATTCCATTAATATATGTTGCTATTCGGCTCCCCTCGTCCTACCAACCTCCACCCCCGTCTCTATCACCCCAAAAGAAAAACAGTCGAAGATTCGAAGCCTCTAACACCCATCCTTCGGTTACCCACCTCGTCCCAAGTTCAGACAGTACACGTTCGCGTGGCTCCAAACGCAGACTCGGATGGCCAAAGTCATTATCATAGGTGGTGGTGTAGCAGGTCCAGCGCTTGCTATCTTCCTCAAGCAGCTCGGCTTCGAACCCATCATCTACGAGCGAACGAAGGGATTTGCCGATGCCGGCCTCAGCCTCCTGTTTGTCTGCCCCAGCAATACTCTACATCTGATGTTTTTGTCCTCTGACATGCGCGGAAAGTTTACAGCCGAATGGATTGAAGGTCCTCTCTCTCGCCGACGAACTATTCGAGGCAATCCCAGGCAAGGACATCGTCTCGATGTGTTCGTATTCTACGCTAGGAGTGGACGAGGAACTCCTGGGAGACAACGATGTGCCTGCCAACATACGCCAAGTGTTTGGTTATCCGATACGTGGTGTTCGGCGCACAGAGCTGATAAGGCGCCTCATCGACACCGCGGAGGCGCAAGAAATCCCAATTCGCTGGGACCACCGTCTGGTCGATATCGAGCAGACCAATGGAGGCGTGAAGGCCATCTTTGCAAACGGATTCACCGATAGCGGCGCCTTTCTGGTAGGCTGCGACGGGCTTCACAGCGCGACGCGGAAAGTACTCTTTGGGGAGGAGCCTATCACCTTCCTCGGGTTGACGCAAGTGCGTTGTTCTCGCACTCCTTCCAATTTACGAACTGTGATCCGGTCTCAACCTGTATTTTTAGACAGGTGGCATCAGTCCCACTCCGAGAGATGCGGTTGATCGCGCACGTGTAGTCAATTGGTGCGGTAATGGGGCACACATGATGGCGTATCCTATATCCGATACACACACTTCTTGGGCGTATGTATCACTCCGTCGCTCCTCGAATACCGGCTGACTTTCCCCATAGCATTACCCTTCGCGAAGGAGAAGCACGGGAGTCGTGGCGTGCAGTAGATCAGCACGAAGTGGAAAGGATAAAGAGGACACCAGTGGCTCAATGGGGATTCGGTGCATCGAGACTGATCGAAACCGCGGAGAAAATCGTCAAAGTAAGTTCGAAAATCACGTTGATAAGCGGAACCTGAGTACCCCAATATTCTTCCAACAGTTTGGCCTATATAGTCGCCCCGCCTTGGACTCCTGGCATAAGGATCGTGTTGTGCTCCTGGGTGATGCTGCGCATCCGACACCTCCGGTATGCCACTTTCCGCGTGTTACCTTCCCACATGAAAGTGGCACTCACGTGAGAGACAGCACCTCGGCCAAGGCGCGAATCAGACGTTCGAAGACATCTATCACCTGGCGCGCCTCCTCGGTGCCCATCCCGGCGCTGCGGAGAACAGCGCGACCCTGGAGAAGGTATTCACGGAATACGAACAGGTGCGCATCCCGCGCTCGACGATGCTGATTGAGATGGCGCAAAAACAAGGGGAGAGTAGGGTCGTGGAGGGCGTCGAAGCATGCCTGGCGCGCAATCAGCAAGTACGCGCCTTCATGTCGGACGAGGGGATCATGGCCCTCTACGCGGAAATGTACGGCGACCTCGTACAAAAACGGTCGACCCAGCTGTGATAGGTCAGTCAGTCCATCCGTCAATCTGTCGGTTCAGGAGAGGGTGCGGGTGCGGGGAGATTCACCGAGTAGACTCTCACGTAAGTACAAAGGATTTGTTCTTGCGGGTGTTTCCTTCGTCCAAAGGGGGGTGTAGGCTGGCCCGGCGCTGGTCTTACAGTGCGAGCTTGAAAAAGAAGCGTCCTATATTGTGAACCCTATATTCCTTCTCTCTCGTTTCACCAAGATATATAGCACTCGAGCATGCACGGGCATCGCATGGCTAATATAGTACTCAAATTAACATCTGCTGGCCACTGACTGGATCATGAAACCTATTCGATAAGGTATGACTGGTCCAGGCGCACAGGATTGGATACACACCATTTGGTACAACACCCGGACAACGCATGCAATGGCCTTGTAAGTATGGGAGTTGCACAAAATGATCCGGATTGGGACAAGAATGTTGGAGATAACACACAGAAGCCTGAGGCTCCTTGCATCCCTCGTGCGACCTGAACTTGAAGCTTGAAGAGCCGTGACTACTAGCGATCCGGAAAGGAAAGTGCACATGCAAGAGCCGCTATTGATGGATAGAGGGGATGTGATGTAGCTTATCTTTATTATTACAGGGAAAGGGCATAGAGCAATTGTATTAGGTGGCTCGGGCATATACCTAAGGGCTTTCGGGTCTCCTGAGCGATGAAAGTCCCTGTCGTTGTTGCCGATTCTCTCTCGGTCGTGAAATTACGCATGTTATAACTTGCAGGCTGCTTCTAACTTGTCCTCATCGTCATAACACTTGATACACTTGCGAATGGATGAGAAACTACGTTTCATCTTTCATCAAGGGATATAAGCCCGACAACGAGAAGAGATGCAATTATGCCTCCCCCTCCAAAGAGAGCAATGGATCAGACTCTCATTATCAGTTAGGGTGGTACCAACCCACCTTGGGTTGCCTTCCCTGGACTGTATATATCAAGTATCAAGGTCACGCTAGGATGGAACCCAATGGTGAGTTGGTTATAGTATTTGTGCTGAAACTTGGGTATGATAAGAGAAGTCGGAGTGGGATCCCCATTCTTGCCGACACGACAAACTCCTTGCTGCAATGGTGAAGGACAATTTAACGCTCGCTGTCTGGATATGGAAATGGTGAAAGGGTCGTTGGCTGTTATACTGCTCCATTCTGGTCACTGAAAGATGCCAGTGTTCAGCGCACTGCAGTGACCCTGTCCATATGCTCATCAACTTAGAAAAATACGGAGATAGGACTTGAGCCAATGTGTAAACGTGAGACCCGAGCGCCGCAGGTGACGCCTGTGAGTTTGTAGTCTAGAGAGCTCGAGGAGCGAGGAGAGAAGACGGGCGCGCGGACCGGAGGTCCCACGCGGCCGTGTAGCGCCGAGATGGGGTGGCACCAAATGAGAGGGGAGACGATGGGGCGTTCTTCGCTATCTTCCATCTTGTACTACTAAATTCAGAATGAGTCCGAAAAAGGGGGAGGGGAGAGGAAATGCGCAGTCGAGTCCGTTACTTAACTGCTCATTGGCAGGCTCTTCAGGCGACGAGGCGGTGCAGATATCTATGGCAAATAGGGAGCGTTGTTGCTTAGTTCCAAAGGCGACGCATGTGTGCATTCTGAGGCCAGCACGCGTGCCTCCCTTACAAAGGTCAAGGACATACTTCCCCGGTACTCTTACAAACTTTACGAGATTTTCTTTTGCAAAATCGCAGAATTATTTTGTGCAATCACGGTCGTTGGCCTGTCTTGCAAGGCTCTAGCACGCGGAAAACGTACAGTTTGTGCACAGGACCCGGGGGAAAGGCTTGCACTTTATCCTTTTTCCAAAACACCGTCAAATACGACGTGATTTAGCAGAAACTGATGCCTTACACGTACGCCGGATGACATTACCTTGCGAGTCTTCGCGAGAAAATTTCTGATTTCCTGATGGACTACGTATCCATCGACACAATTAGACACCAGGCCTGCCAACTAATTTACCGGAGGTAATGATGTGTCCAAGATTATCGAGCGCGGCCGCCTGCATTGCGCCTGCCAAGTTGGACGCCCAGGAGTGCAAACGGGCGTTAACGCCGGGTGTCAGGCAATTCAATGGAGTGGCTGATTGGGGAATGTTCGGCTCTCCCGCCCGGGCCACGGTTTGTTCAGCATTAAGTGTCTCATTGTGATCTTTTTTCTGCATTATTACTGGTGACTTGTCGCCCACGGGGAAATCTGTAAGAATCACACACTGGTATATAATACACACAGGTCCCAAGATCCTAAAACCTTCAAACGTCAATTTTTGCCCGTTGGTCAATTAAAACCATGATCACTGCATTTCGGTGAGTTGAGTAGTGCATTTTTTTCTTTTGAATTCTGATGATTCATTAAGGAGATATGACTGAAACATTACACGTGTTTTTTTCCACAAAAAAGGCAGTGAGAAGTTACATAGATCGAAAACAACTGCCAAGTCCCTATCAATCAAGTCCATAACTGTCAAGTCATCAGTATAGTCCACATTAGTCAAGTCCACAACTGTCAAGTCCACATCGTCGATACGGTACAGTGCCATCTAGCTTCATAACGCGAACCTGGGAAATCGTTCTCTGGAAGCGAATAAGATCTGGTTAACCCCAAGCCCCTTTCTCATCAAATGATCCGGTTGGGACGCTGCCCGTCTGGAGTGACAAAGAACTGATAGCAAGGTATGTTCAGTGAAATACATAGAGGCGTATAAAGTGGTTGAAACCCACGTAAACATGATCATCCAGACTACCATGTTGGCCTATCGCGACAACGACGGGGGCATGGTTAGCCGATGTGTGAGCCGAGGAGAGCTTGTATACACCCTCAGGAAGACCACCAGTCACATTGATACCCACCTGGCCGTTCTTGTCTGCAGGGGTGTCCACGGCCATGAAGAATGCAAATTTAGTCGGGTCAGGGACCGTCGTTGAATCTATCGAGCTCAACTGCTCGATCGCGAAGTGAGTGTGACCGATGATGTCGTTCTGGGAGTTCAACTGCTGCGGTGCTGCGTAATAGTTCTTGTCCCGATTGACGAAATGTCCCACGTCGAGATGCTTGATCGCCATCTTGATCTCGAATGTGGTGTTCATCTTGATAGCATCCAAGTTCTTGGGATGGACGAATTTCGACGAGGGCATGTTCGTCGTCGGGGGGATGACGCCCATCGGGGCAGGATTGCAGGATCCTCCTTTGTTTTGCTGGCCATTCGTAAGGGGAAAGTTGACGGTCAGGCAAAAGTTGATAAAGTTATTCGTGGAGGTTAGGGATGGCATCTGGCCATCGGTCGCATTGGCCCCCCCATCCTGTGCGAAGTTCGAACAGATAACACCGCTGTCCAATGCTGGATGAATGGAGTAAGAGTGATGAGGACATGAAAAAGTTCGTTGACTTTACTCAGTGAGCTCTGTGGATCGCCGTTATGGCGTCTTTCGGCCTTTCTCTGCCCATGCTCGAGGTCCCGTTGGGACGCAATATGAGGAAGCGCCGAAGTTGAGACGGCCAACGCGAGGGGGACAAGGGCGATGAGACGCATGGCGTATTTAGAAAGCTCTTGCAGAGATAACAGTTGGGGAGTAGTTGACAAGAAGTCAAGAAGCAAAGGAAACTCGTTTTGATGGCATTACTACAGTAGCACTGCCCGAGCGCTCCTGCACGGCGATATCCGCAAAGAGAACCGCAATGCAAACCTTGCGTTTATTCCTTGATAATACGACGAGGGGACACTCGGGTGTTCTGAGATTCATAGTCAATTGTCCTGGGAGAAGCATGGATGCTCGGGGTGGCATCACAATCACGGCAATTCTGCGGGCCGCGGCTTGCACTGAGGCACACTGGTCGTCTTGAGACTCTTGACAACGATGACTCAGCAACATCAAACTAGCAAAATCTAATGAAGCTAGCCCAGATCCTAGACTTGCTAGACATTTGACAGCGTGTTCTTTATCCGGAATGATGGTGTCCGCTACCAGGAAAGATGAAAAATCGGTGGATTAATGATTCATCTGAGGTCTCGCCCAAATACTCGCCCAGTTTTCCTAGCTTTTAGAAGTGTTTTTTGGATGATTCTCATAAAAAAAGAACCGGCAGCCGATCCTGATCATGGGTCACTGCCACGTGTGACGAACAGTTGTATGGCTGTTGGGTTCCTGGTCCACGTTGTGTACATTGCCTGCGAAGCTAGTGGGTATCTATGTTGACTGAGACATTTCTGCGTCGAGCGTTGAGGGACTGCTAGGCTTCTTCTGGAGAATATGTATTGTTCAATTTCACCCTTCTTCACAGCTAGAGAGATACCAAATCCATCCACTCACAAGAGAAAGCTGGAGATTGTCGCGTTAACGTATCCAACTCTTGTCTGAACCTATACAGAAGCTATCGTTCCTGTTCAGTTTGCGAGTGTCACGGTCTGCAGGAATACATGTTGGTTCATTCTATCATCCTGACAAAATACCCGCTGGCTGTGCACATGCCCGGACCTACTAGTTCAGCCCTTCCACTGATGCCTTCGTGAGAAAATCGGGCCATCTCTCATAAATGGAACCTCGAATGGCAACGATACGAATCCTACCTGCAAAAGGATCCGCTAGAATTTAGGGCACTGTAGCGATGATCCGAAGGGGACCACACACGCAGTGAGTTTGAGGGGAGGATAAAGAAAGGTGTTAGAGCAGAGAACGGGCCCGCAAACCCGAAGGGGACACGAACAGGTTGGGACCGAGACAGGGAGTTCACTGGCACGCGAGCGGAAAGCGGGTGAAATCGCTACTCTGACGTTTATCTAAGACGCCGTGCCCTTTTTATTACGCAGGATCAAAGGCTGTTTACAGGCGGACAAGTACTAATAAGACTAGACAGAGGTAGAGGGAAAGGAAGAAAAGAAAGAAGAGGGCAAATAAGGGAAGGATTGAGGCCAAGAGGCCAAGAGAATTGCGTGCCGATTTGCCGCGAGGAGCCGCGCGTCGGCTGCACGCTTTGGAGCGGCTCCTCGGGTCGCGTGTATGTCGTTTCTGACGTGGCACACCGACAGGACAGGTCATGCATAGTAGCCATGCATAGTAGCATTCCGAAAGCAATACGCCAGCCAGTCAACCCGCACGAGCACACCCAGGTGAATTCCTGCATGAAGAAAGCTGACGGATAGAACGTCAGAGCCGAGTCACCCCGATCTTTGCGGCCCACTGGCAGCTGTAATAGGTCAGTCAGTTCATCCGTCAGCCTGTAGGGCCAAGCGAGAGTGCGAGTGCGGGGAGATCCATCGAGTAGAGTCTCGCATAATTATAAAAGGATCTGTTCTTGTGAGTGTTTCCTTTGTCCAAGGCGGGTTGTAGGCTGGTCTGGCACTGTGCGGGCTCAAAAAAGAAGTTTCCTATAATGTACGCTACATATTTTTTTTCTGTCATTTTACCTAGAAATATAGATGGAGACGTGGGGCTCACAGGGTCGGATACACACCATTCGGCAACAACAGACGATGTACACAATGGACTTGCAAGTAGAAGGTTCCACAATGTAGCACAAAATGCTCTGGGTTGGGTAGGGATGTTGGACACAACACGCAGAAGGCTCCTCGCATCCTTGATCATGGTATACGACTTGAACTTGAGCAGCGACTACGAGCAATCTGTGAAGGAACATGTACACGCAAGAACCGTTAGAGAGAATATTGTGTAGCCTATGATGTCATCACAGGGAGAGCACATAGAACAATTGTACTGGGTGGGTGGCTTCGAGCCTCCGAGTCCTGAACCATCGAAGCCCCTGTCATTGCTGCCAATTCTCTCTCGGTCGTGAAATCACGCACGTTATACAACTGGCAGGCTGATTCCAAGTTGTCTTCATCGTCATGACGCTCGGCACCCTTGCGAATGGATGAGAAACGACTTTACATCAAGGGATGGAAGGCCCGAGCTCGATGACAAGAAGATACGCATGCCCCCTCCCCCCAAACAAGGCAACGAATCAGACATTATCAGTTAGGGTGACTGGATACAGTACTGTATATCAAGGTCACGCTGTCCGATGGTGAATTGGTTACAGTGGTTGAGCTAGATCTTGGATATGATAGGGAAAAGTTGGAGCGGGGTCCTGCATTTGCAAATGTCATTTTTACGCCCTGTCTAGATATGTGAAGGGTAAAGGAGTAATGTTGGCTGTTATGTTGCTCCATTCTGGTAGCTGAAACTTGTTCAGTGCGGCGACCTTGTCCATATGCTCGTCACCTTGAAAAAATACGGGGATAGGACTCGGACCAAAGTCGAGAACGGAACATAGGCTAGATCCCGGTACTATAGACTTTACGAGATGTTCATTTGCAAAATCGCAGGATTATTTGCGGAATCACGGTCATTGGCCCGTCTTGCAAAGCTCTGGCGCGAAGACAACGTACAGTCCGTGTCCAGGGGAAAAGGGTACCTGGCGCTTGTCATTCGTTCTTTATCCGATGCACGGCGCTATTTAGCAGGCAATTGTGCCTTACATATATACGGACTCATTGCCTACCCACAGGCACCATTATACACAAAGCCTGCTAACTATCCTGTAATTGGAGGTATTCGGTGCGGTGTTTAAGATCATTGATGCGCCTGCCTATTTGCAACGAGTTGGACGCCCAACGGAGATGGGGGTTGCAAACGGATTAAACGGGCGTCAGACTGACGGATGCGGCGTCATCGTGGTTCATTATTAATAAATTTACATGAATCGAAAAACAACTACTCCGCACGCGAACGTTGGAAATCTCTCTCTGAAAGCGAATACGGACAGACGTGTGGTTAACCCTTAGCCCTTTTCTCGTCAAATGATCTGTTCGGGACGCTCTCCATCTGAAGTAACGAAGAACTGATAACAAGGGATGTTTCAGTAAAATAAATGGAGGTATATAAATAAGATGATTGACACCCACGTAAACATGATCATCCAGATTACCATGTTGAGCTACCGCGACAGTGACGGGCGCATGGTTAGCCGACGAGTTGATCGAGGAGAGTTTGTATACACCCTCAGGAAGACCGTTAGTCACAGTAACGGACACCTCACCATTCTCGTCGGCAGGCGTGTTGACGCCTTTGAAGAATGCAAACACAGTCGGGTCAGAGACCGTCGTTGAATCTATCGAGCTCAACTGTTCGATCACGAAGTGAGTGTGACCGATAATGTCATTCTGTGCGTTCAACTGCTGAGGTGCAGCGAAGTAGTTCGTGTCCGGGTTGACGAAGTGTCCCATGTCGAGATGCTTGATCGCCATCTTGATCTTAAATGAGGTGCCTGCCTTGATCGCGTCCAAGTTCTTGGGACAGACAAACTTCGACGAGGGCATGTTCGTCGTCGGGGGGATGACGCCCATCGGGGCAGGATTGCAGGATCCTCCTTTGATCTGCTGACCGTTCGTAACGGGCAAGTCGACAGTCAGGCAAAAGTTGATAAAGTTGTTCGTGGAGGTCAGTGATGGCACCTGGCCCTGGGTCGCATTGGCCTGCCCATTCTGTGCGAAGTTCGGGCAGATAACACGATCGTCCAACGCTGGACGAATGGAGTAAGCGCAATGAGGACATGGGAAAACTCGTTGACTTTACTCAGTGAGCTCTGTGGATCGCCATCGTCACGCCGTTCGGCCTTTCTTTGCTTGTGCTTGAGGTCTCGTTGGGACGCAACATGAGGAATCGCAGAGGTTGAGACGACCAACGCGAGGGTGACAAGGGTGATGAGACGCATGGCGTACTTAGAAAGTCGTGGCAGTAATAAGAGTACTAGTTGACACCGGGTCAAGGAAGAAATGAAAGCGGTGCAGACTGTCCGGGCGCTTTTAACAAGAACAGGGTTTGAACAATGCGATGTATCTGGAGAACGCGAGAAGCACGTGGACTCGGAGACAATGAGGGCGCCTGGGCTTTAAATATAGATGTAGTCCGTATTCCTTTTGTCCCTGGAAATGGTGGTACGCTTGTGGCATGGGTTCCATTTCATGTAGATTACCCGTACTGAAAGTATGACTCGGTTGCGATTTGCATGGTGAGGGGATATGCTCCTTGGACGACATACAAGAGAGACAATGACTAGTTTACGAGGTTAAGGACTCATGCGATAACCGGGAGCTGATACACGGTGACATCCGCGAAGAGCATTGCAGTGCAAACCGGTGACCGTATGGGTACCTTGATAACATGATGAGGGGACACTCGGAGTGTTCTGAGGTGCATGGCTGATTGTCCTGGGAGAAGCACGATGCCACAGTGGCATCACAATTACATTTATATTACGGCAATACAGCCAGTTTTCGCGGCTTTACACCGAGGCGCAACCGACTTGAGATGCGAACTCTCGATGATCGTGACTGTGTGTTCTTTGTCCAGAACGATAGCGTCCGAGGCCACTACCAGGAAAGATGGGAGCCAGATGGATTCAACCGAGGTCTCGCCCGAATACCCGCCCAGTTTTCCTAGCCTTTAGGAGTTTGTCGAGATGATGCTCGTTAAAAAAGAACTGATAACCGATCTCATCATAGGTCACTCCCGGCTCACGTGCGACAATGACGTACAAACAATTGAATGAATGTTGGGTTCCTCGTCCTCGTTATGTACATTGCCCGCGAACTTGAAATCTAACGGGCATCCACGTTGACTGACACATTTCTGCGTCGAGTGTCGAGGGGCTGTTAGAGTCCCTTCTGGAGGAGATGCATCGTTCGATTTCACCCTTCTTCACAGCTAGAGGGTTACCAAATTCATCCAGGGCCATCAGGAAAACTACAAGTGCTTTGGACAGGGCTTTGGAGTCTTTAGAAAGCTGATTAAGTGATCAAAGTCACAAAAGTCAAAAAGACCTCCTGGCTTTATATGCTGGGTCATTTTGCTTGAAAAGACCTCACAGTACTTCCCAAAGCTAATTTGACTTTCTGAAACAATAAAAGACCTCATTAAAGGCTGTAAAGCCTTCATCTATTTCACTTTCTAAAGCCACAAAAGACCATATCAGAGACCATAAAGCATCTATATATTTCAACAGAACCTCTGTTTTTGGGTGATAGTGATACTACTAGTCCAATACGTAGTACATCTGGTCAGACATTATAACATGAATCCAGTAGTTCATCATCCTAAATCTTAAACCTGTTGACTACCGTTACTAAGTCACGCACACAAAACATAAAATCATCAACTCTCAATATTAGATCATAATTCATCTGCAATTATTTAAATACATAGTACAACGTAAATAAGAGACTAAGAACTGGGGGACCCAGGTTGATCGAAATGGGACGGTAATGAGAAGCTTTATATATACCCCGGGCATGCGCACGGACCATTTGGCCCTTGTGTGTAACTGCCATGTTGTTTTCGTTGATTGTTGATGCTTTGTTTACATACATTTGTACCAGCTTTGTCCACTTGCCACTCAGCCTTGGTTACAGACATGTCACGACGTCCACTCACCACAGACAGCGAAGAACAACTGCGCGCAAAGATGGCACACGACGACATGATGACTGTGCACAATGACGGCGCACAGCAACTCCGCACAACGGCTGCGTGCTAATGACCACACACAATGACCGTGCACAAACGATCGCAATAGCATACTCTGACTGCGCGCAAAACGACTGCGATAGCACGCAACAACCGCGTGCAACAGTAGCATGCAATGAGGGCGTGCAATGAGGGCACACAACGGCCGCGCGCAACGAATCCAAGTACCAACTGCACACCAAAACGAAGAGGATGGGCAATGACAGGGGTAATGAACATTGAACAAAGCATGTAGATAGAGCACTCTATTACTATACGAAAAAAGTATTTGTTTTGTTTTAAGGACTTGAACCCATGCGGGAATGGATCCCATCGCCACTAGTGTTGGGGAAGTTTGGTTTGTGCCTGAAACTGATTTGCGAGATAAGTGTCAAGATCTTATCGGATCGCTTAGCAAATTTAGGGGCACTAACTACAGATGTAGGAGATGATGCTCCTAAATTTGCTAAGCGATCCGATAAGATATTGACCCTTATCTCACAAATCAGTTTCAGGCACAAACCAAACTTCCCCAACACTAATCGCCACCTGCCACTACTGTACCCGTGGTGTATCAACCCATGGGTCGACAGGAATTTACCTGCATGGGTCAGGGTACCGGTTGGGGCTCGCAGGAGTACCTGTTCTGATGCCTACTGGCAATGCGTGCTTGAATATGTTGTCGTCTCTGTTCGTTCTTGAAGCTCAAGATTTTATTGAGAAAGACTGGGAAATGGATTTTCTCGACTTGTGTTACATGTAAAATTTTACAACCGAGTTGAAGTTGAAGTCACAAAAGATTGGCAAGACTTGAAAGCCCTTATGATCAAAGACTTAAAGACAAAGTCCAATCTGAAAAGCCAAAGGACTGAAAAAGCCCCAAAAACAAAAGCCAAAGGACTCAAAAGCCCACAAATAAAGCCAAAGTCCCTGAGGTCTGAAGTTGAAGACCTTGTAGTTTTCCTGATGCACGCACAAGAGACTCAGAAAGCAACGCCATTCGCCAGTCGTTCGCTGCCCATTGCTACTTACTTCCATCATGGAGAAAGCTAGGGACCGTGCATCAGGAAAACTACATGTACTTTGGACACGGCTTTGGTGTCTTGAGAAAGCAGATAAAGTGAAAAAAGTTATGAAAGTCAACAAAGACCTCCGGCTTTACCATTCTGGGTCCTTTTTCTTGAAAAGCTCATTCCTGACTTTGTAATAGCAATTTCACTTTCTAAAGCCACAAAAGTCCTCACCAAAGACAGTTACGCTTTCACTTATTTCGTGGTCCAAGAACTAGAAATGTGCAAAAAGACTTTGATTTGGGTGATACTAGTAGTACAACATGTAATGTATCTACTCAGATTGTGTACTGGTTGACACCTTATCTGTCTACTTCACCTGCACCTGCACTCTCGCTATTGTTCATTGACAAATGTGCCTACAATGGCAGGGATCAGAGTGAGGCATACTTACCAACTGTGAAGCGCATCGGGAGGGACAAGTCGGGATAGCAATAGAAAGCAAGAGAGCAAGGGACACTCACTCTCCGTTGAGGGCATTGGGATGGACAAGTTAGGACAGCAATAGAGATCAAGAGAGTGCAATACATTCACTTCCTGTTGAGGGTATCGGGAGGAACAAGTCAGAACAGCCATAGAAAGTAAGAGGGCAATGCACACTTACCTATTGTTGAGGGTATTATTGGGATGAACAAGTCAGGACAGCTTAGAAAGCAAAGGGGTGAGGGCACCACTGCGAGCGGCTGCGACCGTGAGCAAATGTACACACAACATGACGCCATGGTACGATCCGATAAACGATGAGCGATCGCCACTGCAAGTGACCGCAACCATGAGCGAATTTACGCACGACATTACGTCGTGGTATGATTCGAAAAATGAGCGATTGCTCAAAGTGCCACTTCGAGTGACGCAAACGTATGAGCATGCACGCGACAGCGCTGTGGCATGACTTGACAGATAATAAATGAGCACTCACAGTGGGCATGGCCTGAACTCTTGCAGGCCCCCTTTTCGTGGGCCTTACACTCTGTCAAGGGCATCGGGAAGTCAAGTCAGGACAGCAATAGACAGCAAGAGAGCAAGGCACACTCACCCTCTGTCAAAGGCATCAGAGTAGACAAGTCAGGGCTGCAATAGAGGGCAAGAGGGTGAGGCGCACTCACACTCCATGAGGGCCCCGGTATGGACAAGTCAGGACAGGAATTGAAAATAAGAGTGAAGTGCACTCACTCTCTGTTGGGGCATCAAGAAAACCGAGTCAGAACAGCAGTAGGAAGCAAGAGGGCAAGGTACTCATTCTCTGTTGAAGGCGTCAGTATGGACAAGTTAGGACAAAAATTGAATGCGAGAGAATGAGGACTCACTCGCTGTTGAGGGGATTGGAAGGAACAGGTCAGGACAGTAGTAATGAACAAGAGAGCAAGACCTACTTGCCCTCTGTTAAGGGCATCAAGACGGAGAAGTAAGGATATGAGTCTGTGGGAGTGGAAGTTGCATGGGGTAATGTTGAACGTTGAATGTTGAACGATTGACGTGGCAAGTTGCAGTGTCGGAAGTTCAACTTGGTTGAATCAAATGCGTAAACAAACAAAGAAAATGATCACATGACCATATGATGTACCTGATGCTGCGACAGTACCTAATCTTCTTACTGAACTCCAGCAATGTCATCACCGGCAACTGCTCCCAAAGAATTGCAGTCAATGATCTTGTTCAGTTTGTATTCAGTTTATAATTTAATGACTGAGTTGAAGTCACAAAAGATCGTTAAGAATTTAAAGTGAAGTTGAAAGTGTCGAGGTTCAAGATGAAGTCCAATTTGTAAAGCAAAAGAAGCCAAAAGCTCCACAAATAAAGCCAAAGCCCTGAAGTCTGAAGCCAAAGACGGTGTAGTTTTCCTGATGGCCGTCGCGCTAACATATCCAACTCTTGTCCAAATCTATACGAAGGCTATCCTTACTGTCTGGCGGTCACCCGGACCCGACGAACCCCCGCTGGCTGTGCACCGAACCTACTAGCCCAGCCTTTCCACTGATGCCCGCTGATGCTTTCGCGAGAAACCCGGGTCATCTCTCACAAACGGTACCTCCGAATGGTGAAGACTCGGATACGAATCCTACCTGCAAACGGATCCGCTAGAATTTACGGCACATCGGCAGGACGGGTCACCCATCATAGTAGTACTTTGAACGTAGTGCGGTCGAACCGCACGAGTCTGAGCGCATCCAGGTGACTCACCTGTGTGCGCTCGTGAATTCTCGCATGAAGAAGGCTGATCAAACACCAGAGCGAGTCACCCCGACCTAACATTATTTCTCCGATCCACGATCAGAGGTGAAAAAACAATAAGATCCAGCAAAAACCCGCATAAGTTATTTCATACGAAGACCACAGCTCTCTGCACGACTCACGAAACCCGCGGGCTGGTGATGTGCTTGCCGTTCACGGCGTCCCAGTGAGGGCTGAATGGGAGAGTGGTGGAGGCGGTGCCTATGACGCGTGGGATATTGAACCCTACGCGCGAGAGATAATCTACATAGCTGGCTCTGCCTGTTGCCGCATTCAGGGTTCATGTTCATGTTCGGGCAGGGGGAGGGAGGTTTGAAACTGAGGGGCCCTGGTGCATGAAACGTGTTGAGCATAGTTTCGGCATCAAGTTGGCGGTTGACAATGACCAATTCCCTCCTGTGGACACAGGACATTAGGAATGATTACACTGGTTTGGCCAACGCGGCAAGCGATGTCAAGTTCGAAAAGGCTGAATTCAGCCTTATCTATACTCCTTTATCATATACAGTCCTAAGGCATACCTTCTTTGGATCGCCACGGGTGTAAATTATAAGATGCTAAGAGATTTATACACTCTTCCTCAAAATACCGAGGGCACTTTCATTCAAGACAGTGGAGATAGCTTTCAAAAAGTGGGTATGCCTCAAGAGTCTACTGTAGAAGTGCCAGCGTGGGCCGACGAAATCGCATCCCTCAAGTTTAATACAAATGTGGACGGGTTCGGTACTAGGCGGCAAAGCGCGGAGTAATACCGTACAGGAGGACCTGTATCGATCGGATGCTGTGAACTACCATAGCATACTTTACGACGAGATGCCTACGATCACCGTTGACGCGGTACGTGCAGAGGCCAATCATAGCCCGTTAGTATGGAATAACTTTTTACTGACCCACGCTATATCGCCACAATACTCCATCCGTCCACACCCACAGGTCCTCTTCGACATGGATGGGTGCGTCGCCCAAATTGGGCAGTATTGAATAGTGATGTTGGCGATCGACGCTGAAATCTTTTCGTTCGTTGTTCTCTCTCCAGCACGCTCATCGACTCCACGCCTGGCGTCTTGGCCGCGTGGGACCATTTCGGACGGGAATACGGCTTCGACAGTGCTACAGCGGCACACGATGGTCACGGGAGGCGGCTCTCCGAAACGCTTGGGGAGCTTTGCAAGCTGGAGACCCCCGAGGAAGTCGAGGTATGTCACGGACCTTCCACTCCATCCACTCCTACATTTGTCAGGTTGGGAAGGGCGCCGGGGGGGAGGGGGTTACAGTAATATCCTAGCACATCCGATTGCTCATCGGTTGTGGGCTTCATGGTTCTGTACGACTGATGGCGAAAAAAAAATAGGATGCCGTCATGCGCTTTGAAGATAAAGTTATCGACGGCGGACCGATCGCGCTGCCAGGTGCGAAAGAGTTGCTCTCCCAGATCGACACAGGTAGCTCGCCGTCTGCACGCGGGTGGACCATCGTGACCTCAGGCATGTCACTCATCCCTTTTTACATCCTTTACATATATAACGGGCTAACTCTCCAAGTTCGGCTCGACACTCGCTGCCTCAATTACAACCAAAACAAAAATCTGCGAATCGCCATATCCAGCCACGAATGTCTATACCCCAAAAGCACTTTCGCGCACTGGCATACCGCAGCCCAGTGCAGGTTACGTGACAGGGAACGACGTTAAGCATGGCAAGCCGCAGCCGGATCCATACCTCGCTGGAGCGGAGCGCCTCGGGGTAGATCCAAAGGACTGTAAGTCGTTTGGCAGAGTGAGTGGGCCACGCGGCTGAGCACGCTTTCATTACCGCAGGTCTCGTAGTGGAAGACGCGCCGTCAGGGTTAGTTGCAGGACGTGCAGCGGGAGCGCGCACGCTCGCCGTGTGCACTTCGCACACACGTGAGAAGATCGTCGCATCGGGAGTAACCCCGGATTTTATCGTGAATGACCTCACCAGGTACGAAATCAAAATGGTGCGACCATTGCCTTCACGCCACGATAACAGAACGCTCTTTAGGGTGTCTGCGAGATGGGTCGATGGCAAAGTTGTGGTTGAGATCGATGACTCTTTGTGACGAGAGGCGCGTCCATTGAACTATGCCTGTACCATCTACTGTTATGATAACACATGCTAACGGATGGAAGAATCGACGTAGAAAGGATACCATAGAAATTCTCGAGTTGACCTAGATCGGATGTGAATAAAAAAATGTTCGCCCACCACGTCAGATAAGTATGGACCTTGACACGCCAGTCAGATGTTTCAGTGAGTGAATTCACTCTCAGAGCAGAAAATATACAACTTTTGTTCTTGTTTCTTGCCTGACCAACAGAATAACTATACAGAGTGTTGGCCCTTTGCGTGATCCTCGAATTTTCTTCACTCAAGCTTCTACTTCTTCGAGCGGAGGCGGACCCCTGTCCTCGTCCTCCGAATCATCCGATTCGGGCTCTGGTTCCCCACCAGGGCCTCCCATCTCCCCCATCATCTGCCATTCGACTAAGCGTCATGACTCCAGACGGGAGGGTGTGAAAGACAACGCACCTTTGAAAAGTCCATGTCTCCACCGAGTCCTGGCATACCTGGCATTCCTGGCATTCCGCCCATACCTGGCATACCTGGCATACCGCCCATTCCGCCCATTCCTGGCATACCACCCATTCCGCCGTCGAAGTCATCATCGACAGCAACTTGGCCGTCCTGCTCATCCTCGTCAACCCATTTGGAGAAGTCTGTCTTGATGTACCGGCTCTTCATCTTATCCTTTGTGAGGCGGGGCCAGTATTCACTTTCGAGGTCCTTTTTACGGAGATTGAGGATGAGGGCGCGTGAGGTAAGGCGCTTTACAGACTCCTAACAGATGGCGATACAGAATGTCAGATCAAGCGGAAGGATGTGTGATAGACAATGTACCTCCGTTATTACTTCCTTGTAAAAGTCGATGTTGAACTCGTAGTTTCGAATATCTCCGTGTCTGATGGTGATGGAGCAAGGAAATGAGTGCGTGTGGTCTAAATGGAAGGCACAGTAACATACCCGGCCTGTGCCTTAAAGGATAGTCCCGTAGACGTGAGATCGTAGTGAAGCGATGATTCGACAATATCCGGAAGGTTGACTGTCACATAGAGGAAATTCTATCGTGACGAGTTAGGAGACAACACCAAGCAAGTCAAGTGTAAATTGAAGCAGCGGTGCGTACCTTCTCTTTAGCTGTGTCTGAGCTCCGCTGAGCCCAAAGGACCTCGGGATGAGTTGCCATGTTTTGTTGAAAGTTGAGTAGGATGTTGGAAGAGTGGAGCAGCCGAGTTGCCTTTTGTCCTTTATCTCGTTTTCGGGATATGCCGAGATTAGTCAACGCGTACGCGTGGCGGATCGCTGACTCACGCGTTCAGACTTGGACTCGACACTCGACGAGGACAAAGATGTGGTGAGTTTCTCATTCTCAACATTCTCTCTATGTATCAACCAACCTCTCTAGGTGCACCCGTTGGTTTATTCCCCTCTTAATCCTCCCTTTGCCGTCCTCGCCACCCTATTTTCTCATCCTCTTTCTCATTTCTATGATCATCCATGCACGGCCCTGGTATGGACACTCATTGTCATCCTCTTCAAGTCGCCTAACTCTTCCCTGCAGTTTTTATTGCATTATCCTTCTTACAGCCCTCTTCCTTTCTTCCTGCTACTGGCAGCCCATCCCTCTCACCTCATCCGTATCCAGTTCTTGGGAAACAAACGCGACTTTTGCCACGACCCTCTCAGCGGCTCTCTCGATGTCACCCTCTATACCACTGCCGGCCGTAATACGCCTCGCCGACCGGTGCTGGTGCGACGTATCCGCGTCTCGTCTATTCGAGCCGTTTGACATTGCACGTTGGGAGCGCACAAGCGTCGAGCAACTCAAGGAAGAAGTCGAGCGCAATGCTGCAAGTGCTGAACAACTGTCATCAAGTGAAGGCCAGACAGATTCACCGAACCAGCCTTGTTGTTGCTGTCCGTCAGGGAACAATTCTACGACGTCCACCCTAGAGTCGCAACTCTCGGCGTCCCAACTATTATCCCATACGGCCACCTTATCGACTTCTCCGGAAGCTTTGTCTACCGCGAGCCCCGACGATCAGAGTTCCACACCTCAGAAAGCTGCCGAGTCATCATTATTCAATGGCCCTCCGGTCACGCCAAGTGTGGACTTGCCTCTGCTTCGGAGAAAATATGACCTTCGGTCGTACGGCTTTTCAATGATACTCGACTTTGGTTGGTCGCGAGAGGATTAGTTACGTCCTTATGATGAATGTATCTGTACGATAGTTTGCATAATTTATAGCACTCCAAGCCACGCTGCTTGCCCTTTTGCCCCGCTCTCCGGGCCCACCGGGCCGAGTGTGAGACCGCGTCCAAAGTTGCCCAACACAGTCGACTCTCGTTCTCCATCCACAACTGTTCTTCAACTTCAACCCATGCCTACCTCGTCCTCAGGGACTAGCTCGGGCAAACCTCCCATGGGCGCTGCACTAGACGATAACCTCCGGACAGTGCCCGCATCGTCATCGTCTCAACCCGCCTCCGCGTCTACAAGTCGTCTAGACGCCGTCTCGCGCAACCTCTTCGCGCCATTCAGCCATCGTAAGCGAGACTCGCACAAGATCCTGGCAGACCGTACGTCTTTTTCTCAGCTTGTTCATTATCCTTACCCCCTGATCCGCCTTCATGACCATAACCCACCACCCGACCCAACCCAACTCCACCCAAATATCCACCAATCTTCACTGGCAAAAAGTCGCACCGGTCATAATGACTCCCAAGATGATGGCCCACGCGCAGACCGTCTCTGCCCGCCCGCGCGCAATCGGCACGCATTCCACGCGTCCGGGCCTCGATTTCACGACTATCGGCCGCACGCCGCTCCGACTCGGTCTAGGCGCACGGCGCACGACCTCACGCGAGCTCGAGGTCGTCGAGACTGCTTCCGAGCTCCTCTCTGCGCCGCTTCCCGACGTGTCGCCCGACGAAGAGATGGGCATGCCGAGTTTGCTGCGGGGCTTCGAGGCCACCGTGCCCAGCGCGGACACCGCTCGGGTGCGCCGTCGCGCTACACGCAACGTCGATACTCCGCGGCTAGGCCTCAAGCGTCTTTCTCTCGGCGCCCGGGGGCTCATGGCGGAGGAGGCAGAGAGCGAGGAGGACGTCGTTGTCGTGACGCGAGAACAACGCGGACGTCGCGCGCGCAAGAAGCGAGGGCGGGAAAGTCTCAGTGCAAATAAGGTGTTTGGGCGCGAAGAACTGGAACGCCAGACTCGCGAGATTGCACGGGATAAGGAGAATCTTCATGTACGAAAGGTGCGCTTTTACTCAACACACGTGTTTGTATGCAACTCACCGTTTAACTGGCAACTGCGGGTTGTAGAGTCTTATACACTGCGACATCGCTGAGATTGCGGCTAAGATCGAGGCGCTCGATGGAATACGGACTAAATTAGAGGGAGATTTACTCAAGTTGCAGGAGGACGAGCTTGAGCTCGATGACGAACGTGAGTGATCTGGTTCGACGTCAGCATCTGACGCAAATCAAGGTACTACAGTGTTGATGGTCCAGGAGAGGTTGGAGCTGGAGACGTCGCAAAGAAATCGTTCTGGTTCTGCGCATGCTCCGCCCATGGCCAGTTCACGGAGAAGAAGAGGTGAAGGCGTTGTCTCTGTATATTTCCCCACATGTCACTCAACACACCTCTTCCAGGTCCAGCATTTTTACCCTCGGAACACGACGAATTACCGCCTGGGATCGCTTTCATGGTGTGTTATGCTTCCGATCCTGACTTCACATGCATTGAACAATGTATCAGACCCTCGAATGTGGTTCCACCCCAATAACATCGCTGGATTTTTCCGAGCCTTATGGCACGCTCGTGACAGCATCGCAGGAAGAAGCTCACCCCCGCGTTTGGGACCTTCTCACCGGCGAGGAGATTACCCGCCTACGTGGACATACTGGCACCGTTAAAACACTGCAAGTGGAGGCGAATCTTTGCGTGACCGGGGCAACTGACGGCGCCGTACGCTTATGGGATCTGCGCCGCGTTGACAGCGAGGGGGAGACGTCAGAGTGGGACCTCAGCGACGTGCTCGAAGAGGAGGACGATGGCGACTTGAGTGGGACCGGCATGGGCGACAGTGTGGTAGTGGAACGTCCGCGCGCGAGGACAAATGGCACGCGCTCACGAAGTCGGGCTCCAAAAGAAGACGCGTCTGGGCCGTGCGTACGCGTGCTAGAAGGGCACAGCAAAGCCGTCACAGCATTGTACTTTGAGAGCGACGTGCTCGTACGTCTTTCATTCTTCCGTATACAATCGATCTTATACCTAACTAAAATCGCCTGTGCTCCAGGTGACTGGCGCATCCGACAAAACCTTACGTCAATGGGATCTCACGACGGGGCAATGCGTGATGACGATGGACATCCTTTGGGCAATATCGCATCCGTCGACCACCGTTCCGGCAGGGCACCTGGCCGGATTTCCCGTGGCGGGCACATTCGCGGTGCCAACGCCCCCTTACGCGGACGGAAGCTGGGAGCTCTACCAGGACTTTATCGGGGCCGTGCAGTCGTGGGAGTATGCGCTCGTGAGCGGGAGCGGGGATGGCGCAGTGCGGATGTGGGACATGCGCACTGGCCAAGCTCATCGGACACTTCTGGGGCACACCGGTCCCGTGACTTGTCTCCAATTTGACGAGATTCACGTTGTCAGTGGAAGTTTAGACAAATCCATAAGGGTACGTCGGGCTTGTGCCTTCTTTCTTGTCAAAAGAAAAAGTATTCAGCAACAACAAAAAAAACTTGACAGATTTGGGACCTGCGCACGGGAGGAATCTTCGAGACGATCAAATATGAGCATGGCGTGACGGCGCTTCAGTTTGACAGCCGCAAGGTGATCTCGGCTGCTGGGGAGAACGGCGTCAAGGTAAGTGAGAAGTATTCTGACAGGTCGTGGGTGGGAACGACAAATCGACACATTGCTGATGCCGACGAGAGCAGATCTACAACCGCACTTCGATGCAGCATTCCACGCTGTCAACGAATGGACACACCGGACCTGCCGAGAGGTTGCGCTACATGGACCGTTACCTGCTTTCTGGCGCGCGCGATGCCACCGTAAAGATTTGGGCGTTATGACCGGGGGCACCCCCCAATGTCAATTGAGATGAGAGAAAATCCGGGTTCCATGCACGTCTCATGTAACTTAATCATACACATTTCACGCAAATCATTAACTTCATACCATTCAAAACATTCCTTTCACCTTCACTTTTCCTCTAACGCTCGAAAATGCCCCTGACTTTTAGAAATCACACACTCTTCACTTCACTTCCCTATTCCCTACAACAGCACGCGCCTCCTTACCCCCNNNNCCCCCCCCCCCTTTGAGCCCTACGCCACTTGGCACGTATACGTGATCTGGCGTAAAAGTGCCAAATACTTATTTTCATTTATGACAAAAAAAGTAAAGGTGAGACGCAGCGTCGTGTCATAAATCGACGGTCCGAAACTTTCTTATCTTATTCCATTTTAATTGGCTCAGTCTGTGTTATGATACTTTCCGCGCCTTTGAAACTTTACGGCTGTGTGGCGCGCGAAAGTAATGATAGATAAGTTAAATCACTACAGCATTGTACAATATACAGTATAGCAAACCCGTTACGACGACATTATTCGAATTTTCTCGCGCCTGCCAAACCCAAATCCCTCGCTCGCAAGCCAGCTTCTCCGAGAACCCCCGATTTCTCCGGTGCCTTATCAGCAGCACTTAACTTACCCGCAGGGTTCTACCGTACCCTACTGTATTGTACACAAAGTCCACGTATCCCGCGCTGGTCCTTTTCTTTTTACGAGAGGCCTGCCTGATGGTCCGTGGGGCCACGCGTGCTAGTATGGATGCATTTGGTGCAGTACACTACAGTATGTATGTGTGCGTCTGTTAAGGGGAGTTAGAGCGAGGGAGCGAGGGGACTTCCGCCCCTCCACCGATCGCAACGACGCTAACAGTCCCCCCTTCGTTGCTAGAGTTGCATGACAGGATAAACCTTTCTATATAACGTTACTATAACACAGTTTTTTTTTGACATGTGGTGAGGTATGGAACGCCAAATGAAAATACCCATAATAGTACAACCTCTTTTCCCACTGCCCCTCCCCCTCCCTCCCAAAAAAAAAAAGAAATTGATCTAAGAGAGTCTGTTGCCATCAGCATTCCGTTTCTCTCTTCCCAACTCCCATCTCCTCCTCTTAAACTTTTCCCCCCATGCTACTGCTCCTCCTCCCCACCCTCACCGCACAAACCCGCCTCTGCCACCGCCGAGAGAAGACGACGAGATGAGAGACTCTCACCACCCGCTCTCAGGCATCCCCTTTAAGATCCACCTTGGCTTGTTCCGTTACCATAAGGCGTAAGGTTTTCGCGTTCCTTGACCTCCACCATCACCATCGATATGATTGCGCTTGTACGCAACGCCGCCGAATTCAATGGCGGCGCACGGCAATCCCAGGGTAAGGGTTGCCAAAATCTGACCCTTCCAGCTTCTTTGCTCCACAACTAGCCTCACGTGGCTTAGGCTGCCGTGGCCAGTTGACCCTAGATGGGCAGTTCGTCAGCTATTTTGACGCGGCCCACGTCTGATTATATTCTCCGCCGGTGCCTGTCGTGCCCCTCCCTGCCTAAATCCGCCTTTTCTTTTCTCTTCGGCGGTCGTTCTACTGAGCGTGCCCTATCCGCACGTGAGGACGGACAGGCATACTTGGGCTGGAGAGTGTGGGCGAGATTGCGAGCTCAACCTCACATTTTCGCTGCCAAGGTGAGTATACTAATTTGGCGATCATCCGACAAATAGTTCATGATCGACTAACTTGGTCACACGTGATCGAACATCAATATCGCGTTGATCAAACGGCGGGCCATTCCATTAAAATTTACAAGTAAAAAGGGAGTGCTGATACGCCTGTTACTATGCTACGAAGCCAAGTCGAACGTTACACAAAGCCTCCAGAGGTCCCGAGCCGGGCAGCGGTAATGAGACTACTGTGCACGCATAGTAGTGAAGTTGGAAAATATTAAAGGGTAATGAGCAAGTGGGAGGATGAGACGAAAAAAAAAATTCGGGGCGAGGCTTGTGCTGAGGTTATGATACAGAAGATGGAAGGGTGATGCCCGTACAGGCTCAAAAGCATGATGAGAACGTGCTTACAGTATATGAACAAATGCGGGGAATGGTGCAGAAAAGTAAAGCGGAACTTGTTATTGTTATAGCATGATTTCGCGGATCTGGTTAACGGAGCGTGTCAGCGCTGATCATCGGGCACGGTAAATTCAAATGGTGCCATAGGGGCCAGCAGCCAGGGAAAGCATTCAGACTCACATTTCTGCTTATGATAGAGCTGAGTTGTTTTGTAACCGGAAATGTCGTTTTGAGGTACGTGTTTCGCGCGGGAGCAGTGGGAATAGATATTGCTTAGATCAGAAAAGTTGGACAGACGGCACAATAGAACCAAAAAAGGGAAGGGAAAAGTGGGAAAAGAGCAAGATGCAGGTAGACAAATTATACAGCAATTGCGGCCCAAAATAGTCACAGATGGGGGAATATACTCAGAAGATGGTGTCAAAAAAAGGAAGGGACAGAACAAGAGTTCCGCAAAACGAGACAAGGACGGCATTTATGCATGATCAGATGAGAGCAGCGACTTCCAGGTTTTGTCGAAGGACCATGCTGCGGCGCAGAAGGGATGTAAGATACACATGGAAAGGGTACTTAGGGACGGAAACCGCGAAACGTGACTGGAAGACAAGGGAAAAGATGGGAGGGAAAGGACTCACTCTGTGAGTTACCGAAAGAAAGTCAATCAGTTCAACGAGGACTCTGTGAAAAGCAATGAATCTTACCTTCAACGGCTGCCATTACTACCCGTAATAACGCGGTATCTGTTGCAGTTGTAATGCTGGCCAAGTTTCAGTATGAACGATTACAACGACCGAGAACGATACGGACTGAATGTAAATTTCACGCTCTTTCGAACGGCCAGCTTTGTGTGCAAGCCTCGCAAAGCGCTTCTTGAAATATTCTCTACCGGCATTTTCATCTCTTGGCTCTCCATCGAAGTCCTGTATGGACGAATCTCAGAGCTGCATGACGGAATCCCCGAAGCTGAAGATATACCGGGAAAAAGGTCTTTATGTCAGAGTGCATTATTTTCGCTTGGAAAAGATCATCTTTATTCAAGAAAAGGATCTGGAGATACATCGTCAGCACGAGCAACTCGTCTGACTTTGTAGTAACCCACAATCGATGTCGTCTTGAACCATTGGGAGTGACATATTGAATCCCAGATTGTCATGGCATCTTGCATTTGATTCTATGAGATGACTATGAGCAGCATTCTGTTTGTCCGTGACTTTACGCACCGCGTCCTTATCCTCGACCAGACATTGGTCGTAGCCACTTAGGCTTACCAAAAATAGAATGCTTGTAACATCTTGGAAACAATGGATCCATTTCCGCCGCTCACTCTTCTGGCCACCAACATCTACCATCAACATCTCATGGTCTCGGAGTTGGAAAACCGTCTCAGTGATGCCGATTGTCCGTGCACGGCAACGCACAATGTCCTGATCGTTGGGAACGTACTCTGGTTGAAATAGTCGATCTAGGTCAGTGAAGAAATATGCCAGACTTCAATGTTAAGTTAGCACAGCCGAAAGAAAACATGGGGAAAAGATGTACTTCTCTGGTAGCGCGGCTTCGTTCCCACGTTCCCACGCCTGTTGTACACCTCTATCATTCCATAGTTGTTTGAGAGGCTCGTAAAAGTGCGGCGGAAAGACTTCGCCATCGCGGAGATCGTTGGCGCCTTCAATCAATTCAATGTGCTCTCTGTTCTCAGGGCCGACCACAAGTTGCATGTCTTCCATCGATTCCAGAACATATTTGAGACCGTGCGTAAGGTTGTTGAAGATGAGCTGTCTGAAAGATTCAACTTCTTGTGACGAGAATGGGACACGGTGAATAAGCCGCATTTGCTGAATGATATGAGCTCCACAACAAGGATAATATGTAGGCGCAATCGATTGCACACCTTGAGGATGGTAGATTTCCCGGAATCTCCTGATCCTAACAGTAGTACCTTGCAATATAGTTTGGCGACGACGTTCGAGCAGAAGACCATTTCCGCATACCTTAACCTGTGAGGCCAGCTTTTGCTTTGCCTGATGAGACAGTGGTTAGCGTAGAACGGACGGGCAGAAGACGATGCATATATGCCCTGCATAGAGCCATGAACAGTAGTGAATACATACCTCCTTCAGTGATTTCTCGGCTTCTCGGTGCCGACGCTTGTCCTCATCAGACACCTCGATACCTCCGACTGACATACAATTGCCCATCTTTATGTTTGAATTGCGACTTGTATGACCAAGTTAGATATGGCGGTTCTACGAGTAGGGTGGGAAAAAGGATGTTGATAGACGAAAGAGAGGCTATAAGAGAGAAGACGGTGAGCCCTTGAGGCGATAGGGAATGAGATCGGGGAATACGCACATGGAGGGGGATGATTCTGGAATGGAAAGAATAGGTATGATACTGATGATGGAATGGGACAGGTAGTACGCAAAGAAAGCTTAGAAACAGGAATATGAAGATGAGAAGAAGTAAAAGAACAAGAATAGAGGAAAGAGGAAAGAGGAATATCGGAAGAACTTGTGGCTGGTAAGAATGACAATCGGAGGGAAAATTCGTGTGTCGTCGTCCATCAAAATAAAATCCGTTGCCTCTCCGGCACGTCGGGCACAAGCGCAATCTGTTTACCCTTTCGACTCGACCCCGATCTAACCACAAATTTGGTTGTTTATTCCCTTCCCGTCCCTCTCATTTCTTTGTCCACCCGCGCCACAAGGTCCGCGTACCCGGTTTCATATCCACGGCCAGCCAACGTTCACGCATTGCCCCTGTTAACTTGCCTTTCACACAACCATGACTACAAGATATCAACTCTCATTCAACCCCCCAGGAACGAGTACTCATTTCCCTATCATTCTTTCATTCATACTGTCGCGCTGTGTGGAGCTGAAGCGGGAGCGCCGATAAGTGCCCATTTGGGTTGCCGACGGCAACGCCCGATAATCGGCCTGGACCCCCGAATCTCGTCGTCACGCCAGGGACTCAATAGAACACCCACCTCCTGACGATGTAACCATGGTTGGCATCCTGGAATCGTCAAAAGGTCTCTCGTTTTTTCATGTTAACGTCGTCGAAAAACAGATACAAAAAGAAAACGATGAGCTCAAAAACCATTTCCCTTTGTGCACGAGTAGGGAGAATCGTTTGACTGCTGAATAGCTCCCAGATGAGGGAAAGGCTCTTATGAATCAAGATCGTCCTATCGGGAAAGATGTCTAGAACGTCCTAATATGTCAACCAGTCATGAATTTAGAAGGTGTCGCGTCTTGAACTGAGACCGGTCTCGGTTCTTCCCAGCGAACGAAAACCCGATGACCGCCGTCCACATTCGGGACGTAGCAAAGCGACCGGGGAGACTCGCACTCCCCGGACATGGCAAACTGAGCCCGGTCTGCAGTTCGTTACTCAAATAGACAGGCAATGTATAGTGGTGAGGTGAGAAAGAACTCATTGTCAATTTCCTTGATGAAATTGCAAAATGAACAACCCCCTTGACGAAAAAGATTATCGGATGGTGCGCCCTCGTATGACGAATGGATGAGCTAACCGCACCTGTGACTTGTTTCAATTCCCCTTCCCAGCAGAGGAACAGAAAGGCCTGTACGGTATTGCATCGTACGGTACAGGTCCCGCGGCTTGCCCCATCGCCGATCACTTGATCTTGCCGTGATATCGGTTGGACCGAAGCATCAACCCTTCCGCGGCATATCGCCTTCATCGTCACATGGAACGGACGACACCTTTCAGCCATCCGAACTTCGAGCCCTGACACCGCGCCACCTCGGGATGCAGCCGTAAACGCCTCTGGTACAAAACAGCTGAAACGCAAGTGAGAAGGAGCTCTTCCTGCGCCAGCAGTCGCCTACATGACCTAGGCGTCGGATGTAAAATGCCCTCATCAATACGACGTATCGCATCGCCTTGAGAGGATATTATGCGATAGGAAAGGAACCAGTAAAAATGCGTGACTCGTGTACGCGCTGACCTTTCCATTTGCGGCGCAACCCGAAGGAGTGACACCTCGACACCATCCAAAAATGTGGCCAAACGCCTGGCACTACTGGCGAGGACTGCCCGGGACATTAACGTAGAAATGAGCTCGATCGAATGGAACGGCTCCGAACCCACTAGACGGTTGTGTTCACTTCGACTTCGTTGACTGATGAGATACCAGGCGCTACAACAGGGGGCGGGCCAGATGTCACACGCTTTGACAGACTCATAGGATTATCACGATACAGAGCTTTCCTTGTACGGCAGTATCGTGGCTTTTCGGATCACAAACCGTGACAGAAGGCATGCCAAATAGAATGGAGGTACAGGGTCCTGGTGCCAAGTTGATTCTACATCACACGAGCTCGGTGGCACATGCTCACGAAATGACGAAGTGCAGGTGCCAAAAGTTCGCGTCATCGGTTTCACGGACCCAGTTGCACTGCCAACCGGAGGAATTCAGGTGCCAGTATAGCAGGATGCTCCGAAGAAATGCTGACGGCATGTAGGACTGAGTGACTTCCTTGGAGATCGGTGGGACGCGCTGGCAAGGGCTGTCGGAGGTCACAGGGGCATATAACCCAAATTAGTCAAGTTGGAGAATGACGGACCCTCTAACTGCATATGAGGTGGCGCTGTGACAAAGAGGCACTGGGACGACTTCCAACGTATAGGGGACCCTCTCGACAACAGGAGGGCGTCACTCCAACTATCACGAGGGCTCGAATTACGTTGATATAGGACACCTAATAGCAAAGTGCGATCAGAAAACATAGGCAGTTATTATGGAGTTGAAGGGGCCGTCATGTGGAAATGATGTGGAAACTACTGGGGTTGCGTAACTGCGCGATCATTTACGCCGTCCCTGGTTGGCACCAACCTGTAATTTCAGTAACTTACCGGTCAAATATTGATTGAGGACCAAGGGGGGAAAGGTGACGTGTGCCTCGAATAACATGATGTTCGTAAAATGAGTTCGGCTGACTTCCGTCATGGAATGGAGTGGAACTGGAGCTAAGGCAAGAGGAGGTGAAAAGCAAGGGGTGGTGGGGACGGGCATTAACCCGAAGTGGACGTTATCTCCGCAACCCTAGCTGGGAACAAACTCCATTTCGTCAAAGACAACGAAGTGAATTCAAAGAATGGTTGGTTGTTTGTGCCTTGGGGTATAAGTGAATTTTCGTTGACCGGAGGGGTTGTATTGCACTTTTTTTTTTTTTCGTTCTGTCACGACGTTTATGTTATCTGCGCGTATTAGCACGACGGTTGCACTGGAACTGTATCAACTGGTTTGCACGGAAGGTCCGCTCATTCACAAACTTGAATTCGAGACGTACGTGATGCGTACAATACAGACCACTCGTCGTTCCTGATCAAACCATAGGCGGGTAGAATCAGGGGTTCAGGCTCCTCGGCTTGGAGCTGGTTGGGATAACCACCGGTTGTCACTCTAACAGCTAGTGGCCTCGTGGCCCTCAAGCTTGGCTCGCGTTCTTATCCAGCTTTGACCGAGCAAGCTCAGAGTTGTTTTACTTTTACATTTCTCCGTCCTCTCGCCACTCGCCGGACAATCTACGGTTGATACGCGATCTCAGCAAACTTACCCAATCATCACGGCACGACGGGTGCTGACATTTCGCACTCGCACTACTCAGGCAACTACTAGCGGTACAACTCAGAATCACACGATCGTTGATGCGCACGCTCCGTCCTACCCCCTTCCCTGTAGCAGCAAGTCTGCGCACAAACCAGACAATAAGGTGATGTACGATGCTACACTCGAGAGCCCGTGGGGATGGCGTTGCCAAGCCTTTTTCAGCGAAGTACGGTTGTGAATTAGTACCAGAAAACAGACCCCTGGGGTTCCGAGTCACTTCCGAGTGCAAGTCGTTGCGCAATTTGTATCTCGCTAACTCGCAAGTCCATCCGTCATTTCCCGTTGATAAACCCGTAGTACTAGACCGTACTAACTCCTCGCGATTTGCTATAGATTCCATTCCAATCTAAGACCGTTGCGGTCCAGGCGAGCTTAGGGACTGAGGTCGGTGATTATACGTTTGTCTTGTTGAACTGCCTACACAGCCATATCAAGCTCCATCGCCTATAAGTCCGGCATTAGGTATTCGGACGACTCAAATTATGTTCGCTTTATCCCATATGGACTGAGACGCGAGAAAATTACTAGTAGGTTGTCGTCTTCTACCTATAAAAAAAAGATAAATAGAAGGTGCCATCTCCGGTACACGAACCGAGTAACATGCGAGTGAGTTAATGTCATTGTGATACGTGTTTCTCAGGGGCCGTAACGATTCCACTTGGCGTAGGCCATGTCCCAATCCCCATGGGCCACACAGATGACCAAAGAAAGAAAATCTCCAACTTGCAACGAACGGAGGGCCTACAAACTCCGGATGCATGTCGTCAAAACGTATCACATCGGAGGACTTGACTCCGCGGGGAAATCGCAATATTTAGGTAGGCCAGAGCGACGAGTTGCTGTCCCAAAACGTGGTGTCGGTTCAGGTAAGCGCGCGCCACAAACACGTATGGTACTAAAATACTTCGAAGAATCCCTGTATGGTTTGCTGCCAAAACCTAGTTAGAGTATATGCACGGATGGAAGGATGCACATTTTGCAGTGTCGAAACACGCCCTCCGAGGCTTACGTCGACTCCTTGAACCCTAGTTCGCCCCTGACAATTTCGCCTAACATACCATTCCACGGGAAACTCGATTCTCTTTCCACCATTCCTTGCTTTCGGGCTAAGTCCGTGCTTATCCGCCGTAGGGTCACCAGATGGAGCATCAGTGATGCCGGCTCTCGCTTCCGTTTAGGATGTGACCATACACCATAGATCCCGGTCTGGGTGCCCCTGTAAATCAAGCATGCGGGATTAGTGGAGTGAACCATAAGGTGATTGCGACTGAAGACATTTGGAACAGGTATCCCAACGACGCTATTCTGGTGTCCATCAGAGGGAAAAATCAGTTGGGCGGGTTTGTTTGTCCTGTTCAGAATACATTCATCAGTGGCAATGGATTTACAAAGGTTTGAGATACCGTTACCAGTCTATTACCACGGAGGTTCTTTATTCAAACCATTTCCGTGAGGCGAGTTGAGGCCGCGGGTTTGTAAGAGGCGCACCTGTAGAGCGGACAGGTGGGATGTCAAATGACATCAGATTGGACCCGAGGAACGTATGTCGGGCCCCACAAGCGGGGGGAAGGCGCGGAATAGACGTAGCTACGAAACAGACGACAAAGCAGTTCGACAGAAGTTCGACAGCGTCATCGGACAAAGTCGAATCTGGAAATTGCATCCGTCACCGACTGGGCGCTTCTGGTACGCACGAGAAAGTTGCATTACCTCACTAAAACAAAAGTCGAACGTTTGTCAGATATGGCGAGAATGTTGTAGGCTTTTCAAACCAGACTCACTAAAGGAGTAATCTGTCACGGGCGTCCAGTGGCGCACTATCCCGCGTAGTTTGTGCCAGGGCCAGTGGGAACAACCGGGTAGTTGATGCAACGAGTCTTCATGCTTGGAAGTGGATTAAAGAATGGCCTACGCAACGCAGGTATCCTTCGGGTAGTCATTCCTATGGCAGGTGATGTGACTGTCTCGCAGTGTATGAGATATCAATCTCCCAGTGAAGCCGTAACGGAAGCCGGAGTAGCTTCGGAAATTCGGAAAACTAGAAGGCCGCACTGGGTCACTGTGTCAACAGTACGTAGCCCTGCATTCTCCAAGGATACTGAAATACTGTATGCTGTGCACGAGGTTGCCAAGCGTGAGCTCCTTAGTAGGTCAATGATGGCATCGCCTTGGGTTCCTGTCTATTCTGCATCACCCCACATTGGTGGCGGACATACAAAACATCATGATCGGGATTGAACCGCAGTTGCTGCAGTAGAAAGATACAGAAACGTACCGCGTGATTGCCGTCCAAGGCCATATGGCAACAAATGCGAACAGGTTTGCGCGTGAAATGTCTGAGGACCAATTCCACAGATGCAGCGGAGAAAGAGAATCGGCTTTACACCAATGTTTGACAAATTGTTGACTGGTTCCGACGGAGTCCGACGCATGCTTCATGTAAGGTTTTTAGCTCAAGAAGCTTCAATCGCACTACGTATCTGTGTCTGAGGCTGAGAGCGAGCCATCCGTGATGGTTACACACAGCCAAATGAGTATATCTGTGGGGTACCGGTCCGGTGTCCCGAAATCGGATCTGGACGGGCCGGCCTGAAAAATCGCTCATCGCCATCGCCATTTGTCGCTCAGCACAGCGCACGTCCACGAACCGCACTCTGGGCATAAACGATGGGCAAACATTCTCGAAAGCGTCAGCGCAAGGACAGGCCTGCACGTAACACTGTTGCTCCATTGGGTACAGTAGCGCTATTGGACGATGATGCCGACAAGGACGACGAAGAGCGCAAGCTCGAAAGTCTGCTATTCGGAAAGCCTTTCGTATCAGCGTCAGGACGTCGAACCGAGGTCACGGCTATCGAGGACGTAGAAGGGGAGTATGATGACGCCGACGCGACCGCGGCAGAGCTAGAGGGGATGCTTGATTCTGATGTGAGCTACCGTTTGGCACTACTATGATAGTTGCCTGACACTTCTCCAAAGCTATTTTTTGTGGATGATGGCACAACGAAGGAGGTGAATACGATAGGAAATGACATCGACGTTGGACCGCCTGAAAACCCACCCGATTCTCAAGCTAGCGGAGATGAGGAGCAAAGTGAAGGCTCGAGTGAGCCCGACGAACCCCGTGACGAGGGTGAAGCACCCTCCGCCTCTCACCCCCCCAAAAACCGCAAGGCACCTGCATGGACAGACCCTGACGATGCCTCGCTCGAGATCTCTCTCGCGTCCTCCGCCCGCCTGCGCAAGCTGCGCGACGCGCCGGAAGAAGACTCAGTCAAAGGACCCGAGTATGAAAGGCGTCTCCGACGACAGTTCGTGAAGATGAACCCCACCCCAGATTGGGCCACCGCCGCCCGGAGAAAACGGCGACGCACAGAGGGCACCAATGCCGAAGCCGATGCGCACGCGGACGGCGTCAATGCACCCACTCCAGATCTGGACACACTCCTGACGTCGTCGGGTGGGATACTGAGCCCTAAAAAGCACGCACACTTGGAACCGGGTGTACTTGCCATTGAGCGGCTGCGCGATGCCAACCAAGCTGCGCAGGCGGAGGGTGAGGTCACGGCCACACAGTTTCACCCTTCCCCCCAACTGTCTATGTTACTCGTCGCAAGCTCTGACCGTCGGATACGCTTGTTTAATGTCCGTGTTTTCTTTGGTTCTTTTTTAACAAACGCACTCTTGGGCCATAACTTTTCGCCCTCGCCCTGACACACTTCCCAAAAACGTAAAACCCCACAGGTCGACGGACACACCAACTCGCATCTACAAACCCTTCACATCCCCGCGTTACCTGTCACCAACGCGCAGTTCCATCCCTCCGGCTCCTCCGTCCTTCTCACCGGCCACCGCCCTTTCTATTACACATACGATTTGCAATCTGGGGCAACAACGCGGTCGCCGCGCGGGTTGTGGGGCACGACGTTTGCAAATGGCGACAACGCGGCGGCGGACCTCAGCATGCACGTGTGCGCCTTCAACGGCGGCGGAGATGTACTCGCCGTCGCCGGGCGCCGAGGATACGTCCACCTCGTCGATTGGCGCTCCGGCGCCGGCCAGGTCGTCGGCAACGTGAAGGCCAACAACGGCGTGAAGGCACTCTGGTGGTTGCCGAACGGCCACGAGCTCATCACGCTAGGCGAGGACGCAGAGGCGTATCTTTGGGACGTGAGCACACGGCGGTGTGTGCACCGGTGGAA
Organism: Russula virescens; assembly: GCA_003316435.1. Taxonomy (NCBI): domain Eukaryota; kingdom Fungi; phylum Basidiomycota; class Agaricomycetes; order Russulales; family Russulaceae; genus Russula; species Russula virescens. The sequence continues at coordinate 180,312 of QFEY01000009.1, forward strand.
AGATGACGGCGGTTTCGGCAGCCGTGTTCTCGCCGGCGATCGCTCAGGGGGCTATCTTGCAGTTGGGTGAGTGGGCCCCGCATTTATGGGCGTTATTCGCAGGCCGCCGAACATTGCTGTTGTTGTCATTGTTCTTGTGACTAGGTCGCAATCAGGGATCGTTAATGTGTATGGCCCAGACGCGTCAGCGTGGAGCAAAAGCGACCGGCCTAAACCATTGAAGGCAATAGGGAACCTCACAACCTCCATCTCGGCGGTCCGATTCAACCATGACTCCCAGCTACTTGCGATTGCAAGCAAGGCACAAAAGGATCAGATGCGTCTGGTATATGGCTCCTCCTATGCGCTACTGGAAAACACACCGGGTGCTTACGGTTCAATCTCTAGATTCACGTTCCGTCCCTTACCGCGTTTTCGAACTGGCCGACCTCAAGCACGCCGCTTGGGCATGTCTCTAGCGTTGATTTTTCGGCAGGTGGCGAGTACTTTGTTATCGGTAACACTCGTGGACGTGTTTTGTTATATCACCTCAAAGATTATGATGCACACGGAGGGTCACGATGACCAAGAACCTTATATTACGTCCAATTTCATACACGTGTCTGGGGGTGTGTGCATACCAGGTAGCGGGAGCAGCATGAGAGTATGAGACAAGCCGAAAATAACGGAGCACGCAAGCAACAGACGACAGAGACAAAGACGGCAAGAGCATCTAGAAGCCAGAGAAACAAGCCGTCGGAACCAGAAAGAATCATGAACTGAAACGATCCATGAGTTGAGTGTATGTCTCAGTGATCTAGTTTCCAGTTGGGAGTGAGAATAAAGTTAGAAGACAGGAGGGGCGACGCACCTTCTTCGCTCTGACAACGCCGTCCGGAACATACCCACATATACGACTGCTGGCTTCGAACCATCGCCTGGCATCATCCAGCAAGCATACACTAGGAAAACGTGGTGGTGTGTGAAGGACGTGTAAAACGTGGAAACTAGAGTCCGTACTGAAGGCACTCAATCCCCGTGTTATAGGAAGACGTGAGAAGCCAATAACGTTCGTCCATGGGATATGTCTTGGAAAGGAAGGAACAAAAGAGTAAGTCACCTGGCTGGTTGGTTAGATTGTCATCACCTCGTCGCCGACGTCATCGCCCCCGTGCTCTTCCAGCACAGTAATAGCCTGCTCGATATAGCTAATAGCCTTCAAACGGTCCGGGGCCGTGTTCCGGGCAAGGAGAATAGTACAAATTGCACGTAACCATCGTGCAAATTTCTCGACTGACAGTGCATTGCGGTCGAGACTCGCATGGAGTATCGCCTGCAGTAGTATCGATGCACATGAGCGGTCGGATAAAGAGTGTGAGGAGGTGCGGATGGTCATGCCTCTAATGCCACAAAAAGAACTGAATTCGAAGAAGTCAGTTGCCGTTGCCGGTTGCGAATGCACCATCTGTCCGATGTCCGCACCATCCAGAGGGCAGTCTTGAGCAGTCCACTAAAGGCAACGTCGCTTGGCAATTCATTCTCCCCCGCTTCGAGGTGCACTTACGAGCATATCGGCAATGGCCTCGAACGTGTCGCAGAACGGAGCATTGCATTGTCCAACCTTCTACCAATTCAACGAGAATTGTTTAGACAAGCACCAGTAGCGCATAGGGTAAGCACTTACTTCGATAACGTTGGGTATCACCTGCCATTCTTTCATCCGGCAGGCGAGTTCGGCCTGGAATATGAACAGTGTGCTAAGGCATTGGGTGACACGAGGAATGTTGTTGGAACTTAGGACACCCTTCTCTACGATCTTGCGCAACCGTTCTTCGCAGGACTGAATTTCGTGGGAGGTGAACTCAAGCTGAGTTACAAAGGCAAATTAATGACACCTAGAGGGGATAAAGGGGAGGGGTTCTGCACCTTATCAGAATTGACCATCTGAGGTTCCAGTTTGCGTATCGCAAACACTACCAATCGGCGTCAGATGGGCGGAGTAACTCGGGAAGTTGAATTGGAACACACCCCTAGCGGAAGCGGCGGCAAAGGAGGAAAACACGACACACAAATACATCTCTTCATCCACCTCGAGCGCCGTTTCCAAGTAAGTACCCAAAAGCTAGGACCCCCGCGCGCTTGGAGCTCAACGTAAACCGGGGTAAAGAATGAGAAGTACCTTGCGTGACACGTCAAAAAGGGGAGGCACTCTTTCTTCTGCATTGTCCCATTCTGTACAACCCTGTGCTGCGCAGTTGTATGCAGTACGCCACAGCCAGGACACATCTTTAATTATTAGAGACACACGTTTCTCCTTGCAAGCGGTATCGACTAATGCCCTCGCTCGATCAAGCAAGTCTAAGCAACAGGCACACCAAGTCATTTCTGTAATAACTTACCTGTGGCGAAGTGCTGAGTCAATGCATCGATCAGAGCGTCCCTAGTTTCCATGCGCGGCCATGAGGGACGCCGCATACATCAGAAGGTATGCCCTTACTTACTTCCCCTCAGCATTTGCAGGATCGGCTATGAGGCGAAGAACGAGTCTGATCATACAGCGGACCAAGGTTATGGGCTCCACATTCATTTCGGTCGTCTTCCCGGTTCTCACATGATCTAAGAGTTCCTGTAAAATAGAAAGGAGCACATTCTTCAGATCAGTTTCATGTGCCATCCGCGTGGCCATGAGTAGCATTCTTTGGTCGAAACCAGAACCTTGAACCATAGCATTGACCGCCCGGATTGCTGACGGTGGACAAATATCATCATCGCCATCATGAGTGGAGACAAGGTGATTATCAACAAAAAATCAGATGATCCTTACCGTCATTTTCCCATCCTTTGGCGCGGTGTCAGAGTGGAATTGGCTGTACAATTGCATACACCCCAAAAAGTATGTCTTACCTTGTTTAACGGCAACCAAAAAAGACAAATAATGTGTTGCTGCTTCCTCCCCGGGACAATGGCGGATTATTTCCGATGCTTGCGCGTATTCCTCTTGCTCAATATGACAAAGAACGGCTTTCCGGAAACATTTGCTTGCGCATGTGTCGGCAACACTTGAGAAAGTGCTGCGTGTCCCAAGTAGGAACCAATCGACGGCGTCTGAACCGCGCTTGAGAGAGCGCTTTCGCTCTCCGTACTGATAGAACAACTACGGAAGACTCTCATCCAGGCACCTGGGCTACAAACTAGAAGCGTACCATGAGACAGGCAGTGGCACCGATCTTGGGGAGCTCGAATCCGGCAGACTCCAGCACTAGAACTTCAATGGTATCGATATGCGCCCGTGGGTAGCCACCCACATACAAGAACAGGTTTCCCTAAGATCACGCATTGCCCTGGCATGATCCGCATCCTTGGAACAGTGAAATATCAAAGCCAAAAGAAGACGGTCTACAAATGGCAACCCCGAGTCGTTGACAGCTCCCAGGGCACTTCGAAGACACATGTGGATGATTTTGACCACAAGTCTTTCATATGCGTGCGGCATCAGAGATGGCAGCAACAACCGGGGGCATCAACTTACTGATGATGCGGCAACGTCCTCAGATCGAGTAGGATGCTGGGCATGGGAAGAAGGCGAGGGGTGAATAATCTAAAACAATCCCAAGGACAGATGGAGATGCACTTGGTGACGTTGTCTTCTGTGAACTCCATATTATCAATGATAGACCTGAAGGCTGAGTGAGGCGCGATCAGTAATGATCCAAATCTGATACCCCGTGACGTTGACCCGAGTTTGAGGCTCACTTTCTATGAGGGCGTCCTCGGGGGCGCTGCGCCGTCTAAGGACCGCCAGTTTCCACCAATGCAGTTCTTGATTTGCTACGTCCTTATGCTAGAGCAACATCTGGGGACAACAATAACGCGGGGGTGTGATGGACGCTTACGTCGTCCGGAGGTATTGAATCGAGCAACTCATTCAGGGCGGTCTCTGCGCGCGCCAGGTTTTCCGGGTTCAGACCGGAAGAAAGAACGTAGGCACGTGCTGGGGCCAAGACAACCGACCGAAACGTGAGGTGAAGAAGGTAGGGACGAGACGACCAGGCGAACCTAAATTTCTCAATATGCATCGCTGAGGCCGTATGCGTCCAACCATCAGCCACACTATCCTATAAAAGCGATTTCCCACCTTCAATTCAACAGCGCCAGCGGTTAACGTATCATCGAGGTGCTCTGCTAGGGAGAACGCCTTTTGGAGCCACCTCACGGCCTCTTCGGCTCTCGCGTCAATTTTCTTGTCCCTGTCTCGGGGACCACCGTTTAGATGTGACCTCCCGATCTCAAGAACCTTTGAGGCCAGCAGCTCACGCTGATGAGAATAAGGGCGAGACCCTCAGGGTAACGGACATGAGGTGAAATTGGAAAGAGCATACGTCACGCGCGGACAAATGGGCCAGGCGTTCAACGTTGTTTTCTGAGATGATCAGATGGGCATGGGGCCTGCATTTAGCACTGCACCGCAAATAACATACCGGTGATGTTCCGAAGCATATATTGGGCGACGCCTTCGTTACCTTCCTTCCAAGCCTGGCCATATGACTCAGCATCGGAACACGAGGCAGGGGAAAACGTTTCGCAGGACACGAGGCTTACTGCTTCCATTCTACTGCAGTAATACACTACGGTTGCCTGCGCTATGGACTGCTGATGCGAATTTTGGTGATCGTCTGCATTTCGGAGGCTTTGCTCAAACTGGAACAACCAAAGCATGCGAAATGGGCGACAAACACGGTGCTGGATGTGCCATTCAACAAGGCTCACCTTGGCGGCCGAAGTTAAAACGCTGGAAGCCAATTCGAATTTCCCCGAATCTGAAAACAAAACGATCCGGGAAAGGTATGGATAATAATGTTGATGAGGTTCACACGTGGTGATGTGGGACCGTGGGATAGGTTCCTAGGATAAAGAAATACCTTACCTGCTAGGGTAGCGCCCGTCTTACTCGCTAACTGTAACATGTGAACGAGACCTGCAGGGACGGCGGACCGCTCAAATTCCAGGCCGCAACACATCGAAAGGGAAGGCTGACAGTCCACATCGAGGTTCTCGGGTAAACCTGCTTCGATAAGGCGGAAACCGGCGAGTCGTACTAGGGCAGATAGGTGGGGTACATAAGGGGGAGGGATGACGGCAGAGAAGAATATGACCAGTGGAAGTTGTTGGACACGTACAGGCCGCCACTACGGCAGGTATCTGGTCACCCGCCAAAAGACGCATAGAGCTGGAATGGTTCCATAAATAAGTTCCTATTCGGGCAAGGTGAGGTTGAGTAAGGAAGTCAAGGGACGGGCGGAACAGATGGGACAAACCCTCCCGATCAAGGATATCAGCTTGACAGTGGTCTAGCAAGGAGTCGCTCGAATTGGAACGTAGAATGAGGAGGCGTTCGGACAAAGTTGAGAGTTCGTAAAGCTCGGTGACGAGAGCAGGATAAGCGCCCTGGGAGCCCGCGCGGTGATTAAGTTTAGTTTTGATTCTCAGGACGAGATCTGTGCGGAGTTGTGGTTGTTTGCAGTGGATGAAAGAAAACGAAAAGAAAAAAAAGGATTATGGCAGACGCCCAATATAACGCGTGCACGATTACCTTGAATAGGATCGAAAATTTGGGAATCTGATGACCGTTCTTTCCTCTTGCGGGCGGACATTACGAGGAGAGAGAATACAGACGCAGACGAGGAGATTAAAAAAAAAATGAGTTGGAGGGAGCGAGTCGGAGCGGGGGGGAGTGTAAGCGAATGACCGCGCGGCGCCTGAAACTGGGCGTGACACCCAACTCGGGTCACAGAGACGCGTGATGTGGCGTGAATAGCGAAAAGCGAGTAACGTTTTTCGCGAGACAACACGGGGGCACGTCCAACGAAGAACAGAGGCTGACCCGCGGACGTACTCAAGACGTCGCGATAACTTGTTCCGTCCGGCCTTGTCACTCTGCCCAGTTGAGCTGGACCCTCATAACCCATCCATGTCTGAATCCGAATATGCCCTCCCTATCGATGCCGTTGCTCGGGCTAATGGCGTACGTCTCGCGATTATTTTGCCACTTCCTTCCTTTCGAACAGCCACTCCATTCTTCATATCATATTTCCTTTAGAACGCCCGACGCGACGGCACATTCGCAGGCCTCACGGCTGGTCTCCTTGGAGGTCCGCCAACTTCTCTTCCCTTTTCATTTCATCTATACCCGGCTCAAACACGCGTACTAGTCATCATCGGTAGCAGATTAGGCCTCACCAGAATCAACACCGTCGTCGCTGGAACCCGTAAGTTGAATGATTCCCCTGGAAAACAAATAAATCCGACAGACCAGACCAAGTCGGCGACAATGAAAGAGATCGCGCCGCGATAGGTCTTTCCTATTTTCCTTTTTCCGCAAAGTTCCTTAAGGCTGTTATTTTATGTCCTGACCACCACCACTTGCGCCTTCTATTAGTTACTGGAGTTCTCTCTGGCTATCAGTTCACTCAAGGTTTTGCCGCCGCAAACATGTCACGCCTGCGCGCCGAAGTGGCAGCCGCCCAGGAAGCAAAGCGAAAGGCAGCGGTCTCCGAAGGGGATCACACGCCGCCGCAGTTCTGACCTGTGGCGCTCGCGGAGGCTGATTTACCACTCTCGGACTTCTCGGTGGCCTCATGGTCCGGCCTTATTGGTCTCTGGATCGGTGGAACCAATGGGATATTGATTATCATTCATCGGCGGCACGACGCCTATCATAATATCTGTTTCAGGGCCGATTTGTAGCAGCCTGTTATGTCAAACCTAAGAAGGGGGGGCGTTGTCTCCACTGACTCACAGCATGGTCTCGTCCCGGGCGGCACTGTGTAAATGAAGGGGCCCTATGGATCGCATCGCTGGCGGCGATGATGGCGAAGATCACGCGCTACGGTTAGGACGGACACCGCCATTTCCAAAACCTTGCATGTGCGTGTTCCTGCCCACTGCTAGCCGGATCTGGGCGTCCGTGACTCGGATCGTTACGTTCCCCACCCACCTGCTGCCTCCAGGACAAGGTTGACCTGTCACAAGAGCCCCGTTCGTTTCTCTCAGTCAGCCGCGTGGCTTTTCAAACCCCGGAAGTCCCGAGTGGGCGAGGGTCCAGAACGAGAATGCAACGATGGAAAAAACCGGGCTTTGGAATAGGAGCCCAACCAAGTCCGCTGGCATCATCACTTATCGGCACTAACATCATTTGTTCGAAAGAAAAAGGACCCCTCCCGCGGGAGCCGTCCAATCACCGCCCGCAATCAGATCGGTGGCACCCATAGAACTAGAGTCCGAAGAGAGGGTGCTTCCCCGTGCCGTCAGTGCTATGATATATGTAGTCAGTTGTAATGGATGGATGGGATCTTTTTATGCGGGAAGGTCCAGGTCGCACTCTATGTGCCAACATTCGTTATTTACGGCTCGACTCGGGTCCAGTCAGTTTCCCGTTCGCGCGGTCATGCTAAGCCCTTGAGAGACAAATATCACGGCAGGGTGTGACGTGGTTGTCCCAGATTTGACAGATTTCATGCAATTCGGTCCTCATTTCCCCATGGAGCCCGCGTGAAAGCGTCCCCCCATCGTCCCTAGTGGCTGAAAAGTGCCCCTCCTTCTCTTCTCGTCTCGTACTGTAACTGTAACTGTATATACAACCATCTCGTCCCTCGAACTCAGAATAAGATCCTGTGAGCGCGGCGCGCTCCATGATTCCATTCGACGTCTAAAACAAATCCAATCCATAACCCACATGCTCCACCCATATTGACGACCGACAAGCGCGATTGATCTCCTTCATAAGTCAAAAAAGCAATATATCTTGTTCCCTGTCTCTCTGTTCCATAAACGATATTATGTCCTTAGCAGCACTTCTCCATTTCATAAACGGACCCAACCCCATGTTCCGAGACCGAAACTATAACCTTGAACTCTTTGACTTGCTGACTGGCAAAGCTGCGCCCGCGGGCATGGAGGTGGGTGGGTGAGGGGAGGGGTGAAAAAATTTATTACTTTGCGTCCCAAGATCCGAATCCGGTCGGGCTCAGTCACCGCACGCACTGGAGTTCGTTGCGCCCGTCGATCCTTTTCCTTGCTTGCACCATTTTACCTTTTTTTTCTCTCCCCGAAAAGAAAACTCCATGCTGTTCCATGTTCCAGATCAACCACCACCAGGGGCGGCCGCATTTGATGATGACTACTCTACCCCCGGCTTCGGAGTGTGCTCATGTGCTCAGCTCAGCTCAGCTCAGCAGCACGGCATGGGCCCAGCGCAACGCCCACAATACACAAAGCCAACAATTTCAACTCGGAGATCATCCATCAAAATCAAACAAACAGAATTGCAATTCGTTGACTTGCGTGAGTTTCGTGTCGTGTCCGGTGGTGTCTGATTGATTGGGATTTGAAACTGCGCAAATTCGGCACGTACGCAACAATACCTGGTCCGTAGAGGGGTCCCTACTGTATATCATATGTCCGATGAGTGATCCCAACAAGTCTCAGGTTAACCTAAAAAAATGGTTCCTCGAAATTTAATTTAACTTTATTTATTATTTATTTTTCGTTGTTCGTGGAAATTCTTTTTTGATGCCTGCTGCCCCCTCTGACCTCTCTGCTGATTCCTGCTGATTCCTGAAAGCCTAATATGGCGCTAAAATGGCGAGAGGGGCGAAGCAACGAAGGCCACCAATCTAATCGAGCTCCAGGCGACGCCGCCACATTTCCCGTCGCGCGGAGGTTCGGGCTCGGATGCTGGTGCGGGTGTGTGATGTTAGAGACGACCCAACTTTTGGGTGCGGTGCTAACACACATATATTCAAATCGCGAGGAACGCGCGGGAGACAGATATGCCGAGATATATAGCGAGATATGTAAACTCGGTCATAAAGGAAACCCTCGTAAAAATAAGTACGTGTGCACATGCACACAAGCGTGTCGAACCACTCCAGCTCGCTTGGCTGCGGCCGCGCGCGCGTTGCATGCAATGAATGAAACGTGAAGCTTCCGAGCGGTGCGCCAACAAGGAAGGAAGGGGGGGCTTTGAATTCCAACCCCCCTCCACACGTTGTACGCTAACCTAACTACAGTTGTTCCATTGGCGGTGTCAAAGCGCGCAAAAGGGGGAGGGTTTCACAACAATAGTTAAAGGCGCGGGTTGCGTGATAATAATTTTACTTGTCCGGTGTGGGATCCGACCGACGGGAATGGAGAGACCCACAGAGAGGGGCCAGTTGGAGGATGCGCGGATCAGGCTCCATAGCATCCGAACGTACGACCACCCCTCTCTTCCCTGCTGGCTGTGTTGCGGCACGTCGGATGGAGCAGCTGTGTGGCTGAGGCTGACGGGACGAAGCCAAGAGATAATAATAATAATAATTGGTATGGTTCAAAAAAGGATAAATGGGATGGCAAGGTCGGTCACGCCGTGTCCCAGCGGTTGCGGTCATGAATCAATAACGCAAACAATAACTAATTACACCACGGGTAGTCCAGTCGACCCCACGGAATAACTTTGTTAAATTTTGGCACCTTGGGTATAGTAATTTTTTTACACCGCCAGGGGATAGGGTTCGCAACTGTCTCCACCACCACCGGAGAGCGTAAATGAGTCGAGTGTGTGAGAGAAGCCCTGGCCTGGACTAGTGGAGAATCACGAAAGGGCGCCTAGAAAGGGGGGGATGGGCTGTGCGTGGCAGGCAAGGGAGGAAGGGAAAATTTTCCCTGTTCTGGCCCTCGCTCGATTTGTGTTTGTGGTTGGGCAGCCGCAAAGGCAGAAGACCCGATAGTTGGATGACAATATGACAATTCCAAGGACGGTCGGTGCCTTTTCGTTTGTTTTGGTATTGAAAGGCAGAACCGGAGATCCTTCCCGCAGCGTATTTTCTCTTGAATGGATTCGTGATCGTGTGGCGTAGAAGAGCATCGCCAACAAGTCCCCTCTCTTCCTCTCCCCTCTCTGTTCTTCTCTCTTGTCAAATGTTCAACTTGCTTGGTTGGGAAGGAAAAACGGCCGAGGATGGCATTGGTATATCGAAAAAGGGAATAACCATCGGGACCAAATTCGAAAAATGCAGCCAAACGGAAACGGCAAGTCGGGTCCAGTATTTTCCGTTGTGCGCCCGAATCGGCCATCCAGATCTGCATTCACTGCACTCTATTCACCGGCATCTCGGAACCTGGCCCACGAGCGCTTGCCGGGGCGCTGAACTCATATGATAATTGCATCATGTTGCACGTGCACAATTGTAAACCGAAATCAGACCCAGTGGTGTGATACAAGTGCGAGACCGGAAGAAGGAAAAAAAATGATGCTTCTTTGGAATTGTGGGAGGGGAAAATGACATGCGAGGGTGGATGAATTGAACGAGTCCGAAAATTGCAGAGAAAGTAGATTGTATGCGAGCGTGCGGGAAGATGGATGGTGCTGTACAATAAAATTATGTGATGCATGTAGACAAAGTCAAAGTGCCCGTAGTTCGTAGCGTGGCATGTGAAGACGCGGTCAAGAATTAAAGGCGACGTCCGCGACGCCAATGATAATCAGGGGAGTATGCTGCTGGTGTAGGGTAATGATAATGGACGCCGGGAGGACCCGCGTTAGCAAAAGTTGCCAATGGAACAGCCCCATTCGTCGTCTCACGCAAGGCAGGGAGCGAGTCCTGCACCTCCACTCCGCGCATGTAACTCGGATCATGAGATACGGCACATGCAGCCGTATTACGAATCCAAGAAACCATCGTACTCGAAGGAAGAACAGGAGGAAGCGTGACGCTAGAATGATGGGGGCTGGCCGAAGCCGAATGAATGGCATACGGCACCGGCGGGGGATGGTATGCGTAATATGACGGGGCAGATGGCTCTGGAGGTTGGTGATAGCGCAACAGACCCTTCCGTGATCGGCTATCGTCTGCCATAGGGGAACCTGCCAAAGAATAGAAGAAGAGGTGCTGCGCTGCGTCAGCACGAAGGGACATTTGACCAAATCAGTCCTGTGCACACCTTTGGAACTGGCCTTGGCTTGGTGGGGTCCAATCGATAGGAAGCAATCAATGTCTGAGGCGGAACGTGCCGTGCAGAGGTCATCACGGGGGCGCTCTCTGTGCATTGGGAAAGCGCGGGTGACGAGCCAAGGGACAGCTTTGAGAAGGACTGCAACGACTCGAGAGGAGACGGCGTGTGAACGTTGCCAGCCGTACTCGGCGGGATTTCCACAGCAAGGCTGATTGGCCGCTTTGCAGGCCGCTCCATATCGAATCCGGCAGAAGTGGGTGAGAAGGCATCGAAAGCGGAACGCTTCGTTCGTGAGCGGAGCGGAGATTCCACCTCTATTGCAATCTCCGGCGAATACTGAGGGTTACTGTTCGCAATGGAGTGGGGCGAGTCCGAACCACGTTGTAGGTGGACTGGTGACGAAGAACGCGCTCGGACAGACCAAGTCCTCCCTTTTGACGGCACAGTCAAAGGGGCCACCGGTCGCGCGACAGTGGCAGCGCGTGGCGTTTGACGGGACTTCCTCCACTGCCGGCTACCCCGCTCTTTTGCCATTACGAGACCCTCCAAGAGACCAACCCAGCGGTCGTATGTCTCCTTGTCCACGTAAAGGTTGAAATGGATGCCCGCAAGAAACTCGCGTTCCATCTTGTTGATTTCGTTCAACTCGATACCGGACACCTCTGACCAAGTCTTATTTGTGTAGGTATTGCTAAAAGACGCGTCGCTAAGTCCAGAGTCGCGCTCAAGATGGACCGGGGGCAACTTACTCGTCCACAAACTTGTTCGCCATCATGAGGGCAGCGACAGCGACACGGAACTCGCTACCGGGGTGGGCGAGAGTGCCACTGTTACGCTCCTTGAGCCGATAGACGTAGTGTAAAGATAGTACAATGACGGATTGACTGAGCTGGGTCGTCTGAAGGAGCTTTTGCATAAAATTTACAAATACCGATGAGACAGAAAACTGAAGTCTGGCGGTCTGGGGATTAAAGGGTATAAGAGGCTGTGAAGGAGACGTGTTGACAGGACTGAGGCTGGAGGACTGAGAGAACCAGAGATAGCAGATCATTTCGCAGGTGTTCTCTGCGGTGTACTGTGAAGAACGTGAACGAGAGTCGCTGAACCAGCTCGCGACGTGTTGTTCAGATGGTGCATTGTCTGGCGGGGGTGTGGGAGGCTTCTGTCCCCAGGCAGAGCTGGCTGCAAAGGGTAAGGAAGCGCGCGACGCGTCCAATGGAGGAACAAGGGTAGGCGTGACTTGAGGTTGTGGGGGTGGACGGATGGTTGCAAGAGGGGGCACTGTGGGCTGACTTGAGCGATACAAGGGGAAGAGAGAGAAAGAAAGGAGACGAACGAGCCGTGTCCCTAAAGTGATACTGGCGTTGCAAGGAAGTGATGGGAGGCAAAGTGGTCATGGTCGGGTGGTGGGGTTTTGAAGACCAAGGAGGAGTTTGGAGATGATGCCATGATGAAGGATAAGACGCGGTGATGGAGAGGACTTCTGAGGGCAAAGACGGGAGGTTCATGGCGTGGCAAGGGGGCAAAGGGAGGGAAGAGGAGAGAGATATAACGGCCATGAAAGAGATGGAGGGATGCGGAAACGGGAACAGAACATATTGGTGGACTCAATAAGGGGCTGGTATATGAAAGCGTCTGAGAGAGAGAGTAGCCAGTCCCAGTCGGGAACGACGCGACGGCACGGTACGGTCTTAGGCAGGACCAAAAAAAGGAATCGGGGGAAAAATAAATTATAGGTATATGTAAAAAAGAATGGATGGTTCTAAATTTCCGCTTAGGGGATCTGTCTTTTTTTTGCGAGATAGGATGGAGATGGGACTTTTCATCGACCGACGATGACCTTCGGGATGCGATGGCATGGCACATAGCGTGGCGTGGCGTGGCATGCCATGCCATACCATGCCATACCCGTGCCATCGCCTTCATGATCACAATCCAAGATTCGAGATCGCCCAAAACAAACACCACTTAACGGTCTCTTCCTTCCTCGCCTCGCCTCACCTCGTCTCCTCACGCCTCGGCTCATTCGGTAATCAGGGATTTCCCTGGGGATTCCCCATAGCCTCTCCTCGACTACCCCCCATATCAGGAAAATCACATAAGCACCCTTCCCCTTCCCACGCTTCTCCCCCCCTCCAACTCGTCCACCATTTTTCCCTCCCTCGACAACCTTTTGTCTCTAGCCGCAACACATTCCTCATGGGGCTAACCCCCCGCTCTTGCCAAACTCCAGGTCACCTCGTTACCACACTCTTTCCATCTCCGCGCTCTCCACCTTGAATTCGCTTGTTTCTCTTTGTGGAACCAAACAACCCCCCTCACTCTAGTTCACCCGGATCCTCCTCCACGAGAACTGCCCCTGCCTTGCCATCGCCATTTCGTTCGTCCCTTCTCCTGTTCCGTAATCTTACATTCCCATTCCAAACCGACTTCCTCCCCTGCTTCTCCCTTTGAGCGCTCTTGCGCTCTAAATCAGTTAAACCCATTACCGCAATTTGCCGGCCCAGCCTAATCCATGTTCCTTGTTTCTCGCTCTCGTTCTCTTTTTTATATATATGTACTTATAGATGCATACAATCGATCAGCGCTGGGTGAGATGCGGCAACCATGGATCTCCTTCAGAGCCTAGATCTCAGATTCACATCTCTCTCCCTCTCTGATTCACATCCCGCGAACGGTCCCATTCCTTTCCGCATCGGGAATGTACGGCTACTTTACTTCCCTTTCTCCCTCTCTGTGCCTGGTCCGGCGTTTGTCATGTAGTATAATAAGCCAAATGCGTGGATCTCATTCACAGATTCTAATGTGGCTGGCTGCCTTGTCCTGAACTTCACGCTTCCCAACACAAACCGCGCCCCTTCGCGCCATCCATCAGACACGTCCGACGCTCGTCGCCGTGCCACTGTTCACCGCTTTTCCCGTTTCTTACATGCACATCCGAGAACTCTCTCACACCCCAATCCACATCGATGCGCCCGCCCGGTTTCACCCACCCCTACCCTGACGGAGATTTTTCTGATAGCTGTTCGGTAGGTTTCTAAGGGTAAACTGTTCTACTGTACTGTATGGCACCTTGGCACACCCCGTTCTGTAATGTAATGACAACCCGTCGAGGGCCCTTAGCGGCTGTCGCTCCTATCTAATTTCGTGTTGGCCGCGCGCGGACTCACACACCCGCCTCCCATAATTAGTCGCAACTCGAGTTAGCCCGCGAGATACCGAGCTCGGCTCACTTGCTCCATTTAGGATCCTTGCGGCCATTCCGCAAGCGATTCCCGATAATCGACGTCACCGCCTCTCTGCATTTCCTCATGTCGCTCTCGTACACGCGCGCGTGTCAGTCCACTCGACTCACTGATCAGGCAGCCCTCCTTGGCCCCCTGTCCGCATCAAGTTAAACTCGTCGCCTGCCTTTAGTGTGGGTGATCCAGAATTCCACTGATCTGCGTCAACTACTTTTCGTGGGTCACCGCGGTTTCACTATCCACCCTGATATTCGTCGAACAGCCGCTCGTGTCAGAGATGTGAGATGTGGTGGTGGATGCGTCCATGCCAGATATACCGTATCCCTAAAAAAAAAAAGTTACCTACTGCACACGCCGCAGCCGTTTCCCTTTCCTCGCTCCTTCCGCTACTTTCCGTAATGGCTTCCGCTTTGTCGAACCCGTGTAAAGGTGACTCGTGACCCGAACGAAAACGAATATTTGCGAAACCCTGTCCCCGAATCGAGTCATCCATCCATCATCGGTCTCATCATCATCATCGCCAAACTTGGGCTCTGCCACCCCAACCCATCCAAAGGGGGAGAGTGAGAAAAAAAAAATAACTTCCGTGATCAAAGCAAATTTTTTCCCTGCTGTGCCAGACTTTCCCCTTTCGATACTTATCATTTCGCCTTTGACATACCCTCGGTCGGCCGTGTCTATTTTTTCCGTGGTCCTCCTTGACCCGTCGCACGATGGTCAGCGGTTCACCGTCAGAGTTCCGCAGCCGTGGGTAATGCGGGTACAATATAGGTACTGTAACTGTGTGTAACTGTACCGTACACGTATCCTGTGGAGTCGAAATTTCCCAACTCCTTCCCCTGGTCCTGGCTGCGAGGCCAATTATTGTTCCGTTTCGTATTTACCATCATCTCCGCTTCGAGACGTACCTGCTTCCTTCGGTCTTCGGTGTCTGTGGGCTGGGCTGGACACCCCTTCGCGAGAGGAGCCCATGTTACACGTTAGTTAGTCAGTCAGTTCCCATCTGATCAAGCCACACCCGGGTTAATAACGTCTTTTGCATTCAAAACGCGCGGATGGGCAAGTCGGAAATTCCTAACACGGCAAAAGCGTTTCGCACACAACTGTATCTCCGAATCCACGGCCCCTCGTCGTGTCGTTGTTAGTTAGTCGTGGAGACGCTAGTCCGATATCTATCGTATCCCCTCCCTCCTGAGAAGTGAGACACTTCCAAGCTCCGAGATGGATCGCAACAAAGTTTCCGTAGCCGCAGTAATCATGGGCCCTCGGGCTTGATTGTCTCCAACGCCAGGGCTGAACGAATGTCTCATGGCAGAAGGTTTTTTTTAATTTATTTTACCTTTCCCGTGATCAGCTAGCTAAGCTAATAATAATAAGGATAAGAGGGTGTGATAATAAAAAAACCCACCCCCCGCGCGACAAATTACGCCCGCGAGACCGGCGACGTCTTTTAGTGTGATGTGATGACTAATTGAGAATCTCGTCAACGCTCCGACCGAGAGCTTACTTGGATGGGTACAACAGGCTCCGTTCTCCGCGCTTCCCGCTGCGCCCTAGTGGGCAACACGCCTCGCCAAACCACAGGAGAGGTTCCTTGGTTGCATCCGGCAAGTTTCTCGTACGCAATCGCCGAAAACAGATGGCGATTGTAAAGCTCCGTTGCATTCATATCATCGCACGAAACTAACTAAACATCCCCCTCTTCCCCTGATGTATCCGTGATTCATCATCGAACGAAGAAGGAGGTCCGGCCATCCGCGGCCCCAACGCACAACTTTGAGACGTCCGGCGGCCCCATCCATACATCCAGCGCATGCGTACGTACATACTATACATACATTGGGCATGGGCAGGGGATCCCCCCGACTCCGCGCTACCACCACATACGTAAACCTCAATTTTTTCATCTGTCTTATCGCAGGCGGGGGTTGCGTAGTAGTCGTATTAATTGCCTTGGTCCAGAACCGCCCCAATCGCCCAGCTCATCAGGGGGTGGGGGGCGTTGCGGTGCTGCGCTAGTGAAACACACCCCCTTCCACCACCAACCACGCATTTTGGGAAGATCCCCTTGAGCACGAGCACAGATCATCGTCGGCCCAGAACGTCACCGGCTCTGTTATCGGTTGGTCGTGCGCTCATACCTGCGGTCGTGACGCAGCGGCCCTGCAGGCGGACTTGTAAATACCCTCCCAGATTTAGTTTGAAAGGCTTCAGTAGGAGAAATGGACAAAAAAGTAAAACTCTTCCAGCAAAAACCCTATGTATTGTGTTCGCCACAAATACAACGTTTCCCATGAGCTGGACCACCCATTTTTGAACGAAACAGAGTGCCTAGCTTAGGACAAAGAAGTTCCGTGCGCAACGCAACGTCATTCATTATTCCGGCGCAAAACGGGTTGTCGGCCAGCGACCAAGCATTGTAATTCTTCCGTTGCCAAATCGTCCGTTCATATCTTTCTGTTTGATGACCCACAGGGGGACTAGCTGGTCTGATTTCCCCATTTGAGTTGGCGAACGGGTACGGCAAGGCGTATGGAAAGCTAGAGGAAGAAAAAAAAAACCGGGGGCTCTCCCGAACTGGTCATTTGCTTGTCGTTTTAGGGTTCGTACGTGGCACCCACACGGCTCTTGATCCAACTACTCGATTGCATAGCATTCATACCCGTACATAACCGCGTATTATGGTTGCCCCTCATACCGCGACGGTTCAAATATTAATGACACCGAGAGTACAAACGTGCATGTCAGGCGGCTAGGTGACAACAAAGGTAATCTACGCCTGCGCCTTGAACAAGCCCCATCCGGGGGACTCGCACAAATGCAATCGGCTGGATTCGGATAATTGACAGCGCGTCCTGTCCTGCTCAACATGATCTGGATTGCGGAACTGTGTGGCAGTGGGAAGCCTACTTCTTCTCCTTCTCTTCATGCAAATTGGCGCCACCTGTTATAGGTGTCAAAGGGGCTTGCGCGCGGACCCGATTGTTCGGGTTTAAACCCTTTTGTTTAATTTACGCCATAATTGAGGTAAATCGGCGTTGTTGGACTTGGACTGGAACTAGTTCAACAACTCATCCACCTTTTTTTTTTCGGTGGGTGTCCGCATGACCCTATCTAGGACAGGCGATCTATGCCGTGTATATGGAGAGAAATTCCTTGGCCTTGGTCACAGCAGTGCCTACTGAGACGCGGATGCCATTCTGGTCGGAGCAAAGTTAGGCAAATTGTCCTTGAGATTCCTGGGGTTCCTTGCTTGTGATAAATGCTGCCTTCCGGGTGAGTGTTCCAAGGCGGGGGCGCGGCTTTCTTATTATTACTCTCACGCGCTCTGATCGTCTCAATGCACCACAGATTGATGCATCCTTTTGTCTGTGCCTTCTGCCTTCTGCCCGTCCTTTCGCCCTGACGATTTCTATTTCGAAATTAGGGATCAGGGAGCCCCCATTTAGCCCGTGGGTGGAGTTGGTCGACGACCAAGGGCTGATGCTGATGACGCTCAGCAGATGACTTGATATGACCCCGCCATCAGTGCATCAATATCAGATCAGGTTTGGGGCTCGATCTGTCCAAAGCGGAATGTACGTACGTGCGTTGTAGGGGTTTTCACCAGTCGGGACGAGGGGCATCGTGCGCTGTGCCAACTCGGCAAAAGGTTCCTTGCTTGCCATATCAACGAGTAATGATTACAGCAGGAGGTGTCAACGGCATAGATCATCAAAGCGGCAACAAATACCAAAACACGGTACGAATGAATGACTGATACGTCGGGCGAGCTAAAGGCGGAGGTATAAAGTTTCTATGCGGACGTTTTGAAAAGTGCTACGAACTAACAATCCCTTGATCCCTTGATTCTGATTCGAAGAGGGTCCTACAGGCGCTGATCATTCGGATTGGTTCACAAGGCGCATGAGCTAAAGTGAACGCCGTAACTGTTACATTCAAATAGAAAAGGGGAGGAGGAGGTGGAGGCGCGAAATGATAATACAGTAGTGCTGTACGGCACCGGAATGAAGCTCCTCCTGAAATTTCTTACCTGTCGGAAAAGATGAGATGCCGGCCGATGCCTTTCTCAGGACGAGGCGTCATCGCAGCAAGGGGTGGGGGCTAGTGGTAATATGATTCAATTAGTAGGGTCGAATTAATGGTGATCCACTAGTACTGTTGGGCCAGATACGCCGACAAGTCCCGCCCGAGGAACAGGGCAGCGTAAGAAAGTGCGAGGATTATGAGTTTTATGTCAAATGGTGATGCGCCAGCCCTAGTACCCCGTAGGCACACGTGAAGGGCTAAGCTAATATTGAATTCGGTCTTTCCGAGCGAGGCGGACATGCGTAGTTACTGTATTCCTCAACTCAACCCGTACGCTGGCTGACGTTGCGCTCTCTCGTCGGCCATGACAGATTATGGTAATATTGAGGCCAGGCTCTTTTTTTTTTTGTATATGCTGTATATATATCGTCGATTCCACGATGTACACACGCGCGCGCTTACGAAGTGCGGTAAAAGTATATACTGTATGTAGTACAGCATCAGCACCGATAGGCGACGCAATGGAGTCACCGATTATTGCCCGCCGCAACAACGGAAGGGAACGCCAAAGGAAGGAAGGGAAGAAGAAACAGCAGCGTTGTGTGACAACTAGTCACGTATGGTCACATGTGTGAATTTGTGACAATTTTCGCCGCTGGGAGGCGCAATCAAACGGCAGCCTGTCGTCAACGTCGCCAACCGTAGTCTATTCACTCCGGCGAGCAAGCCCGCAGGACCTATCCACGCCTCCCGTCGTCCCTCTTACTCTCTTCCACTTCCTCTAACTCCCATCCTCTCTTTTTTTTCTCCTTTATCCTCCCCCGGTACCGCCTTTCCAGCAATTGTTGGCATGGGCGTCCAATTCGGGTCCTTCGACACCATTTGCCAGACAGCCGCACTGGTTATCTGCCCTTTAGTGGGTTCCGATCAGGGTATCGAGCCATCATGCTATAGTAGGAACGTGGATATTGCTGGTACACTCATCTTTCAACCTTGTGAGTTGTTTATTCCCCCCCTCCCGTTTTTGCGAGTGGCGCAAGCCCGCAACCTTGCATTTTTCTTAACCGGGTTTTCTCCTTTCCCCCCTCCCAACTGCTAGCGACATGCTTCGTCCACATCGTCGCTATTTTGATGACGGGAATAATGATTTATCACATTCGAAGTAAATACACCGCGGTTGGTAAGTCTATCCTTCCACATGCCGTCAAGCAGTCGGAGTCAATTATTGACTCTGCGTTAGGACGCAAGGAGATTGTCATGTTCTTCTATCTCTATGCGATCATCGAATGTCTCGCCTTCTTCCTCGATTCCAACATTATTCCAACTGCCAACGCCACCTATCCGGTGAGTATGCGCCGGCGCTTTCTCGGACAACTCTGATCAGTGCTCGCGTGGTTGCTGTAGTGGTTTGCGGCATCATACACCGGCTTGGTAGCTGCCGCCTATTGTTGTCTTCTCATCAATGGATTCGTTGGCTTCCAGTTCGCCGAGGATGGCACACCGTTATCATTATGGGTGCGGCCGCCTTTTTTTCCTCATCTTCGCGACGAGACAGCGCACTAAGACCATTCTCCGATTCATAGCTTTTACGGATCAGTTGCCTCGCTGTCTTCGGGATTTCCTTTTTCATCGCCATCGCGACTTTCAAGGGCTTTGTAGGATTCAAGAATTCCAGCCCCCTCGGACTTTGGATCATCTACATACTCTGGCCTTTGGTCTGCACGGTCATTTACGTCATCTCGCAACTGATCCTGGTCTTCCGTACACTGGAAGATCGATGGCCCATTGGCGATATCATCTTCGGGACGGCCTTTTTCGCGATCGCACAAATCCTCTTATTCGCTTTTAGCGCAACGATATGTGACGCCATCAAGCATTATATTGACGGACTATTCTTTTTTAGTTTGTGCATGCTTTTGAGCGTGATGATGGTCTACAAGTACTGGGACAGTATCACGGTGCGTGGCGCATGCATCGTATCTTGCATTCGCATGCTCATCGTATGGTGGCTGTTAGCGCGAGGACCTGGAGTTCTCCGTCGGCTCCAAAGCGGCTGTGTGGGAAGTTAAGGACCCGCTTCTAGCCGGGCAGGACTCGGAGTACGCGGAGGATGTTGCGAGCAACTACCACGGCGCACCAGGTAGCCTTGTGGGTGGGATCAGTGGACAGCAGCTTTATCAGAAGGGATACGGCGGACGTGGTTACCCACCATCGTCAGATAGGTATTAACAATGGATTCGATTGCATCCTTTTGTCTTGGTCTCTTTTTGCATCTCGTCAATATCATACCCACTCTCACGGACAGCCATTAGCTAGACCAATTGGGGCCAGTGATGATTGTAATACTCCTTCATACCATGAATCGAGCAACGTGATGTGAAAATGTTTCATCCGACTAGCATCCAAGCACACCTTCCACACCTTCGCCGTCACCTCACTTCACAAGAGAAAGAAACTATTCGATCACTTTTATTGGTTGGATAATGATCATAAATATTATACATGCTGTAACCAGACAAGATAGAGCTTCCCTCGAGCGCATATTCACGCTGTCACTGGGACTGAAAAAAGAAAACCAAGACCAGTTAGGTGGTTTTTTCCAAAAATTGCTGAAAGCCGGAGCTAACAGACGGGTTCGGATGTGTAATTTGCAATCAGCAAAAGACTGTGCCTCGGTAAAGACCTCACTGGCGACAGTACATGCCCTAGCACAAGAGATGGGGAAACAGGGGATCGCGTTGGGCACCTTATATATCTGAAGCGGTTTAGGGCTGGCAATTCGGCTAACCCCTGGTCCGTGCGCATCAAGCTGACTCACGTGCCAAATATGGATTACTATATTCTCTTGCTGGGCACGTAGAGAAAAGCCGGAAAAAATAGAATAAAATACAGCGACGGACAAGGACAGAGCGGATGATGATGATATGAGCAGTAGGAGATTTACATGTACAGTAGAATCACAAAAAGCTGCCACCCTTGCTCGCTCCAAACCTGTCCGACAAGCCCTTGGCGTCTTGTATGATCCTGCGCCGATCCTTCTCCTCCATCAACCTCCCGCCCATGGCCATGTCTCGTGCATGATCCCAGATCGCAGCTGGTTCCTCGGACGCACCCTCCTTGCGCTTCGCTTCTTCCTGTTCATGTGCCTTGATCAGTGACGGACCCCGGTGCGTTCGCTACGAAAAGTAAAGGGCGGTTCACATCAGCGTTTGTAATGGGATCCCCACCGGGCCCACCCCATTCGATCGAACGTTCGAAATGGTTAAACCTACCGTGTATTCGTCGACCTGCTGCCGCAGCTCGGCGTCGCGCTTCCGCCGCTTGGACGCATCGTCCTTCGCATGAGTGTCTAGATCCTGGTCCGGGTCCGCGTTCTCGACGCGTCGTTTGCGGCCCATCACCTCGTCGGCTAGGCGCTGCTGCCTCTCCGCGGGCGTCTCCGTCCAGAGCGTGTTGTCGACCACTTTGGCAGGCGCGGTCGAGCGGGAGAACTGCCGCGGTTTGTTCAGCTTTGTTGGATCGAGCGCTGTGTGTATGTCGTTGTCGTATGTGTCATCATCGTCAGAACGATTATCACAAATCGAAAAAAAAAGGCAAACAAAGAGGAATAGATAAAGATGATGGTGGTGGGGAGAGAAAGAGGATAATAATAATAAAAAAAGAATAGCGCACTTTTTAACAAATCTGAAGATGAAGGTGGGACGAGCATCCACTCCTCACGCTGGAGCGTCTTTGGTCGCGAAGCCTCCTGTAAAGCAGAAGCGGAGATGAGCACAACAGAAACACGCGCAGCAGCGAAGATGAACCGGGGTAGCACCGACGCACCTCGACAGCCAGACGCCTCTGCGCTTCCTTCTGCAAGAACTCCGTCACCGCGTCCTCGCGCGCATCCAACGACGATCCAGCAGCGCCCAGCGGTACAGGCCCGATCTCTTCGTCCTCAGAAGACTCCTCTTCCTCTTCTTCGCGTCGTAACGGGACCCGCGCAGGTCCCATCATACGTCGCGGTGCTACCAGTACTGATCCTGGTGCTGGTGCTGGTGCTGGTAGTGCGGATGCACCGGAAGGATTCGCGCGCGCGGCGGCCAACTCGGGGGGCAGCTCTGGGACATACGCATCCTCATCTTCTTCATCCTCTTCCTCTTCTTCGTAGCGGGGTAAGGGAAGCGTTGGCGGCGGCATCTGCGCGGGGATCACAGGTCCTATCGTTGACGGGCCGGCAGCGGCGGTAGTCACGGCCCCAGGCTGCTCAGCAGCCGCCGCTGACCCTGACACTTGCCGCGCAGCCTTTCCTCCGTGTACAGGAATTTGCGGACCAATGGAGGCCATTTTGACTGACGTCTCTCGAGTCAAGTTAGTTTGACGCGCTGCGAGCTTTCTCTGAAGTCTTGCTTGCTTACTCAGCTACTTTTTGTTCAGTTCAGCTTATGCGTTTATCTTTATCTGCCACAATTAGGTGGTGATCCACGACCCTCGCTCAATCGACGATGAGCTTGGGCCCCGGTGACGCAGCCTTACGTGCCCTCTCGCCCTCCCAAATCGCCTTTCTCGAGCAGCTCCCCAAAGCCGAGTTACATGCTCACTTAAATGGCTCGATACCCCTCCCTGTCCTCCAAGAGCTCGCGCACGAATACATATCGTCTCTAAGCACAGGTGATGATGCTAGCACCTCCTCCACCACCACGACATCTACCGCTGCTACTGCCGCCGCCCCCGTGGAAGCCCAAATTCGCGCCGAAGTGCAGCGCCTCCAAGCCGGCATAACATTTAATGCTCTCGAGGACTCTCTCGAGAACTTCTTCAAGCTCTTCTCAGCGATCTATTCTCTGACGTCGACGCCCGCATCCCTCAAACGCGCAACGCGAGGTGTCCTCTCGCATTTCCTCGATCCTCCTCCTCTTGGCCCCGCCGCAATCTCCACCTCTGCCCCGCAGGTCAATGGCGACTACGGAGGTGGAAGTGGAGGCGGCCACGCAGCGGTCTCGTACCTCGAGTTACGTACGACGCCGCGTCAGACGCCACATATGACTCGTCGGGTATACCTTGAGACTGTGCTGAATGAAATCGAAGCGCGCCCCCCGGACGCCGCGGCCTTGATCGTTAGTATCGACCGCCGAATGACGCCGGACCTCGCGCGAGAGATGATCGAGCTTGCGGTGCAACTACGCCGGGAGGGCCGACGCGTGGTGGGCGTCGATCTTTGTGGAGATCCAAGGGTACGTTTATTCCTCTTTGCGACAAATATCCACGACATTTGCTTGCTTTGCTGGTGATCACGGCAACGTCGTCGGGAAAAGGCGTGATGGGACTCACTGTATTTCAAATTTTTTATCCCAGCAAGGCGGGTGATATGACGAACTTTGTCGAGCTTTTCCGCATTGCGCGTGCGGAGGGGCTGGGAGTTACCCTGCACATTGCGGAGGTACGTGTATATTGACCGGTTGAGGTTAGGGGAGTTTTCCCCCTCAACTGCATAGTTTGAAGGATAATGACGATGACGACCTAAGCTGTCGGAAAATACCGCGGCGGAGACGAAGGCACTGCTAAGTTGCGAACCACACCGCCTCGGACACGCGACGTTCTTGGACGAGGAGCACAAGGAAGTCGTGTTCGCACGGGGAACTTGTATCGAGATCTGTCTCACGTCGAATCTCGTGTGCGTATTTCCTTTCTCCGTACTTTGGTCTTCTCCGAGCGTGAGGTCACCGAGCCCTTGCAGATGCAAAACGGTGGAGGAACTCCAAGATCACCACATCCAGTATTACCTTGCTCGGAACCACCCCATCGCCATCTGTGTATGTCCATTTCATCATTCACGCATACGCACTTGCCTCTTTTATCCTCATATGTCCGGCCCGTCCTGGCTGACCTCGTGGCCCATGCATAGACCGATGACATTCTACCGTTCCGCAACTCCATATTGGGCGAATATGCGTTATTGATGGCACCCCAACCGGTCGGTCTCGGACTAACAGAAAGCGAAATAGAGACCATCGCCCGCATGGGGATGGAGAGTCGTTTCCCCAGCGGACTACCATAGACGTCGATCTGAGCGGATTGTGCCCTCGGGAATTGTGGCGGAGAATAGATGATTCCATTGCACAGATACATATTACTCTGGCAGGGGCGATAAACGCAATTTCCACTCATCGCCCGCCTGTCACTTCGAGCGTATGGCCGGTCACGTATGAAGCGAGTGGAGATGCCAAACTGCCCCCACCCAAAGTCCACACGTAAGTTAGTTCCAATCGGCGGGCAAGGTGAAACAGACGCACAATAGCATTCCTGCAGCAGCCTCGTCCGCGGTGCCCGGACGGGCTAGGGGGATTCGTGAAAAGGTTTTGAGGTCGGGAACACCCGTAGATGTCGGTGCTTTTGCGCCCGGAATCCCGAGGGCAACTTTCTTACCACCGATCTCGATACTTACACCATCCTCCTTGGCCGCGGTCAACCTACCGACACCCATGATCAGCTCGGTTGGATCCTGCTCCAAAACTAAAATGAACGAAGCGGGGTATGTATGCTTACCGGGTGAGAATGTACCCAAATGCGATGGTGTTGGCGCGCACGCCAAAGGGACCCCACTCCTGCGCGATGGTCTTGGTAAAGCCGGTGATGGCCGATTTGGCGGCGGCATAGTTGGCCTGGCCGACGTTGCCGTGAAGACCGGAGACGCTGGAGACGTTGATGATGCTGCGGTTCTCGGGAACACTGCCAGGTTCGATCTTGATGCGCATGTATGGCGCAGCTGCGCGGATGAGACGGAAGGGGGCGCGGACGTGGACCTTCATCATGATGTCCCATGCATCGTCAGGCATCGTATGAAGCATGCGGTCGTAAGTGAACCCGGCTGTTGTGACCACGCGAGCACCATTGGCGAAAGAAGAGAGCACAAACAGGGCTAAACGCACCATTATTGACGATGTGATTTAGCTTGCCATACCGCCTAGAGAAGGAAGAAGGGGAGATGGACAACAAGGCACAATGTGTTAGGAAGGGAAAGGCGTATGAGGCGGGGAAATTAGTTGTGCATACTTGATTGTGGCATCGAGAAGTTTGGCGGGGAAGTCATCTGCGGCTACATCGCCACCTACCGCAATGGCATCACCGCCGGCAGCCTTGATTTCGTCGACTACGGCCTGCGCCTTCTTTTCGTCGAGGCTACGTTTGTGTCAACGATGTACGGCGCCCCATCAGCACCACGGTTTTACGTGTAAGTGAGAGACGGGGAAAGAAGCGCTTACTCGCACACGACGACCTTTGCACCTTCCTTGGCAAAGAGGAGGGCCGCACTTCGACCGATTCCCTATGCGAGCAAGCGAGCGAGCGAGCCACGTTTTAGATTTTGGGAATGAATGATGGGGATGGTCAAATGCCCATTCGTCATACCTGCGCAGCGCCTGGGTGGTGGGGAAGTTGAGTGAACTGTCAATCGACATAAAAGGCGGAGCGCCCGGTGGGGTATACCTGTGATTATGGCAACCTGGCCATTCAAGAGGCCACGAGTGGAATTGCCAGAAAGATGGTTGGCAATTTGTTCAAGGCGTTGAGAGGAAGACATAGCGGACCGAGGTACCGCCACCCCCGCATGCTTGGTCACTTTGTGGTGAGGTCATGCGTCCGTGTGTCCGTCTACTTGTCGTGTCATGTCATGGTTTCTCCTTCGCCTGTCATTCCAGTCACAATGGATCCCCCTACATCCCCCATCGTTTCTGCTACAGAACTGTCCGTCGAATCGAGAGGCGTTCGATTTGATGACGAGTGCATCCTAATTCCGAACCCACAGCCTCGTTCCCGCATGCCGAAACTCTTAGCCAGGCCATCATCTTTCATCTTCAAGAGGAAACCACCACCGCAAGAACTTACACTTCCCGTCTCCCCTCGTGACCATGACGCACCCCAGTCTCCAACCACCCCCAGACCCGCGTAAGCACCGTTTAATCTCCAAACTCACTTTCACACCCAATGACATCGACATCCGTCATCGTCGTCTCTTTGTCTCCAGTCTTTCCAGAAAATTCAGTCTCAACGAGGGCAAACCTCCTGCTCTCATCCAACGCCGTGCATCCCTCCCACCGCCGTCTCGTAGCCCCCACCGCGCCCGGGACCCCGCTCTTCCGCACACGCCCCTCGTGACGGTACCCCTCCGCCCATGTTGCCCCAATTGCTTTTCTGCAACGGAGCGCGCCGCCCTCCAAGGTGACAGCTGGACGGAAAACTTCTCTCGCGCAGCCCGCAAACGACGCGGCCCAAGCGAGGATAATCATCCACGGCCCCCGCACCTTCTCGCCACAGACGGTGGAACCGCGACAACCGCGACGATTCAATGGTCCACGGTTTCGTCGGAAGATGCATCCCCCCCGATCTCCGCCTTTCATTCCGTCCTCGTCGTAGACGAGGCTGATCGAGAGGAGTCGTCGGGCCTCACAGACGACGTGGCCGCCACGTCCACGTCCAGCGAGGAGGGATTTAGCGCGATGCAGAACCGATTCGATCACCTGTCGATCCAGGATCCCGAGAACGACGGTGTCCTCCCTCCGTTGCTCTCACGGAGCGATACCTGGCTATCGCCCATTCCTAGTGGTAACCCGTCAGTCGACAATCTCTTACCTACCTGCACGGTCACGGAGGACATCGATGGCTTACCGACATCTTGCTCCCCTACGGCATCCTCATTGTCGCCCCCCGCTTCTCCCTTGCCCGAAACGCCGTCCTCGTCGTCCTATTCCACACCTACCTCTTCCCCAACGATCCCGTCGTCACCTCGGCAAAAGGGGCGTGAGTCGTCGTCACCGCTTAGTTCCTTCCGCATTCCCAAAGGCTCCGCGCTATTACGTACCGGCTCCGACATCCTCAAGGGTGTCAGTGTGCTAGGGGGCAGCGGACCGATCTGATATTCATATTGTATCCTTGGCATTTATTTTTCTTGTTGCTTTGGATGCGTGGTATTTTGGTTTTTGCTCTTGCTGTCTGTTAAATATTCACAAGTATCTATCGTGTAGTACACCATTCAGTAATGATTGATTATCTTCGAAACAATATGATGCCTTGATACTTTTTAGGGCTAAATTGAACACCTTGAACGTCATGCCCGCCTCAGGCTTTCATCATTCGCCAATCTTCCTCTCCACCCCGGAACTCGGGTCATTATGTGGAGCTGCAGGCATGGTGAACCCCATACTGACTGGGCCAATTGAGGAACCAGTCAGCGGGTATCCCTGACCTGATCAAAGACGGCGCCGCACAATGAACATGCATTTGTTTCTTTTTTTCTCAAGCAGGAATGAAGTCTATTTTCCATTCAACGCAATTAGTCAGATGCTGTAGTAGTGAGTGTAGTCGCACGCACTTCCGGAACGGCGATGGCGACTCCGACCGAGGAGATTGCTCGCCACGATGCAGTTCTTGTTTTCCCTTTTCTAGCCACAACAGTACGCTTACGTCACATTGACGATCACCACACGCCGTAGAACGCCGGCGCACAATATCTTTGGGATCCCCTCTCCGATACCCGTCATGACGCAGAGACCTTGTCAATCCCGGAGTACAGGAAAGAGAAAAATGGAAACCACTCAAGTATCGATCAACCTTCGGTCCCCCAGAAATTTCTGCGCATGTGCTAGTGGCGGCGGCGGCGTCTCCCTTCCCCCTTCTTCTTTAGCACCACCCGGAGTCGATAACCCCAAGCCTCGGACGCAGTAATTATCAGGGACGTACTATGATACGACAGCTGCGCTATCATCCTGCCAATCTAGGGGTATTTCGTTCTTCCGACATCCCCCTCCCCGGTTCGAAATGACGATCGTCATCATGTCTATCTGACAATATCTCCTTACAATTTCGGTCTCGTCCAAGGTTCCAGCTCAGACACACCACAGGCCGGCTCTTGCACAAAGTAGCGGTACAATAACGATATTTTTATGTTGCTGACGGTCCCTGCCTCATTGCGCCACTACAGTAAGCCCGTACGTACCCCCGGAAGCTAGCAGAAGCGATAAACGATCTCGGAAAATTTCCATCGACTACAATGGGCTTCGAGCTCTGGAATCTATCTATTCTCCTCGCTGCGCAGGGCTGGACCTTTGCAACGGGGCTCATGATCAGACGAAGCCCACACAAAGTACGTTTCGTTTTATTAACTCAAACCTTGTGGCCTCCCCTGGATTTCAATCCGGCATCCCCAAGGCCGCTTGCGGCATTTTTTTTCCATCGCTTCTAACTTGGCGCAAAAAGTTCCGTGGTTGACTCCGACAGATAGAGAGACGTCATGTCATCAGTATGTCATCCTTAGGGCAGTCATCGGACCGATGTCACGGAAGGATCAGGGGGAGTGGGAGTGGAGTCAATTTTGCTTTGCTTATTTTTTTGATTTACTGGTTTAATTTTTACCCTCCTGACCTTGTCTTTACACCTCTCTGCCCCTCGTCTCGTCTCGAAGAAGGTTTGCCCGACGCCAATTTTCGCCATTTCGTGGACCGACAGTCCGTCGATTGGTTCGCGATTTGGCCTCGTCGTTTCGTTAGTCCCCGTGCTACACCGTGAAACCATCGATTGTTTCCCCTTCCCCAAGGCTTCCATTGTCCAAACCCTCGTTTTCATCACCCATAAGTGTTTCTGGTCTTGCGGAAATACGGAATTGGCTTTCGCCTGATAACATATGACACGGTTCGGGTGACGTCTCTGCCTTCATGTTCATCTCATACTCATCATACAGATCAGAACGGCCAGGGGTCATCTTCTCTTACTCGATCTTGAACTTACAGCCTTACTTCAAAAGTTTGGGCCGCTGCCCGCTCCTACACAGAACTTAATTGTCATAGAGCGGCGGTTGCGAGGGCCCGTGTCCAATCAATTGTAAAGTTCGGACCAAGACCGCATTGGCTCTCAGATAGATCGCGAAGAAGACAAAAAAGACAAAAAAGCCATGTTTCTGGTTGTGTCTCAGAGCAGCCAAAGTAGGACTCTACCGAACCCGTTCGCTATCTGTCTTTGGAACCGAGCTTTTTTGGGTGCGATATAGGGACATTGAATATCGCCTCGCCGGCCACGGTCTGTGGTCTCCGAATGCGCGTGGCCCCATTCATGTGGTGCAACAGCAACTTTGCAAACTTAACATTGTTTTCTTCTGGTGGGGTTTACGATGTGCCGAATAGCTTGCACCCCCTTCTTCGCCGCTGCCCACATCCTTTCCATTCCTCAGGCGACTCCCCAATACGTACCCAGGCCAAAACAATACACAACTCCCGTCGTCTTCTTGTAGGTTACGAAGTGTTGGCTGACCGCGGGGACTACTGTCCGTTCCCCCATGACTTAAGAATTTTTGGCTGTTGGCTGTGTCTCGTTCTTCGGAATCTTCTCCTTCGAGTCTTCTCCTGGTAATCTATTTTGACGGGTTTAGCTCAAACATATAGTACGATGGCATCACGTCGGCCGCCACATGTGGAGAGTCAGATGCCGCTTACATGGGCTTTCTGTGATAGGTTGAGCCAGATTCCGACCACTAAGGTTCCTCCATGTACTCAGGTCCACTGCACCTCGTGTCAGAACAGGCCGGATGCTTTCTACCCGCGCCCGCAAATTTCCGCTTGCGTTCCTATTCGTCGATCCAAGACCAACGACCCTTACAACAGATTTAATTCGCCAGCCACAAACTAGATACTAGCACCGCACGCCGGCGCCCACGGTTAACGTCATCCAGCCAATCCGAGGTCGCGGTCCAAGCGTTAGAAGGAACCGTGGTGGAGGAACCAATAAGATGGTGTTTTACTTTCCTGATGCCAGTACCGCTTCTGCTATTCGCTCCGGAGTTTTCATCCTCTTACGTTGGGACTAATACCCATCGTCAAACCGTTAACTCGGGCTTTCCGTCATGGAAGCGTCGCTGTAACAGCACCCCTCCGGACTCGGACTTCCGAGTACCCCAAATCGCTTGAGGGTTGAGGTCGCCGTTGCCTCAGGCCCGAGGCACGCGTAGTCGGTGAGGTATGGTCCGTACGGTATGGGATCTCGCGTTGACGTTGTAGAGAAGTTTTCGCTCTCGGTTGCTTCGATGTAACTCTAACTTAAGTTCGAGACGCAAACCAAGATGGCCTAATTTTTTTTTCGCGTGATCCTATGAATGATCTATTTTATTTCAGGACCTTTCTTTCCCCGTAAGTAATGAATGTGTTGTGACTGCCCGAGCTGGAAGTATCAAGGTGTGGAGTCTGATGAACACAACAATACCCTTCACAGGGTACTAATGTATAGCACATACCCCAGTCACTGCCACCTATGTGCCAGGTGCAACTATACTGCTTCTCTTAATACTTCAAGCTTCAACACTATATGCGGAGTCACGGTGACCCTGTCAAAATCTGGCAATCGCGTTGCTACCTATGACTTTGTCGTGATGCAACAGAAATTAATGAACAGCAAGATACTACACTAGTGCACGGGAGGCTTAACATGTCACTAACTCTCTCGACAATATTGGCGGGCACTGTGTGCACTAGCCATTCAATCGACTCATGTCCGATCGTCATTTCATCCAGAGCACCAGTCCAGGCATTCCCGCCTGTATTTCCCTGTGATACCACTACTCCACAGCAGATAATACCTGGTACTACTATCACGAGTATTTCCCACCCATAGCCCCAAGTTGTCGCCATTTTCTCTTGACTATGTCACCTACTACACTCGAACGAGCATCCCCAGCCTACTCGCCAACTTTGCCTAATTCAGGCACTTTCTTTCTCTCACCACTTCCTACCGACTCAGTACATCCTCTTCTCTTCAGATACCACCCATTCTCGTTCATGGAACCAGGACCTCATCGCAGCCTTCTCATCGCCTGCTTTATTCGCGCCTTCCGAGCGCCCTCTTCCAGCTCAGCGAGACCATACCATGTTGACCTTACCATCACTGCGACCTCTCTTTATGCAATCTCGACATGGTTCATATGACTTGAGAACAAAGTTATTCTGCATACCGGACACGCTGCGGAGGTGCCAAGTAGTGAGGTCACCAAAATTCCTTTCATTATCACACGGCTTCGCTCAGGCCGTGGCCGCCACTGCATGGGTGTTGTAGAGCACGACCGGGTAGGCCGAGCAGGGTGAGTCTAAGGACGTGTGGGAGGCGCGAAGCGAGCGAGGATTGCAGAAACAGCGAGGGCGCGGCGACTTGGTTCCTCATTGAGGGCTGTTTTGGACAAGGACTGGAGAGGACTCGGAGACCTAAGGAAATCACACAGGGATGAGGAGAATCGAGACATCCAATACCTGGTCTACGAGGCTAGCCTCTTAGAGCGTATTTTATACAGTGTGTGCTACTTCCGATGTACGAGTGCGGCATCTGCTATATAAGCTAAGGGACAGAGAGATTCGAGGAGGTAAAAAATTGCAGCAAGATGAATGTGACAGCAAGTGCGAGCGTATCGAAGCGAGTGAGAGAAGCAGTAGTTGATCGCGAGGAGGGTAGGATGAGACAGGCATAGGCAAGCAAAGAATGGGGAACGGAGGGTGGGTGATGACAACAAGGAACACATCAAAATAACGAAATATCTTGAAACGAGACACGGCTCCGCCGTTTTCCGGAATCTTTCCAAAGGGGTCCTCACGCGGTACTACCTCCGCCGCTACACCCAGGATCGCCCTTGGCCGTTTCGCGAATCGCCTTGTATCATATAACCTTGGGTCCACATAAGTAGGGTGACATGTAGATGACCACAGACAATAACGCGACTCACCTAGCCATTATACCCCACCTTCATCGGCGCCGTGTTCCAACAAGAGCTTCATAATACCCTGATGACCTCCTACTGATGCTTCCTTGTATGGCGTACGGCCCTTGTTATTCCGTACATGAATGCTCGCCGCGCTGCGCTCAACTAGTAACCGTACGATTTTGAGGTGTCCTGCTTGTGATGCCTGATGTAATGGGGACTGGTTGCTATCGTCCAGAGAATCCACGTCGGCGCCAAACTTTATGAGCACCTGAACAATGCCGAGATGTCCCTGTTGTGACGCGCTATGCAACGGTGTCCAGTTACTGTTGTCCCGCGTATTCGCGTCGGCGCCGTAGTGAAGGAAAACCAGAACATCTCCAAGACGCCCTTGGCGGGCGGGAAACTGCAGTGGAGTCCAGCCGCCCTGGTCCAAGACACCTGCATCTGCCCCACGTTCGAGGAGAAGTTGAACCACTTCCGAGTGGCCTTGTGATGACGCCGCATGCAGTGGAGTCCAGCCACTGCTGTCCCGGGCATTTAAATCTGCGCCGTGCTCGAGAAGAACACGAAAGACTTCCATATGGCCATTTTGCGATGCATAGTGTAATGGAGTGCAGTTATTAGTGTCGCATGCACCCACGTTTGCACCATGATCAAGGAGAGAAGAGGCGATTTGAGCATGGCCATGTTGCGACGCTCGATGCAACGAAGTGCAGTGATCGTTGTCCTGCGCATTTACATCTGGATCTGCATCCGGGCCGTAGTAACGAGTCGAATGACGGTTGAGAAGGGCCCTAGTAATTTCCAAGTGTCCACATTGTGACGCACAATGCAATGGAGTTTCGTTATTCTCGTTCTGAGCCATTTCATTCGCCCCGCGCTCCAAAAGTGCGCATGCGAGATCTAAGTGCCCCCCTGTCGATGCACCGTGCAAAGCAGTCCACCCATGCTTGTCCTTGGCTGTCACATCTACACCTCGCTCGAGTAAACCATGTGCAAGTCCTACATGTGCCCATTCTATGGCTTTGTGCAGTGGAGTCAACCCAGCATTGTGTTGTGCTATCACATCAGAATACGCTTTATCCAAAGCCTCATCAAGAGTCGGGTTAGATGAGGCAAACAAAAGGCAGGTATGCTCCAGAATGAGAGTTGTCACTATTGTATGTGTTAGATATTGCAGAGGTAGGCAGCAGAAATATACCAGTCATTGTGTGATATACATCATTATTAGATATCAAGAGGGGTGGCTGAAAATGTGTTAGCAAAGACAAGATAGAACATTGAACAACAATAGTACATTAGTAATAAATGACTTTAGTTTGGAGAATAACACCTACAGTGTAGAGAATGAGAGAAGTGATAATATAACGAGCAAGCAAACAATATCCCTTACATTCTGGCAGATACAGAGAGAAGGGACAAGTTACTGCACCAAAAATAAGCAAGTGATAAACACTCACCATCTGGAAAGCACAAAATAAAGAAAGTCATCACACTGAAAAAAATGAAGTGAGGGCACCCACTTCCTGTCAAGCAAAGATAAATGTGTAAAAAGTCAAGACATTAAAAGAAATTTAGAAGGTGAGAAGTACCCACATTCTGTTGGTATAGAGGGAGGGGCAAGTTAAAACATCAAAGTCTAGCAATGGGCACTCACATTCTGCTAAGCACAAAAAAACAGACAAGTTAAGATATTAAAAGAAGGAAAATTAAAAAGGGGGCACTCACAAACTGTTAAGGTAAAGGGAGAAGTGAGAACACTTAAAGAAAGCTTCAAGAAAAGGCACTCACATCCTGTTAGAAAGTGAAAAATCAGAATAGCAAAAGTGAGCAAAAGAGTAATAAAAGTGCAGATTAAATTAGAACAGAGATTATAGATAAGGAAGGACAGACTAACAGGATACTAAATAGTAATATTCCTTTAGCTAGAAACAGTTCAGAACATGGTGTAGTGCGAGATCCGAAGATGCACGCTGTGAGTTTGAAAAAGGGTGGAAGGTTAAAGGGGTTAAAAGAGAAGAGAATGGGCTCGCAATCCCAGAGGGATGCAAACGCGTTGAGGCCGAGACTGCGGGCGCACAGATTCAGGGGTAAATGGGGTGTCGGTTTGGTGCTTCGATCGATTCCTCTTTCGAGGACGCGTCGCCCTTTTGTATTCGCGAGATATTAGGTATTTACATTCAAGGCTGTACTACTTAGCCTAAAGGAGATAGAGAAGGAACGAGACAGTTGCAACGTCGGCTGGCAGGGAATGGACTCAGAATTCGGGCGTTGATAATGCCAGTTCCGAGGCTAGCGCACGTCGCTCCCTTACAATGGTATAACAATTTACCCAGATCAAAGAAAATGCTACTATGCATAATTTTATTACTTCTTCAGTACCATAACCTCCTTGTTGAAATGCAGGATAGATCCTACAATAAGATTACACCTCTTATTCTTATCCCACAACACATTTATACTTACCTTGTAATAGCTTGATTTATGTGCAGCTTCATATTATCTCTCTGTACAGCCAAGAGTATTGGGAAAAAGATGCCACCAGAGAGTGCCCTGACAGTCATTTCAATAAGATCATTACATGTATGGTGGGCTCTGCAATTGTCTGCAAGACAGAAATTAGTGCAATATATGTTGGTCAGTTAACAGAATTCTCACTTGCCAAACATACACATAGTGGGGGTCCTGTAAGAAGACCCAGATAATCTTTATTAAATATTCTTTCAACCTCGGCATTAAATTCTGTTATGTCGTGTTGTGTATCCTCCAATCTCAAGTAGATCTCACGCCTGAATTGATCATACTTTGTGAAAACTGCAATCACAGGAACTTTGAATAAAAAGATGTCAACCTCAGCCCACACTGTCACATTTAACATACCATTCTTATCTAGGCAGATTTCTTCAAAGTGCTCTAAATCTAGTGACGGCCGAAAATTGTCCATCGGAACGCAATACCTGAAAGGCAAATCTTGTGAATTTACAACTATAGTAGATACCTAGAGGGAACAAACCATATCGCATGCAATCTATCCTTCAATCGCCTCTCCTGTGACTTACGATGGACGAATTCTTGCACAACCTTCAGCTCCGGTTCATCGCCGGATTCAAATCCGTGGAAAACATAACCATCACGGCCGGAGAAGATAATTTCGTCCTCAATATTACGCGTACCAAGCTGCACAAGTAGGATATTCACGATCAGCCGTCACTTACAAGAATAAGCCTGCTCAACTCCCAGAAAATCGTTGGGTTGAATCTGGCTAGATAAGATGGAAAGTGCCACTAAGAACGAAAGTTGAACATACTTCCGTGCAATTTCCTTGTTCATCACGCTTGTAGGCAACCGGACACTCTGTGGTGTTACATACGCGTCGCAAGATGGTTGTCTTCCCCGCATTTGCTCTTCCAATAATGAGGACTCGGAGCCTGGCATCCGAGTCACTGGGTACTCGGGGAAGATTCTGCTGTGCACCCATAGTACTCAAGTGTTGTGTGAATCAGTGTGATGGAAGGTTGGCAAGCTGAACACGCGTGAGATCTGGACTTGTGTGGATGACAAATGGGAATGTAGTTGCCAGAGTACAGCTACCATCGATACGAGATTCAGTGTGAAGTGACGCGGTGGCGGCGGCACAAGTTCCCACAAGACGAAAGCGCGCACAAATCACCATTCACGACATACTTGACACGTCTCCATGAATCTCTCCTGAAACGCCTTGATTATCTTCAACCTACTTTCCCTTTTCCGCTCAAAGGTACCATGTCTCAAGATGTCATCGCCGACACCGCTCTCCGTATCGTCGTCACGCCGTCGCAATCTTCCTACTTCGCAGGCGAGCCCCTCTCTGTGACCATCACAATCACCAATACACGCCCGCCCCAGGCTTCGCACGTCGTGCAGCCACGCTCGACGCATAAGCGCAGCGCGCATTCCGTCAGTTCTGCCCGACTCGCACGTCCGCCCACATCTCCCGGACTACCGAAGAACAACCCCTTGAACACCCCGCTCCGTCAGACTCCCCCTAAATCCTCCGTGCCCACGCGCAAAGGCTTGATTGGGACGGCACCCCCGGAGAATGGTCCGCCCAGCGAGAGCGTCTCGGAGAGGCGGCTCCCTGCAAAGTCGCATTCTGTCGACCTACAATTACATGAACTCCCCAGTTCATTCCAAGATGACTTGAAAATGTTGTCGCTCCACGCGACCCGCCGCGCAGGTGGGTCTTTCCTTTTCTCATGATGAACATATTTCCTCAAATCCGCAGGGCTAAGCTCGCCCCGCGCCTCGTCCCCACTCGCCCGCACATCTTCCACACCCGTCCCGCCAAACCACCCTCATGCTCGGAAGCCTTCGATCGTGGATGGCCCGGTTCCAATCCCACAGAGTGCTTCCGCCTCGTCTTTCGCGCTTTCCCTGGATCCGATCTCCGAAAGCATGTCGCCCATTCCACCCACACCCCCGTTTCCTTCGCCTGCACCTTCGCCATCCCCATTCATATCTCATCACGCAGCGGGTAACTCCCAACCCGCCTCTCGTGTCCATCAGGCACGGGCAGGAGCGCACCACCATCCGCAAGCCGTCTTGGGGAATGGTCATCCCTCTTCATCTCTCAAGTCTCTTCCAAGAGACAGCACCAAAGAGCTGGTCCTGTACGCATATGTGCACCTTACAGGGTCGCTTTTTCTGCTCCCCCCGCCGTCACTTGCGCGTACCTCAGCGCTCGCTGCATTGCAGAGACACAAGCGTGGTCCACGCGGCGGGGGAAGCATGGACATTGGCGTCGCGTCTCCACACTCCCGTGGCCACGAGCGACGCAGTGCGAGTATCGCCGGAAGTTTGTGGGGGTTAATATCGTCACCTGCTTCCGCGGTTCTGAGCCCCGGCCATCGTGCGCGTATGCCCTCGTACGGTGGTTCTCCAAATCTGCCCGCGACACGCAGTCTTGCCGGTGCAGGTGCCAAATTAGCGAACAACCAGACAGAAGGTGTAGGACTCGGTCTCGGCGGAGTGGGCCTTGGCCTGGGCGCGGTTCAAGAAGGCGAAGAGTGGGACCCTGAGCAACCAATGCCTGTCTTTGAGGTACCGCCGGCCATGCTTGCCGTGGATCTGAGTCTGGGACCAGGGGAAGAACGTAGTTGTGAGTGCAGAAAGCATTTCAGTGGCCCGTGCTTCTGACTCTGACTCGCTTGGCTTGCTTAAGTCACTTATACCGTGAAACTGCCATCGAACCTGCCTCCGACATACAGGGGTCGTACACTCAGGTTCTCATACCAACTGTCTGTCGGAACATGTCGAGCGACTTCGGGTACGCCGAACAGCCAGAGCAGAGTGATGAAAGTGCCCATACGTATTTACAATCATGTCTCTGGTAGGTTTCTTCTCTGTTTCACATGATTGGCCTGACGGCATGTCCGCCACAGCCAGCCAACCACCACATTGGTTCGATTTACTAACGGGCTCAGCGGAACATGGAGGGAGGTTTGAAGAGAAGATTGAAGAAGGGCCCCGGGACCTTCAATGTACGCGTCTTAATCTGTCTACTCCTTTCTCATGCCGATGTTTCAAAAGCATCACGGTCAAACCCTTCGAGGGCCTCGCGCGGCTCCATCAGCGATCTACGAACATATGCCCTGCTTCTACTAGAGCCGGATCCTGTCGCATTGTCCGCATTTCCAACCGTGCGAGCCACGATGGACGATCAGGAGCTGCACGGATCTGGAGGCCTCACGGGCTGCCGCGAAGCTATCGAAGTTCTTACGCGTGTTCCCAAGAAGGTTTCGTACGACGTGAATAAGGATGGGGTCAAAGTTGCCGTGTTGACATTCATGAAATCGGCGTGGCGGCTTGGCGAGACCGTCTTAGGCGTAGTCGAATTGAACGATCGCGAGGGACGCGCACACATCCTCAAGGCAGGCACAGTTCTTATTACTCACATCCGGTGGGACGGGTCTAATCGATAGTTCTTTTCTCCTCGTGCGGCCTACATAGCTCTCGGCCATGCTCGAAGCGCATGAATCTCTCCCGTCCGAGATCGCTAATCCTCCCGACGCACGACACGCTCCTTACATGCGCCGCGTGCACGCGGAGCACCACGCATCATTCATGCCGCAGACGCTTCGCACGACCTTCGCGCTTGACATCCCCCCGGATGCTGCACCAGCTTTCCGACTCTCACTAGGCAGCACGTCATCCGAGGGCGGTCTCGCGTGGAAGGTGCGCCTCTGTCTCCTCGTGGCGGTCGCTGCGCCCAGCGCGCAGGTCCGCGGTTTGGTGCGCGAGGGACCCCGCGGGCAGTGGGGCAGCTCATGGGTGGCGACGGATAGCCTCGCGCCGCTTCAGCGGCCGCCGAAACCCGTTGAGCCTCCCGATTCTCCTACGCCAGCGAGTGCCCAGGCCGCGTCGCCGCAGACGCGCTCGTGGGTGTCGATGCTCACGTCGACGTTTTTGAGCATGTCCGAAGGCGGATTCCATGATGGTGACGAGGGACAGGCGGACGAGGATGCGGAGGGTGAGATCGACCTCGGTGCTGGGGAGGAAGGCTGGCGGGAGGTCGCGGTTGAGACCGTTGAGTGTGAGGTACCAGTGACGGTTTGGCCTGGGAACACTGCATTCAGACCTGAGCATGTCGTATTTGATGTCTAGCTTATTTTTCATACATCCGCCTCTTCCATCACAGAGACGATCTAAATA
Source organism: Russula virescens (assembly GCA_003316435.1). Taxonomy (NCBI): domain Eukaryota; kingdom Fungi; phylum Basidiomycota; class Agaricomycetes; order Russulales; family Russulaceae; genus Russula; species Russula virescens. The sequence goes on from QFEY01000009.1 coordinate 218,955, forward strand.
TTGACGCGAGCTTGCTACCTGTCCGAATAATTACTCGACACCAGGCCATCTGGGCAAAACAGGACAAAGTTGTGGTTTCAACTAATGTTACAATGTCGGTGCGAACATGTCGAGAGCTAAATGCTTTACAACGCCAGAAAGACAGAAGATAGGAGACATCGTAACGTAAACATTCGTCAATTCCTATTGCGCCTCGTTTTCGCCTTGACCATCTCCTGCGGTGCCCTACGAGTCATGTAATACCTCAGAGACAACCCGAGGAAGAGGAATGGACCACAACGTACTTTCTGCCCTTATTTCTAGGGTCGGTTCCTCCAGGTTCGTCGACGTCCATCCCGTCCGCGTCGCGCCCGTCCTTCCGTGCGGCGGCAGCGGCAGCGCGCTTGCTCGCGTTCTGCTTCTCCCGCAGACGATCCGCGACGTCTTTGAGCACCACGTTGAGCGCTTCTTGGTGCTCGTTTTCCTCGCGCGCTCTGGTCGCGCTGTGTTGTGAAAGCGAGACGAGTTTCGAGTCTAGGGTCTGGAGGAGCGTCGCGGTCGTCGAGGACCTGTTTATTTTTATTTTTATTATTTCAGAAGGTGATTCGGTTAGACTGGGGTAAAACGGAGGTGGCGGGGGTACTACTTTGGAACGTGCTACGTACCAGTCTTCCAAGGCAGTCAGGATTTCTGTGATGGCTTCGTGGGGGACGTCCCTGCCGATGGTATATTCGACCTCGAACTGCTGCTCCTTTTGGTCGAGTCTCCCGCGGATGATGTCAAGATAGATGGCCTCAATGATAAGATCCTCTAGCTGCCGGATGGTGGGGATGTCTAAATTCGTTTGTAAGTAGGAATAAGGGAGGACCTGTCTCGCTAGTCAAGTTCTAGAATAAAAGGGGGAGAGGATCGAAAGTTTACTCTTTGTTGCATCGCATAGCTAAGGAGAGTTAGGTGCTTGAGCTTGTTCACTTGTGCTGGTGTGAGTTCTGGCAGTGCCGTCCTTTGTTCTAGTCAGAGAATCCGTTAGCCGTGGTATGACGTGGTGGTTGAGACAGCATCGTCGTACGGAGGTAATCTTGATAGGTTTTGTACGCGAATATCTCGAGTAATGCATAATGCGCTCGGTGTTGTTCGCTGCTCGCAAGCTGAAAGAGTCGTATGAGACGATTGGGACAGGCGTAAGACGGATTCCGTCGACGCACTTCTTTGATGCTCGGTGCATCGAGCAGTTCTGCGAAAAAGTACACGCCCTGAGCAGATATCGCATCGAGGATCAACTTTGCCGCGGCTGCGCCTTTTGCAGACTTGGAAATGAGCAGGAATGGCTCTAACTTTGAACCTAGATGAGATCCGAGCTCCATGGAACAAAATCCGTTGAGGTCGTATTCGAAGGGGATGCGTGGATAGGGTCGCCGTCGTGGAGAGTGCCGCTGGCGCAGTGATTAATCAATTCGCTCACGTGCCGTATTTCAACGCGCCCCCTCATCAACATCGTCAATGGCAGCACAGACGGTGAAACCGCTCCTACGGTTTGCACCCTCTCCAACGGGGCCTCTTCATCTCGGAGGCTTGCGTACCGCACTATTTAATCACGCATTTGCACGCAAGGCAGGTGGGCGATGGATTCTCCGCATCGAGGACACCGACGCCGTACGTTCGCGACCCTTCACAGCACTGGTTACTAGGGCCTTACAAAGTCTGGTGCTGCTCGTAGACACGAACTGTGCCACATTCTGTCGAGGGAATTCAGCACGGTCTCTCGTGGGCAGGACTTGAGTATGACTTTGGTACGTTTAGCACGGTAACGTTGCCGCAACTTGCCAAACAACAGACATTCTCAAGGTCCGGGTAGAGTTGGCCCTCATGGACCTTACTTCCAGGTATGTATCTCCAAAGCGGCTCTTCTTCAAATATAAACACGCCGTCTCTAGTCGGAACGATTGGATTTGTACCATCACTATGCAAGCAAGTTGCTCGATGTTCGTCGTTACGATGTACCCTCCCTTCGTCGACTCACTATAGCCATCTAACTACCTACAGAGCGGCCATGCGTACCGATGCTTCTGCAGTCCCGATCGCCTGTCCCAGACGCGTGAACGCCTCGCTCGCGCAGGATTGAACTCCACTTACGACAAACTCTGTTTGTCCCTGTCATCCGAGGAAGTGACCCGGCGCGTGCGTGCCGGGGAAAAGAACGTCGTCCGATTAAACGTGAGTCGCTCGACGTACGCGAGTCGACCGCTTACGTTCGAGCAGTGACGCATCCAGGACTCGTTACTCCCAGTGCGCGCCGCCCCGGAATCGGACCTGATTTTCGGTACTCTGCGTGACGCACACGCATCCCTTCCAACGGATCCTGTCCTGCTCAAATCGGATCTCTTCCCTACTTACCACCTTGCATCAGTCGTCGATGACCATGAAATGGGAATTACCCATGTAATACGCGGAGAGGTAGCAGTGTTAACCTATTCCGAGTCATGTATTTACTAACAGGAGACGCACAGGAATGGTTGGCCTCACTCCCTCTGCACCTCGACCTCTATGCTGCTCTGTCGCTCACCCCTCCAACATACGCTCATCTACCTCTCCTCCTCAATCCAGATGGAACTAAGATGTCGAAACGAAAGGGCGATGTCCAGGTCTTGGACTACATGGTGATTGTATCCTAGCGTGGGTCGTATACTGTGATGCTGACTGGTACTCAGCGTCGCGGATGGGAACCGGATGCTGTGCTGAACTGGCTCGCGCTCGCAGGATGGGGCACACATACCGAATCGTCGGCTCAAGGTGATCAACCCTCAAAAACCGTTAAAGCGCCTGACAGCACGACGGTCATGAATCTTTCAGAAATCATCGATAACGTCTATACTTTTCTCCTTTCGGAAACGAGGGCTCTAGCTAACTAGCTTGCAGTTCGACTTGGATGTACTCACACACCGCCGCACGACGCTAGATTCCGCCAAGTTAGAATTTCTCAACAAACACCACCTCGTACGCACGCGGTCAACACCGGCGGGCCTACGCGCCTTGGCATTGCGTTGTCAGGGATACATCAAAGACGCGTTTCCTAACACGTCAGTACCTATTTTATAATTTTGTTTTGCTCCTGATTTACATCCCGTGCTTTGTAACAGCAAGTTCACCTCAGTGGAATACATCGAGAAGATAATTCTTGCTCTTCAAGGTCGCCTGGTGACTCTGATGGATCTACCTACTGCTGCACCCTATTTCTTCGTTTCACCAGCTTGGCACGATGCGGAAGCGCTGGCGATGCTTGACGGAATCACCTTATCAGACTATCAAGCTGTGATGAGAGGGACAGCTTCACGCCTCAGATCCACGTCACTGGCGGACGTGCACGCCGTCACGGACGCCCTGCATGCTGAGAATAGGGCAGCAGGAGTTAAGCCTGGAAGGTTTATGACGGTGTTGCGTCACGCCATGAGTGGCATGAAGGTGAGTCTTGGGATTTCGTCTTTCGTTGTAAAAGCTGACCACTCGACCAGAACGGGCCGAGTGTCGCGGAAATAATGGATGTGTTGGGGATGCAGAGGACGATCGCGCGCTTGGAAGAGGCAGACAAATTGTGCCATGCGTGGTTTCTTAGCTAGTCTAACAACCGAGAAATATTCAAATTTACATGAGTCCTTTCCGATGACGTAGATGCACTAAGCTACAGAAATCGTCGTGAAGAGAAGCAGACCTGGTAACAAGAAACAATGGTTGAAGGAAATACATATTTTACAGGGTTTCCCATCCGCCGCTGTCGACGGTGCCCTCTAGTTTCCGGGCGACCATGATCGGGATTCCGTGGTTGAGCCACGTCTTCCGAACTTCTTCCCAACGAGCTGGATGTAAGAATTGTCTGCGCCCTCTTCTAAAAATACGTAACGTTAGCGAGCGTGAAAATCGCACAAATGGGCAGGGGACAAGGGGGACGACAGGGACTCACCGCATTGATGTATCCACCTCGCCGTGAATGTCAAGGTAGGGCGCAAGGGCGAAGGCGCCGTTGCCCGCATACAAGTATAATAAGCAACATCGCTTGACCAAAAAGTAAAGTCCGATGACTCCCCCACACCTACAAGCATAGCATATCGCATATCGTTGTCAGCGAGATATCATGTGTTTAAATAGTGGCCGAGGACTTACTCGCGCATATGCATGTTGCATTCGCCTCTCTCCCCGCCGCCCTCTTTGTCGCTACAACAATGGCTCTGGAAGCACACCGTGGTGCCGCAGATCAAGCAGATCGCTGCGTCGGGCGGGAGGGTGTTGCAACGCTTGCAGGTCAGTGCCTTGTCGAGCTCCCCGAAGAGCGTGTCGAGCATGGTAGGCAGACGTGCGATACGGTAAATCGTCGGGTTCTCGAGGATGATGCCGCAATTGAGTTGCGACGCCGCGTGCGAGTGTCCGTAGTGCGAGCACCAACCCGCGAGGCTCGTCTGCAGCGTGTCCTGCGATGGCAAATCCGCGAGGGGAGGGATGCCCAACATCGTCAGCAGCCGCGAGTATTCGCTCCGCTCGTTACCGGCGTTCGTGAGTGCAGGAGACGGGAACGCTCCGGGTAGCACGGCGCGTACGAGGATGGCGGCGCGGCGCAGGAAGGGGAGCGTGAAGCAGTACATGAGCTTCTCGATGCGCGCCTCGCCGTACGTCGTGAAGACGATCTCTGACGCGTGCTCTACCACAGGTGAGTGACGCACGACGGATGTGAAGAACATTCGCAGATCCCCAAAGATGTTCTCATTTGTGCGCTGTGTCGGTTGCTGTACTGGCCAACTTCGTGTTTTATTCAATACGTAGATAAGCCCGATCACGGTGCGCGCGAGGAATGCGTAGTATGAGAGAATGAGGACATGCCGGAGCATTTCTGGAGCTATCGCGGCGGTCTCGACTACGATCGTGAATGGGTCGCGTAGGAGCAAGGGATAAGAGACTGGATTCAGCGTTGAGAGGCTCCACTCGGGTAGCAGACGCTTGATGATGGCCTGTCGTAAGGCTTCCCTTCCTTCGTCTGGCCTTCCTCTAAATGGAACGACCGCAAGTTTCCCGAGACAGGTGATGAGCCCACGTAGCATCCTCGCTTGAGATTCCGTGACGTTGTCCGCAACCGTCCCGCCTGGGCTCCCTACTCCACGCTGCGCGATCTCCAAGCACGATATCGTGTACCCCACTAGGTCTTCAGGTAGATATAGGCCCGCACCGCGCTCCCCGGCTTCAGGTTCTGGCCGATCGCGTAAATGACGTGATTGCTGAGATATGGCGCGAGCGATGTTCATCACGCTATCGACCATCTTGTGCATTACCCAATCAGGCCAGCGGTCTCCTGCTCGGAAGAACGAGACGTAGCCTGGATCCTGGGCGCCCCAGAACACGAGCTCCCCTGTCCCGGTATTGACGAGCAAGGAGTCTAAGAGCGGATCTGACTTTGATTTCAAGATGCTGATGCCCGCCGCGCGGGTCCAGTCCGCGAAGGGTAACTGGTTGAGTTGGATGGGTGTTGGATGTGATACGGGGAGGATGACGTTGCCGAGGCTTTTGCATAGTGGACAAATGTATTCCTTGCGCGGTATGCTTTCCGGATGATTTCGTGCGGCTTGCGTCCGATGGCGCTGACGAATGGAGAGTGTGTACGCATTGAAGCAATCGAGATGCATCAAATGACTGCAAATCGAGGAGTGCAGGCCAAAGCGAATATTTTGGGACGGGAATACCTCGAATGACGTGACTTTGGGGTCATGGAGCGCTTCTCCTCGTGGCGGGAACGTGGGGGTTTCAGACGCTGGAAGACTGCGATCGAGAGAATAGGGAGAAGTCATCACGTCATTCATTAACCCGCCGTTACCGTCGGGCTGCTTGCGCACGAGCTTGCTGGGCTGAATTAGGCCTAATGCGCCGAATGGCTTCGACGTGTTCAACTCCTCTTGACATACGATACAGGTCCCGAGAGATGCCGGTTCGCCCGCATCGTCGTTGTCTTCGTCCTCGTAGTCCTCGTCCTCGATGTTGCTCACGAAGCTTGCCTGTTGCTCCCTCATCTGTCGCATGATCGCCTCTTGTCTTGCTCGCGCGGCCCTCTTTTTCGCATCTTCGGGACCTTCGCCTGCCTCTGGTAGGACGACTCGTCGGCGCACGCGAACGGGTTCCGGCACATGCTGGGCAAGCGTGCGCAACATCCAGTCGCACCGCGCTTTGTAAGCGCGATACTGTTCATGATGTTCGAGCAGGCAGAGCACATCGATGAGGTTCTTGCCATCATCGAATTGCTTTGTCGCGGCAAGGTGGCTAAATACACCCGGGCGCTCCACCAACGCAAGCATGATAAGGTGTAACGTCTGGTCGAGGATGGCTTCGCCCGATGAGGGTGTGGCACCCGTCAATTCGGTCAGCACGAGGATGTTGAAAGCTGTGTAGAATAGAATCTGTAAGAGCACCTCTGAATCAAACGCTGCAGACAGCGTGGCAAACGGCCCATCCATGATACCCAGTGGTTGCGGAACAACGACGGGATCTTGCACACCACGCTTTTTCAAGTGATTGTGCAACACCGTCTCGACCTCCTCGCGCTTGTTGCGTGTGTAGTGGTAGAAGAACGGATTGATTTCATCATAGACCTCGGGCTTGAGTTCGTACATGCCTGAATCTGCTGTCGACTCGGGTGCACGGAAGTTGGCAACTTCGCGAAGCACTCGTTCGAAGCATGGGTCTTCGACGAGACGCTCTGCGACGCGCTTGACAAGGTCGGTGAAGGTGCACGGTCCAACTGCCAGTGCGTGGACGATCTCGCGCCGAACTGCGTCCTTTATTGGCATCTTGCTCGCGTTGGCACCCTCGCTAAGGATCGTGATGAGGACGTATAGGAATTCTTCGACCATGCTCAGGAATTGTTGGGGATCGTATGAAGAATGCGTCGCGCTGCCTTCGAAGAAATGAAGTAGCTGGAAGCGATCCATCATGCTGACGAATACGAGGTCGGGATCCAGGATAATGAGCGCAGTCTGGAGGATGTACAGATCCTGATCGTAACATAGCTCGCGAAGCATAAAGTCACGATAATGCAAGAGTTGGCCGCGAATCGCAAAACCATTCCGTACCCAAAGGCCAGTACGGATCTGTGCGACCATAGCCAGAACTATCCGAAAAATGAGTATATAAAGTCACCTTAACAAGCGAAAAGCTCACCTCTGAGCGGGAAATCGATTATTGTTAGCACTGCTTTCTCACTTGTGTTCCTCAGAAGAATATCCCGTATGCTCCGAAGACCGACCTCACTGAGTGAGCGCTCCGAAAGCGTGTCCACATGTTTGAATAATTCCGCGAGGAGCCATTGCAAGGAATGGTGGAAGCTAACCCACCCTTCCAGAACGTCAAACTGTATGATGGAGTAGAACGAGCCGCCAAACTTCACTTCGTGGAAGGCAATGGGGCTGAATTTTGTCCTATCCAGTCTCTCATCCGAAAGCGTGACAGACATAAGGATGTTGTGTGTGACGGTCCCAATGGCCGCAACTAGCTCCGCCGGTGTCGCGTATTGGAAGGCTTCGCCGTACACCTTGATGACTCTTGACAAGGACAGGGTCACGTTGAACACGCTAATCCAGCCGTCTGTCTCAAATTCCACATGTGAGTTTGCCGCGCGTTTGTTAGGGTTGATGCACATGAACAATTGGCAAGTCTGAGCGAATTGCGTGATAAATTCGTGGCGACGGGCGATGAGTCGCTGCACGGGCTCGTTGTGACATAGGTAGCGCAGGTCGCTGAAAACAGGCATGAAGCGTTTCGACTTGAACGGGTCGCTGTCGACGTCAACTTCTGTAACGGCACCAGCTGTGTAGTTGATGCGCCGATCCGAGATCTGGTTTGTGAAGAATGCAGTGATGATATTGAGGATGCGCGAGACGATGTTGTAATATTGCACAATATGCAGAGCAGCCGATGGGACGGTGAATAGTTGCAAGGCGAAGTATTTGATAGATGTTTCAGCCTCTCGATCGACAAGGAGGTAATTATCGATGACTCGTGGATAGACATTGGCAAAGTGTGCAGCTTTGTTGTCATCAGCGGAGACAGAAACAAAGATAAACATCAAACCATACCGACGCTGAGCTTGTGCCGATGTGACAAGCCTAATACCGCGGCGTAAATCTCCTTTAGGCTCAATCGCGGTTTCTTCCAGAGCTTGGTGTGATACAAGTAAAGCCAGGTGATCCGCACGGCCTCCGGGACTTCAGTCTCGATAGATAGGACCTCGGAGGGCAAGTTGGCCATAGCATTGCTCCTTCGTCTAGGAACGAGAAGCTCTTCTGCAATCACCTCTTTCAAGATAATCGTATCAGTATCAAGTCGAGCGCGCGTCAGGTCGAGTAGCCACTCGATGATGACTGCAACAACCTGCTCGCGAAAGGTATCATAAGCACGGCGCACGGTGATACCGAGCTCGATTTGTGTAAACTTTTGCGCAACGTCAAGTACGCGTGGAACATCTGTACTCATTTCGATAACCTCGCGACCGAGGTCGTCTACGCGTTTCGCAATATCTGAAGCGTCGTCGCGAGAAGCTGAAGTATGCAAGCATAGTAGCTCAATGACCTCGGAGAAGGAGTGTTTCTCGTCGTTCCAGAGCACGACACAATAATGGTCCTTCATCATCGGGTCCGCACTTGGCTGCAGACGAAGATCTGCTTCACCTGTTGGAACCCTGGTCTCGTCTGGAGAACAGTCAAGCGTCTCGAGGACAAAGTCGAGAGCGTAAGCAACGGTACGCGTCATACTATCACGCAGTTCAGGAGGAATGGACACGCGATGTGGGTAGTTCGGTACAGGGGGGATATCGCGACCCCACAACGTCGGCGGATGCTCGGCTGCGTAAGCAACGAGGGAGGCGGGGGTTTCCGAGCCCGGAGGGTGGTATGGGCATGAGATAGGCATGCGCCAGGCTCCGACGTCACCACAATCACAGCACCCGCCGGATTGTTGTGCAATGAAGAATGAGACGTTGTGATCTGTGTGGTCCGTGGCGTGGAAACAGCGGGAACAGAGGACACAACTATCATCGAGGGCACAATCCCTGGAGCATCGTTGTGAGTCCGATCTCAACCAGATACGCAAAGGTGTGTAGACGCTTACTTGCACCGAAAACAGCTCTCGCCCTTTTTAAAGATATACCCGCAGGGCCTTCCCGGAACTGGAGGATCATTGATAGCAGCGCCAGCGAAATTGAGGCGCGTTTGTACGTCGGCTAAGGTAGCGTGGAGCGGGAGATTGGAGTTGGAGTTGGGAAGGAATAGGTGGGAGTACGGTCCCCAGAAAGCATCATAAAGCTCCGAAAGGATCTCCGAGCGTGTCGCAGGGGTGAAAACGTACTTGCGCGTACTGGGCATGGACTCGAGTGTGGCGCGAAGGCGAGAGACGGGGTCTGGTGGGCGATCGCGTGGACTGATGGAGCCCAGACCCCTAAAGGGAAAGATGGAAGAAAGTCCGGACATGAGCTTGGATGAGTGGTGACCAGCACTCGGGAGGTACGCGTGAATGAACAAAGCACGAGAGCAGTGCGTGTGCGTGTTCTGATTTCTGATTACAGTACAATTACGCCCAGCCGGTCCGGTCATCCCGTAACACCACTCGACTCACCACCCACCAATTAATGGCAATGGCAGCGGCAGGTCCTCCGACCGCTCCCTCTCTATCTGCTTTAGCAGACCCACAGTCCCGATTGGTGGATGCCGCTGCAATGGACTACTTTCTAATCGAGGCGGTACAAACGTTGCGCCATTCTTCGGCCGTTGCTGACGCCCGTGCCAAAAAAGTGGAAGACGAGATGATTGAAGCAGGACTAATTCCCCCGCCCCCTCCAACTCAAGTCAAAGCGAAGAAGGATGGACAACGAGATTCCGTCGGAGCTGGATCTTCAGTCGCGAGCGACGAGGAGGATGAGGGTCTTCGCGCACGTTTGGAAGCTATTGGTTTACATGTTGGCGCGAACATTACCGAAAGGTATGGAGATCATATGGTCCTACAAAGAGGAGTGCAGACCGACGATTAAAGGTTGTGCCATGGCCGGGCAGGGTTTGCTGATTCCCTAGACATCGTCAAGTTCATATGTAAGGACCTCTGGTCAACATGCTGGGATAAACAGGTCGACAACCTCCGAACAAACCACAGGGTGAGGTTTCCCGCTGTGCAGTACTTCAATCAACCTATTTCTTAGAATTATTAGGGTGTCTATGTTCTGCAAGACAACTCTTTCAAGCCTATTGCGCGTATCTCTTCCTGGGAGAGCAGAGCCGATGCAACAAGACGCGCGAGACTCGTACGTTGTATCCTTATTGTATGGCGATGTTCCATCTGGCTCATCCAAAATGTACAGTATGTAGCGATGCCAGCTGGTATCATTCGTGGCGCATTATTGAAGTTGGGGCTACAAGGGACGGTAACTCCGGAGACTAATTTACCACAATGTACGTCTCCTACGACTCGAGGCCGAATCTGTTCACTGAGAGCCGATAGGTACATTCCAAGTTAAAATTCCCAAATCACCATGAAGACACAGATTACGGCCATCGCTGAGGAATTATTGTATCTACCATACCCCCTTGTGCCCTGACTTCGATTCGCGTGCGCTCCGGTTTTATGCCACCCAAGGACTGCGGCGATGTTCGTCTCACATATGACAACACCTTCTCAAGATGCTACTGATCACTAATATTGTTCAGTTAAACGTAGAATGTAAGAATCTGACCTGCTGAATGACTTCGCCTCCAAAAGCTCGACCGTGAGGTCCTTCGGATCAGGAAGTGTTGGAAGCTTGTTTGAAGTGGGGATGACATCTTTTGAGCAGAATTGAATGTCCCTTATTTGGATTTGCGGGGGATTTGTAAGAAACTTCTCGATACTGAGGCTTTCGATGAAGTCGACGACGATCCCGAAGTTGGGGATGGAAGCTGCCTCCATTTATTAAGACGCTAACTAACATGATCTATATGAAAATGGATGAAATGAAATAGGGGCCTAATGTTAGACGGATGCTGTCAGCGCGGTGAAGCCAGGGTACCGCTCTGGCATATGTAGAAGAAAAGGAAAAGCACAGAGCTGGCGCGATGAGGATGAGGATGAGACACACGATGAAGCTACAAAGCTGATGTTGAATCAATACAGCGAGTAGAACACAAAGCATGATAGCGTCGATAGCAGGCCAAGGAAGAGTAAGTAGGACATGCTATTTCCCAAACCGGTGCGGTGTGAACAATGCGAAGGGAGAGAACGAGCGTTCAATGTCTGTGACCTGAGATGCTTAATTTCCCTGAGGGTAGGTAGTAATACATGCGTAACAAATCGTAGTTCCAAATCAACTAGGCCACGGTACGAACTCGATCCACAATGTCCCCGTTCTCATTCCATATTGGCTGGTCGAATCAGCAGCGGCAACTGCGGCCCCGCAGCGGGGTTCGATGCGATCATAGGACGACCAACAACCGTCGACATGCGTACGATGTCCTCCGCTGGCAGGGCCAATTCAAACACGAACCCGCGCACCAACGTGAATAAGAGAGCCTTGAACCTGCAAAGGTGATGATTAGACGAACGGACCACTACCAACGCCTCTGGGTCCTATCTGGGCGAGATGCGAAGCGCGAGACATGAAAAGATAGACTCGGATGATACTCACTCAACGACGGCGAAGCGGTAGCCGATACATGCGTGTGCGCCCGTGATGAACGTCAACAAGTGGCCATAGATGCTCGGAAGCCCTTTCACAGCTTCTGGTATATCCTCCCATCGCTCGGGCCTACAACACTCCTACAGTCAAGAATAGATGAGACATTATTGGCGCGTACCTGAATTCGTTAGCATCTTCTCCCCATATCTCTGTTGATCGATTCAACAGGCGAATTGGGACAGACACCAAATCGCCTTTGGATACCCTTTCGCACCATCAGAGAATCAGCCATTCCCATCACGCGCTGCATAGTTTCGTGTGTCAATATCCGTACCGTATAGTACTCCGTAAAACCCCGCGTTTGTCTGTGAATGGCTTTTGCAATGGGATATCAACATCGTGCATCACACTGCGCTGAGAAGCAGACACAGGGGTATAGAGACGTAAAGCCTCGCGGACGACGGCCTTGAGGTACGGGAGTGCATTCAGCTCTTCCATGGTCGGAAAATCGGTCGGACAGGCGCGCAATTCGGCACGGAGCTTGGCTTGGACCGTAGGTTTGCAGCAGAGTGCAAATAGCGTCCAGGCAATGGCGGTGCTGCAATAAAGGCGGTCGATTACAAGTCATGTTATGAAGTAGGATCCTCACGTCGAAGTTTCATGCCCTGCAATCAAGAATCCAGGTATCTCTAGAATGCACAGTATCCCGTGAGAGGACGGAACATGGATAACCGAAAAGTAGTTGCTCACGCGATAAGATATCCGAGTCACTCATCCGCATGTTCTCCGGCATATCAGATGCGATATTCGACTTGATAAGCAAGCTAAGGAGGTCATGACCCCGCACATTCTGCTTTTCAACTGCACCGGATCCATCAGCATTGCACTCAGCGAGTATGTCATTCTTCTTGTTCTGGATCAGCTCTGATCCGATGCGTCGAACTGTCTCGAGAGAGCGATCGAGAGCACGGGAACGATGGGTTGGCTAGAGGAGTGGCCCGGTTCATGCTTTACTTGTCCTTCAAAAAAGACTGAGATACTTACAATAGGACGGAAGATCGGAAAGAATAATTGGAGGACCGTGAAAATAGTACGGGGCGGGGCGGCCTTCAAGATAGTGCGGATGGCCCCACATAGTTCATCCTGATTCTCATCTGGTAAACGTAATGAGTCGAAGGTGTAGTCAAATCCTACGCATGACCCAAAATGCACAATCAGAGACAGCAAACAGCAACAAAGTAACTGAGAATGACTTACCCGTGAGTCCAATGATATCCAGCGTAACCCTGTTCAACCACATATATACATCCAAACTCAACTTTCCATCCTTTCGAGATGATTTGGAGAGGAGATCCACCCAAATCTCACGAAGCTGTAGAAACCATGCCGGCGGTCAGATAGCGAGATAGTTACCAGTGATTGATACATACTTCTGATGACTTCTCAAGAAAAGTTGACGTGAACTTCCGCACTTGAACGGGACCAAATGCAGGATTCTGGAAATGGAACACGGCGAGAAAACTTTTGAGACATCCCCAACAGTTAGCCACAAGCGCTTACCATAATCTTGCGCTGCAGCATTGTAGGTCACGAGAGCTACTGAAACAGGAAAATGTACATGTAACTTACCTGCATCTTGTGTTGTGGCCCTGATGCAGTACGGCAACTTCAGGGTATTCGAGGTCTCTAGATACCAGGAACATACCTTCGACAAATAGGATCCCTGATGTGAAATGTCAGGGTACGTAGAGCCCGACTATGGGTGTGATACATGCCTCTATCAGCGACGGCACCAAGAGTGAATCGTACGAACTCTGGTTTCTGAAAGGCATCGCTATTCTGTAGAATATAGGATACCGCGACGGGATCGACCGCCATAAGTTTTGGGGTCTGCAGATCATAGAGCAGCCAAACCGAACCAGGGAGAGTTCCCCAGGTTCGACGAAAGTAAAAAGTGACTGGGTGAGAACAACAGCAACAACAGAGAGGAAGGGCAGAGAGACGGACCGCAAGAATAGAATAGAACTTGAGTACATGTCCATACTTCCGAACCCACTCCTCCTGCAAGCCTATCGAACTTGGCTCGGGCACGTCGACAAAGTTGCCCTTGAACCAGTGCGCATTTTCGGGCCCGGGAACATCCTGCAAGGGAGAGCGATATGCGGAGACGCGACGGCTCATTAAAATGTACAGCACGTATGCTGCGGCCGCCCCACACAGTGCCAATACCACGATGAGCAGGGTGCAAATGGCCGGGACGAGCAAATTGAGGCCTCGGGTGACACCCGCTCGTAATATAAAGCCGTCACTGAAATGCATGATCAAGTAGTTGCAGGAGTGTTGCACGTTTGTTCTTTATTGCCCTGCTTTGCTGGTCTGGTTTGGTGCAACCGAATCCTCGGGCGCTTCCTTCGCCTGAGTTGGCCATTTATTGACATGAGCTGTCAGCCTCCCAACGGTACCTTCCGACGGAGGTGAAAGCTTGATGCGCTTAACACTTTGCGCTCACCAGCAGGCAGCATCGGAAAATCAGGAAACTCATTATGATCAACTTACTTTATAACCCAATTTTAAGCGAGCTACAGTTGTATCCTCGGCCCCGCCCCTGTTATGGATTGTCACGATCATGGAACTTATCATTTTCGAGGCAATTCATTTCGGGCTAAATATCACGTACTTTAATAAAAATAGATTATAATGTTGCGACATTCTTTTCTAGCATTACCGGTCACTACCATCACATCAATGGCCAAATTCTAGGGCTGAAACAAAACATTCACTCTACCCAAAATCAGAGCGTATGTGATCAGAACTTACAACAAATACCCTGGGCATAGGTAGTAGTACAGCAGTACATATGTAACAAAGTTCTAGGTACCAGCACGTCCCCGTTCTCAGTCCACATTGGCCAGTCGAATCACCAGTGGCAACTGCGGCCCAGCGGCGGGGTTCGATGCAATCACAGGACGACCAACAATCGACGACACGCGCATGATATCCTCCGCTGGCATAGCCAACTCAAACTCGAACTCGCGCACCAATGTGAATAAGAGGGCCTTGAACCTGCACAGGTAATGATCAGATGAATGAACTACCACAACGTCCCAGACTCGTTTCTTGTGGGAGACGCGAAACGTGAGAGGTGAAAAAATAGATGACACTCACTGGACGATGGAGAAGCGGTAGCCGATACACGCATGTGCGCCTGCAATGAACGTCACCAAATGGCCATAGATGCTCGGAAGCCCTTTCACAGCCTCTGGTAAATCCTCCCATCGCTCGGGCCTACAACACTCCTACAGTCAAGAATATATGAGACATTATTGGTGCGTACCTGAATTCGTTAGCATCTTCTCCCCATATCTCTGTTGATCGATTCAACAGGCGAATTGGGATAGACACCAAATCGCCTTTGGATACCCTTTCGCATCATCAGAAAATCAGTCATTCTTATGACACGCTTTCGTGTGACTGTATCGTACCGTACAGTACTCCGTAAAACCCCGTGTTTGTCCATAAATGGCTTTTGTAATGGGATCTCCGCATCATGCATCGCGATGCGCTGAGTGGCTGACACCGGAGCATAGAGACGTAAAGCCTCGCGGACGACGGCCTCGAGGTACGGGAGCGCATTCAGCTGCTCCATGGTCGGAGAATCGGTCAGACAGGTGCGTAATTCGGCACGAAGCTTGGCTTGGGCCGTAGGTTGACAGCAGAGTGCAAATAGCGTCCAGGAAATAGCGGTGCTGCGAAAAGACCGTCGACTACTTGTAGAATTGTGAAGCATGGGGTAAGGTCCTCACCTCGTAGTCTCATGTCCAGCAATTAGGAATGTAGGTATCTCTAGAATGCACGTCATCACCTGTGAGCCCAAATGCCAGGCAAAGCACGGAACATGATAAAGGGAAAAGTAGCCGCTCACGCGATAGGATCTCCGAGTCGCTCATCCGCATGCTCTCTGGCATATCAGACGCGATATTTGACTTGATCAGCAAGCTAAGGAGGTCATTGCCCCGCACATTCTGCTTTTCAACTGCACCAGATCCATCAGCATTGCATTCAGCAAGCATAGCTTTCTTCTTGTCCTGGATCAGCTCCGATCCGATGCGCTGAATAGTTTCGAAAGAGCGATCGAGAGCACGGGAATGGTGGGTTGGCTGCAAAAGAGAAACCCCAATTCATGTTTACTTTCCCTCCCCAGGACCGGATTACTTACGATAGGGCGAAGGATCGGAAAGAAGACTTGGAGAGCCGCGAAGATAGTGCGGCGCGTGGCGACCTTTAAGATAGAGCGGATGGCCCCATTTAGTTCATTCTGCTCCTCATCTGGTGAATGTAAAGAGTCGAAGGTGTAATCAAATCCTATGCAGGATTCAAAATGCACAATCAGACACAGCAGATAAAAGCACCCAAGAACGAGATCTACCTGTGAGTCCAATCATATCCAGCGTGACCCTGTTTAACCATCCATATGCATCCAGACTCAACTTCCCGTCCTTTCGAGATGATTTGGAGAGGAGGTCCATCCAAATCTCGCGAAGCTGTAGGAGCGTCATTCGAATAGCCAAATGATTAGCACTCAATCAAAGGCTCGCACCTCTATTGACTTTTGGTGAAAAATCGACATGAACTTGCGCACTTGAACAGGACCAAACGCAGGATTCTGAAAATGGAACACGAAAACTTTTTGAGATATCTTCAGCAGCTGGTCACCAGCGCTTACCATAACCTTGCGCTGCAGAATCGTAAGTCACGAGAGCTACTCAGACGGGAATATATCATGAAACTTACCTGCTTCTTGTGTTGTGGCCCTGATGCAGTACGACGAACTTAGAACATCTGGGGCTCTCTAGGCACCGGGAACGAACCTTCAACAAATAGGAGCCCTGACGCAAAACGTCAAGGTACGTCGAGCCCAACTAGGGGTGTGATACATACCTCTACCAGTGACAGCACCAAGGCTGAATCGTAATCTCTCAGACTTCTGGAAGGTGTCGCTATTCTGTAAAATATAGGAAACCGCGACGGGATCAACCGCCAAGAGTTTCGGAGTCTGCGGATCATAAAGAAAGTTGCACGATTTCAACGAGGAGTAAAAGTAACTGGGTGAGAACAACGACGACGACAACAACGGAGAGCAAGGGCCAAGAGACGGACCGCAAGACCAGAATGGTATTTGAGTACATGTCCATACGTCCGAACCCACTCCTCCTGTAAACGCGTCGAATCTGGCTCGCGCACGTCGACAAAGCTGCCCTTGAACCAGTGCGCCTTTTCGGGCCCCGGAAGGTTTTGCAGGGGAGACCGATATGCGGCAATATGGCGGCGCATGAAAACGTACAGCACACATGCTGCGGACACTCCGAGCAACGCCAGCACCACGACGAAAAGGTGAAGGATGACCGGGATGACCAGATCGAAGGGTCGAGCAACCCCCGTTTGTAACGCTGCAAAGCTGTGGCTGGAACACATGGTCAATTAATTGTGCGCTGAATGTCGAGTTCAAAAGTGTATGGTGGACGCGAGGGGCTTTCTATGTGTATGGTATCCGTTGTAATGTCGTACATATTTATTGTACGACGCGATTACGCGCGTTCGTTGTGCCTTTGTGCCGAATCCTCCGGCCCGGACGACATGTGCCGATGATCAGCCGTCGGCTCCACCCAACGGTACCTTCCGACGGGGGTGAAAGTCTATAAAAAGCGCACGCTTTGCAATCACTACCACTCGGCCGCCTTGAAATCAAATTTCGTGAACACCAAAACATTCGCACTACCCAAATTTCGGTCTACTCTCACGCGATTGGAATTAATCAAGCTGTTTCTCAACGCTTGCTGATGCTGAGCTGCAAATACAATCACACGATTATATTGTATATTCAGACGTTGCGGGCTATTGGTGTCTACCACTACGATACAATACGTTATTTTCCCTTCATTCCTCGTCTAGAATTTACAACGTCGGACGAAGTGTCGCCAATGTAACCGGTTTGCACTTTTCCTCTTGCTTCCTTTATCTTCTTTCTCTATCTCCATGGATCTAGTAGCACCTGCCTGCCTGTAAATAGGTCCGTGTCCCATGCAATAAACCGTGGGTGTGTCCTCGATGGATGGAAGCGACGACGCCCATATTCCCCCCTAATCTGCATGATCTCCCTTGTGTGAACGTCGCGCAATGCACTACACGGCCGTGCAGGACCTTCGGTCCGCACGCCCATTTTCTAAATCATCTATCCTTCGTTTCAAAAGTCACTTGCGTGGTCCCTTAGGATCCTCGCTACGCTAGAGTGACGATGAGCGCAATTTCAAGATGAATTAATGCAGACGATAGTGTGGGTGGCTTTCACCTTATTTGGAATCTCCACACCGTGAGCGCTGCCAATTGGGTGCCGCGGACCTAAACTGCAGGGCTCACAGTGGGCTATGTAGCTTCTACAATGCTATGACAGGGCAAGCCCGATATCTCGCAGCAGTGGACACTGGCCCGTGTGTCGGAGAAGAAAGACTGAGTGGTGCAAAATGACAAGCAATCGAGCATGCTCCCGATATAGCAGGGCATTTGACCCAAGACACACCATCAGGGCTGCTTGCAGAACGCATTGTGGGCATATGGCCAACAAGCGGCTGGGGGCAGCGGCTCGTACCTCGCGGCCACTACCGTCGAGCGCAAGAGAGTAGACCCGGCCTCGACGGCAGAGAGGGGAAGAGGTGAATGGTGCAAAATGACAAGCAACTGAGCAAGCTCCTTGTATGAACGCGCGTATGTCTATCGCACACGCGCGTCAATTGAAGAACCGACGGTCGCATCAGCCATTGCCTTTATCGTGAATGACCTCACGAAGTACAAGATGAGACAGTGCTGCCATTTTACCTCGGAACAAGTTGACAGGACATCTGTTAAGGTGTTGGTAAGGAGTTTCCTTGGCGAACCTGTAGTTCCAGATCGAGAAATCTGTGACAAGAGGCGAGCCCTTTGGACGTATGTGGGAAGCAACGTGCTACCAGCACAAAGCGTGCCGAAGAATCCATGCTCTTCCCGTCAACGCAAATAGAATTTCCCCCAAGACCAAGGGTGGTGTGCGCACTTTGCATTTTCGTACCTGAGGAAGGCAGTGAATACGGGATTATATTATGCTATGCCGTAGCGCCGCGGAGGGACATGGGATGGCTGAAGTACCTCCGGTATAACATGATGTCTGCCGGGATTTGAATAGAAGCTACGGCAGCGTTTCCCCGCCTGTGACTCGAAGGTGAGTCGTATGAGGCAAGAAGGGATGATCCGGCGAAACGTGACAATTAATTTCACGGAAAGATTTAAAGGGCAGGAACGAGTACCACTGGAAGGCATCATGTGCTCGGGATTGGACCGTCTTCCATCGCTTATTAAATTGACAGCGTTTCGTCCTGATGTGCTAATTTGTAGCACATATATTTGTCGGTATCTACACAGTATTGGGATGAATGAACATTCAATCATTTACGGCAATTAACGAGAATTGCTGACACTTCATGTTGCCTTGATGGTGAGAGGCAGTCAGCAGGAAGCGACATTGTTAGGATCCGACGAATGACTAATTACAGCTTGAAGGGAAACACAGATGACGGTAGAGTTACTGTTACCGTTCAGCCGCGCCGCGGTCCAGCCCTGGGACCGACTGCAACGATAAGCCACATGATGGCTAGATGGGGGATGACTGCGGCCAGACTTTGGGTCAGCATAATAAAAAGGAAGGCGTAAAGTTCGGATCACGAGTAGGGGTGTAAGAACGGCAAAGGTAACCTAATGCATTAACCTAGTGTGGTTGAAGAAGGTTTCATGATTGGATGGCACTGATGGACACATTAGATTTTCGTGAAGCCGATATGGTGGCCAAATGCGCCACGGATCTTGAAAAGGAACCGAGCTTGGAGGGGGTCGAGAAGGAAGTGCGGGGTTGTATCTGTCCGACACGTCTCGTGACGATGACGAGCGAACGGGCAGGTTCCGTGACGTCGAGTGTAGGCCGTGGGCGCTCACGGGAAACGATTGGGTTTGGGGAACAGACGGGGGATCGGGTCGTTGGGAGAGAACAGGTGATCAGGGCCGAGATTGCGGAAAGGGGGAAATGGTCGGGTCACGAGGTGCGGGGCTCCCACTCCAGCGATTGTACGAGACCCCACGCGGGCGATGTCTCTCTTCCTCTCTTCCTCTCTCCTCTTCATAGACTGGCTTGTATCCCCAAAACCCCTCCGGCTTCTCTAGATTCTTTCTTATTCTTTCCTTTTCTTGCAGCTTAGATCCCGCTGGTTCGTTTTCACCCTTCTCTGACCATGTCTTGCGTGCTTACCCACGATCCCCATAAACAACCATCCAGGTCAGAAGAGCGAATCAGAATTATTATATGCATGTATCATCGCTCTCTTATCTTGCTCAGTAGCTCACTCATTCCTCAGATTGTACTTGAGTATCCACCGAAGAAGATCCGTAACGTTTTACGTCCAGAACCCTGCCACAAACCCTGTCATTTGATCGTCCCATTCCACCAGCTAACCCAACTCTGACTCTGCTCCCCCCTGCCACTCCTCTGCTCCCGCTATGATGGCCCATCCAGTTAACTTCCCATTTCCGCAACCAGATGATGATGCGGATCGCAGGAATCGATTCGCTTCCGTGAACGGACTCGACTCTGCTGGCCCAGCATCCCTTCGAGAGCGCGCTGCGAGTCAGCCGCCGCGCACCTCCAGTCAGAATTTCCTCTCATCTCATCAGGCCGTCTCTCCCACTATCACCCGCAGTAATCCTCCTTGGGCCCAACAACGCCCCCCTCCCACCACCTTCAATCCAGGCTCGTTTCCGGGCCGCAGTTCTTCATTTTCTACCACCGCCCCTTCCCTCCAGACCAGTCTTTCTGCCATGCGAGAGTCTCGGGCCTTCGCATCAACCTTCGAGGATGATGAGTCGGAAGCCACATCGGACGCCTATGATGAACGCTTTATTCCCGCAGCCGTCTCATCGCGCGGGCGCTCATACGCCGCCGATCTTACACGGAGCCGGTCCCAATCTCTCGCAACGCGCCCCGGTGCCCTCGGAGGTACCATTGGCCAACCCGGACTTGGTGGCTGGAATGACTCAGGTTTTGGGTCCAACCCCCTCAGCATTCCTGGACGTATTACGGAGAACAAGCCATTCGCGAGTAACCGGTACGGTTATTTTGGTACATCGCCCAAATCGTCTTTCGATGACCGTTTTCCCCCCTCCCCTGTCCCTCCCGACCCCAACTTGCGATCTTTCTCTCACAGCAGCCACCCGGTTGATATCTCCAACATGAGCCCTTTTGTGCGTAATGTCAATGATATTCTACTCGATGAGGGTTCGGCGTTCCGCGAACTGTGGTCCGGTACTGGCATGCACGATAGTACTAATGGTGGAGGAAGCGGTACCACAAGCCGACGACATAGCGTAAGCGTTGTACAACCGCGGCGCGGCGTGGTCGGATTTAGTGCTCCCGGCATTAGTGCGGACGATGAACCCACGCGTACGCCTGGCCAATTCTTCGGCCAGTCATCCTTTGGCCGTGGTGGATTGCTACTCAGTGACGAAGACCTGGCGGGAGACCTCAATATGCTCTCGCTTGGTAAGGATGGGCCTGGGCCTGTCTCATCGTTGTCCGGGTTACCACCAAGCCAGCCCTCGTCACTTCCCATCTATGCGCCGCTTAGTCGTTCACCTGAGCGCTTCTCGCCATATCAAAACCTCAACCTGACGATTCCTGGCGGTCGTCAAACGCTTGGCGACGCCAGCGATAACGGACTTCCGTCGGGTGGGTCTCCGTCACTGGGTCACCCTGACTTCCAGGACCAGACTTCCCAAGGGCACGCCTTGACAGCCCGCTTTTTTCCGGGACAAGGCATCAAATATATCTCGCAGCCAGCAATTGGCGATACTGGGTTTGTATCGCGCTCGCCCATCTCTCCACGCGCCGCCCCGTCACAGCCACAGCAACAACAGCAATCACACGAGAGTCATGCCCTTCTTTCCACTCCGATACAGCGCCGGGTATCAGATGGACACACTCACCTACCACAACCTCGTCAATCACTCAACGACCTTGGCAAGGGTGTACCCCTCCATGCAGTTCCGGCATCGTGCCCTCTATACATCGTCGAGTTCAAAGCAGGCCGAACTGACCTGTTCTACGCGACTGACCCCATTCTGGACATCCGCGTTGGTGATCTCGTAATTGTTGAAGCAGACCGTGGAAAAGACTTGGGCAAGGTCGTAAATGACACAATCACCCTAGCCGAGGTCGAAGCATTCCAACAGCAGCAGCAACAGCAGTCCTCACATGTCGGGTACGGAGATACGCCTACGAGCCCTGCGGACCAGCCACCTCTTAGCGCAGGTGGCACTTTGAAGAAAGAGATTAACCCGAAGATGATTTACGGAAAGGCAGGCACACAAGACGCGCAGTACGTATCGTACACAGATGCTTCGCGCGCTGATCCTGGATGCTCACATCCTTATTTGAAGGCTCTTGGTGGCGAAGATGCAGGACGAAGTTAAAGCATTGCAGCTGTGCCAAAACAAGGTTCGGCAGAAAAAGTTGCCTATGGATGTTGTAGACGCCGAGTATCAATGGTTGGCTTGAAGTTTTTACGAGCGTCCGTGTTTGCTGACTTTTGTTGCAGGGATCGACGTAAACTCACGTTTTACTTCGTTGCTGAGAAGCGGATCGACTTCAGAGAGTTGGTACGGGAACTGTTTCGGTGCGCATTGTATTTCCCGTTACTGGGGGCGGTTACAGTTACTCACATTCCATTTAGGTTGTACAAAACGAGGATCTGGATGGCATCGCTCCAGGGTCCCACTGGGTTGGAACAGCAGTGATCGCGCCTTCCCCCTCCCTCTTCAAAGTCCCCACAAGCCCTCAATTATTCTCCCCTCTTAGTTTTGCTCAAAATTTCTTCCATTCCTTCCCGAGCCTTTTTTCTACGTTTGTGCCTTTAATCACCGCATGTTTGTCTAGGATCAACCCTTGTGTACGAATTTCTACCTGTGGGGCCATATTCCAACCGTACTCGAAGTTTTGGACTATCGATATATTCCCACTTAAACTTGCTTGTACAGTAGTCTCGTTTTTTCTTTCCTTCTCGAACTGGTTTTTTGGTCTTGCGCTGCTCTCCACTTTGATATGGCTGCCAGTGTCATCTAACCGTGTTAAGGCGACTATGACGAGGAAGTTACGGTCGTGATATGATCCATCTACTTTTTTACATAGTTGTATTGCTATCTTGAATAAATCACGTCCCGAAGCGGCACTGCATTGTGCTTGTCCAAGCTAATGTGAAGGATGGCTCGAGACGTAGAACGTAAGAACGTAAATATATTAGGCCAACAGAAACGTCGTTTACCAACCTATGATCACGGGACGCAAAACCGTACACGGGTTCGCTTTTACGCTCGGTCTTTTACACGTTGTGCAAGCAGCACGTCGAACGCCGTCCCTCCTCTAACCCTCTCTCAGAAAACAAAGCAAGTCCACAGGATGGCGGGAAAGTCCAAAGCCCGGTGCGTACGCGCGCACTTGACCCCTCTTACTTCTTGCTAAATAACCAACGGGTGTCTTTTTTTTTTTAAATTAGCACGCTCATCGTCCGCCTCATCTCGACAGCGCAAACCGGCTTCTTCTATACCACGCAGCGCGTTCGGACGGGTCCCAAATTAGCGGCGGTCAAGTATGATCCACGAGGTACGTGTGTGTGTGTGTCTGCCTGCCCATCTCCATCCCATCCCCATCCATCCCCTGTCTCTGCGTCTCCACCTATTATCCACCATCAGCCCATCTCCTCTTTCACTTCGTCCCTTCCTCCCGCGGTGTCCGTCGCCGTCCCTCCCACTCTTTCTGCGAGTCTCGGGGGGTTGTTAAGTGGGAGTGTGTCCTCCTCCTTATCATCTTTGCCATATCCCATCGCGCGTGTATAACGTCGTATAATATACATAAATATGCTCAAAATTTTCTTTTTTCTTTCCTGCAGTGAAACGGAGGGTACTATTCGTCGAGGGCAAAAAGTCCAAAAAATAGATTTTTGGGGGGCGGCCAAGGTCTGCACGGTTCAGTCGGAACGTGTGTGCGTGAGTGGGTGTGCGGGCGGATGCAAGTGGGATGTTTGTTTGTGCTGAGGGCTTCGGTGTTCAGCTCTTGGGACAGACATAACGATTCGAGAGGCGGGATTGGGGTTGCAGGGATCTCGGGGATCTCAAGATTTACTTGGGTACCGGGTTGTGCGTGAATGGGGTGAGCGTACAGTGGTCCACTCACTGTATGCCGCGTCGATGCGTGATGTGGTCGATCGCGTGTCCGATTGCACGTTCATTCCACACGTATTCTAGTCATCTGTCTCTCAGTAATCTCCCCCTGTTCTGTCCAACCCAGGGATTAGTGAATCACGTCAGTCATCACATGAACGATTAATGTCGTGCCCCTGCACACGTAGAACCATATCACGCGCACATACGGACTTTATGCGCGAGGCAGCGATTATATTGCGTACAACATGCTACAAACATGTACACCATCTACACATCGTCAGGAACTGTGCGGGATGAACTCGCCTTCAATAACTGTTTAGAGAACATTCCTCACCGAGTACAACATACACGACCCTATATACTACAATGTCATAGCCTTAAAATAAATGCAATGTTCCGATCACTTGTGTGTTGTCAGGATGCTCGCGCTTCATGTTCCCTTGATTGCGTGAAAATTGGTATGTGAATGAGTGGGGTTAGGGGAGGCCTCGAATGATCCTTCTATGAGTTGTGCTGATAGATTTGTACGCTCTTGACTTCCCAATCTGTCCCAATTAATGTTAGCCGACCAGGTTCGAAAAACGCACCGCATCAGATGCAATGGAACCAGCGCCAGCGCAAAGGAAAAAAGAGGGACTTACAGGCTTCGGAAAGTGCCGCGCCGTTCTGCCGTACAAATTGTTGGCACGTGGCGACCCCAGTTCGTTGTGCGCAGCTCTGTTCCTGGCCCGGGACTCCCGTAGCAGTCCAAACACCAGAAGCCCAGTCACCGCACAAAGTAGTGTCGAAGATCACGCCGTGGTTCTGGAAGAACTGGAACGGGTTGCAATTGGTGGCAGGCCAGAACGCGCTCGGTGCCCCCCATCCATCAGGTACTGGTGCCGAGGCGGTGATATCGGACGGGATGTTTTGCCTGGGGAAGAACCAGATGGAAATACCCGAGTTGTCCCAGAGCACTGTCAATGGGCCCAAATTAGTATCAAGGCCACGCCGAAAGCGCGTTCAAGGGTGAAGAACTAAGAAGATTGCTTACTCGCGAAGACACCACCGCCATTCGCGTTGAATGGAGCCCCAAATGAATTGGTCTGTTGCGCCCGCACACCACACCCTTCATTGTTCGTCTGCTGCACCGCGCAGTTCAAGCCGCTAACAAGAGACCCTGAGATATCGAGTGAAGATGGAGACGCGTTGTTTGGCAACGTGCAGCCAACGGTCGAATGAATGGTAGCCTGGTTGTTCGTGTAGTTGTTCACACCCTCGACTATGTCAATCTCGCCCGTTGTCGGCCAAGTGGGGCCGTTGGTCCAGAACGCGGGCCACGTCCCGCAACCCGTGGGCATATGGACGCTGTCCATGATGACGAGCCCGCCAGTGAAACTAAACTGTGTTTGAATGCGCACGGAATTGCGATTGCCGGTAACTTGGGGCGTGGTGTCGACCCGCATAATAGCATTGCCAGCACCGTTGATTGAAGTTAATCCGCTCGATTGCTGTGGAGCCAGGCACAGATCATGAGACGGGCTCTTGGCGGGAAAAGACAGGAACACACTTACCGCTGTACCCTGGTCTACGAATTGCACGACTCCATTGGTCGGATCACCACCGGTGAAAAAATTCCATCCCGAAAAGAAGTTGTTTCCCGACTGCGGAATTACCAATGGGAGCCAAAAGCGGGTCAGCAAAATTTCCGCACAGCCCGCCGGAGAACCGGAGGCAATATTCGTAAAGAGACACGCACATAGGACTGCACTATGTGGAAATTTGACTGGCCAGTGGGATTGCTTCCTGGGGCACCGGTGGATGACGGGGCACCATGCCTGGTACTCGTTGCCCTTGGCGGTGACGAATGATGAAAATCTGCGGTCGAATTCGTCTGTTGCGACGTGCCCGCTGTGGTAGAAACGCAGTATGGCTTGTTGCCATTGTTACTCCTGCGTGCTAAGGACACACGGGGACCGCTTGGTCCGCCAAGGCCTCTGAACGTGGTGCGAAGGTCCTTGGCCAGACCGGCGCTGCGACGAAGGGCGGACCTATGGAAACTGTCGGTGGCACGCTTGAATAGATGTCGTCTAAGAGGTGCGTCTTCGCTGGCGTTGACGGGCACGACGAGGAGATGCGCAAGCGCGAGGGCGAGAAAAGTGGCATCGAGAAGGAAACGCATTGTCTATAGTGGAGAACGAGTCTGGTGCGTGAAGGAAAGGACAAGGTGAGAAGAATAAATGTATAAGAGAGGGCCAAGGCGCAGCCGTGGAACTCTAGATAGGTGTGAGGGAATGAAGAGAAGGGAAGAGAAGGAATTGAAAATGAGGGTGAATATACGGGAAACGGGAGCAGGGTCGGCATATAAATCCTATCCATCAAGATCAAGTGGGGTAGGGACGTGTCTCAAATTTACTGACACGAGGCCGCCACGGGCCCGGAGGGTGACACATTGAGCAGGTGTGACGAGGCGGTGGACGTGAACAATGGGTCTTGTGCGCGCGTGTACCTTCGCGTTGTGCGGGTTGCAAAGGAAGACCGGCTGTGTGTTTGGGAATCCAAGCCAGACAATGACGATCGAGCAAACGGAACAAAAGCCAATCCGCTCGCCGGACACAGCCACAATGCCCATATTTAGTTACTCACCCGAGTCACCTCTCGTTCGATTCAATTCACAAACTGTTAGAATGGAGGCCATGCCTAAACCACACCACAGCACTCAATGTCACGATGGCCAGGGCCCCTGATCGTGATCGGTAGCAGCAATGGTCTGAATAGCGTTAAAACGCAACGAACAGGTCATACACATGTGAAGCGGAACCAAATAATAATGAGAAACAAAGTGAAATGGGAAGCATCCCGCACGACATAAACTCGTCTCCCATCCAGAATGTGAATCAGGAAGAAAAATCAAGAGTCCAAAGAAAGGTCAGTGATACTGGCCGCGAGAGCTACCCCCCAGTGCATCACGTACACTTCTCCTTAGCTCTTCATGGTCCATGCCACTCGAGTTCGACTCGCGCCCCACTGACGACCCTGGTTGCACGTGCGACGGTGCCGAACTTGCAGGCGGTACTTGTTCCTCACCGTCCACGGTATACAAAATCTTCCGTGCCAACTCCTGAATCTCCCCTTGACCATCCCCCGTATCAGTTTCCTGATATGAACGCGCCTGAGACCGATGCGAGTGTGGCGTCCCACCAACGGATGACGTAGGCGTCACGGAACGAGAGACAGCTAGTTCGCGTACGTTAGGGACAAGCAAACTGGATGAGCGGATGTTGCTCATCAGTTGAGGGTCTAAGAGATAAGTTAGTCGTGAGTTTGAAAGAAAACCAAGGAACTTTATTCTAACCCCCGGATTCCAAAAGTTGCATAATGGTCCAAACAGCAATATGCTGAAACGTGGCATCCGGGCTGCTCAAAAATCGATGGAGATATTGGTGCATCCCTCCTTCCGGCTTTTCCCACACGTCAGTGAACGCAGAATAGTCGTCGGAAGCAGCGCGGCCATCTAAGACAAAACAGTGTCGTTAGGACAGGCAGGAAGGACGAGCGGTCGCATTATGGAAGGAGCACTAACCCTTGGAAGACAAATTCCCAAGTGCCGCTGCGCTGTTCCCCTGAACTTCCGAACTGGGCGAGTTCGTCAGCGGTATGAGCACCTCGCAGATTCCCATTTCCAATAGTTGGCCCTTGAGGTCATCACTCAATGCCAGTACTGCGACACATGCTGTCATCTCGCTCTGGACATTCATCGGCACATCCAAGACAAGCTCCTTGATCGACTGCACCGCTCCCGCTTTGACGATGGCGAGCTTATTCTTCTCCGAGCTGGCCGCAAGATTGCGCAACGTCGAGATGGCATGACATTGGACCTCTTCGTTGTCCTTGAACGAGAGGAGATTGATGAGGGGTTGCAAGAAGCCGGACTCGATGATCGGCGACTCATTTTGAGGATGAATGGACACATTGCGGACACAAGCGGCGGAAGAAAGGATAAGGGGAAGATAGGTGGACTGCAAAAGCCGAAGAAGGGGATGCAGACCGTCCGCCTTGACAATTTCGAGCTGGTACTTCTCTGCGGAAACAACTTCACACTCCGCAGGCATAAGGACGAAGAAAACACGCACCATCACTCGCAAGATTTCGTAATGCCAGTGCCGCCTGGCACTGTACCTTCAAACTTGTGCTGTCCATGAGTTGAACCAAGCTCGTCACTAGTTTCGGTTCGCTTTGAGCCAACTTTTTCCGATTTGAGCCTGAAGAAAGTTCAATTTTGGACCATCAGTAAACTCCGACAGGTCCCGACGTAAACGCAATGAGATGGGCAGACGGACCATCGACGGCGATATTGCTCAGGGCCGTAGTGCAGTAGTATTGCACGTCTGTGTCGGGAGAGTTGAGCAGACCGACAAGTACGGGGATGGCACCCGCATTAACCAACTGCTGTCTGTTTTCGTCTGAAAAATGGCACATGATCATTTGTCAATGGCTTGAAGGGAGCGATCAGGGTAGTGGACGAACCTGAATGGGTCATATTGAGTAGCGCACCAGTCGCATTTCGTTGGACCCGCATGTCCTTAGATCGGGCCAGCCGAGTGAGAGGAACGAGAGCACCTGACTTGGCAATCTTGGTTTTGTTATCGTCTTAGAAAGAATCTCAGTTGTTTGCCCGTTATGGCAAAGGGAAACCACACAGCCATACCATGTGTAGCAAGATTCGTGACACATCCGACCGCATTACATTGTACCTCCACGTTGGGACTAAGCATTTGACGTATGAGAGGCTCGAGCCCGCCTAGCTTGACGATGAGCAACTTATTCTCGGCTGGTCCAAGGTTAAACAACTGAATAAAATTAAGGGCAACGGATTCAAACCCACTATTCACGGCTAGGTTGCCAAGAGCGGCGCTAGCTGCCCGCTGCACCTCGGTGTCATGGCTGGAGAGGAGGAACAGGATCGGGTCGAGCGTATCGCGGCCAACAGGACGGACTTCTTTCTCGGTGATCTCGGCGAAAGCAAGCGCTGCACTGCGCTGGAGGTCGACATTGTCGGAAAATGAGAGTGTGGTCAGCGCAGAGAGTGGAGAGCCAGAGAAAAAGTTGGTTGTAGTCCGGTCTTTGAAGATAGATTTTAAGTCGGCGATGAGGTCATTAGACGTTCGAGAATGAGGAGATACGCACTTTCGAGGTATTGAAGAAGGTCGGCGACTGCCTCCCGTTCATTCTCTAACAGTAAG
Organism: Russula virescens; assembly: GCA_003316435.1. Classification (NCBI taxonomy): domain Eukaryota; kingdom Fungi; phylum Basidiomycota; class Agaricomycetes; order Russulales; family Russulaceae; genus Russula; species Russula virescens. Next base: position 248,106 of record QFEY01000009.1, read on the forward strand.
GGTTCATACGATTGGGAGTTACGAGAGCGGACTGAAACGCCATGGGAGGAGATCAGAGTGAGTAAGAAAGAGAGTTTGAATGGAAACGTACAACAAGAATCGCAGCAAGAGGAAACATTGCCCATTAGGAAAAACGAAAGTAAGTAAGTGCGGGGGCGGTGCAGGGATTTGAAAGGGAGAGACGGTGGCTGAGAGCGGTGGGCAACGGCACGGCAGCAGGAGAACAGAGTAGTGCGTGCCAAGGGTGCCAACCTGAATTACCTCATCAATTTATTTCCAATTCCCACGTGCCTTTCAAGGCATAATTTCCCCGAATCCGACGTGAATCCACCTCGGTCGCGCTTCATCGAGACTGACCGCAGCCATGACTGCGCAACAACTAGCGGCTTTAAACAGTATCACAACTCTGTGCTCGGGCTGTGTATAGACTATTGAGATCGAGTCATAAATAAGAGTTCTGCTCAACTAGTACCAATGAATTTGAACTACGGAAATTAAGGATCATGCCCTTGGGCGACCCGCTAAGAATCCCCGCCGCGGCTCAACGAACGGCGACGGTCATATTTTTGCACGTACGATACTCCTCGATGAAACCCCCGACTCACCTCGCCCGGCTAACACTTACAATATCTAGGGACTCGGGCAGACCAGCGTTGCATGGTATGGCATGATCCAATGGATGGCAACGCAATTGCCAAACGTCGAATGGGTGTTACCTCAAGCGTATGTTTTGCCAAATGCACCCTCCCTTGCGGCTCTGACGTGTCGGCCTCCATAGCCCTACTAGGCCCGTGAGCTTAAACGCGGGCCAACACCGTCCAAGTTGGTTTGATATTCGGTCGTTACCACCAGACCGTAATGAGTGGGACGAGACTGCCATGGCTTCTTCCGTCTCCAGCGTGGAAGTATGGATCCAGGCTGAGGTTCATCGTGGCACCGACCCTCGTCGCATCGTTCTTATGGGCTTCAGTCAAGGGGCAGCCCTCGGCCTCCTTGTCGCACTGACGACGTTGCACGAGCTTGGCGGCGTGGTAAGCCTTGCGGGCTGGATACCTCACAGGGGACGCGAGGTCAGTTACAGTCAGGTTATGCCGATCTGACAGCGCGTTAACATTCCCATAGCAAATCGTCCACACAGAACCGTACCTGCCAATCTTCTGTGGACACGGCAGGAACGACGCCGAGATACCGACGTATTACTCGGAGGAGGTCATGGCGTTTCTACGCGACGTTTTGCGCCTTCCGTCGGCATTCTTGACCTTCAGACGATACGAAGGACTTGGTCATGCTGTCAACAATGCCGAGATGCGCGATGTTGTCATTTGGTTACAGAGCGTCCTTCGCTTACGGCCAGTCACCCACGGAATGTGACTTGTCATTGATAACTGGTACATTGCTTGCTCTCTGTAGACATAGATTACCTGTAGCTGCCGGTATATTGCTCTAGAGCTGTATCTCTTCGTGGACTGTAGTTTTCTCCATAGAGTAGAATCGTGTTGAATTTAATAATAATATGATCGGGAGTCATCACGAGGGACTCCGGTGCTGTATATGTTGACTACCAAACAACCACACGGGCATTACTTACCGGTATGAAGCGAGATGGCGTACAAATCAATAACCAAACCTCCGAGGCAGCATAGTCCTAACGCTTGGCAGGAGCTCAACGTCATGTCCCAGAGACCTGGACGCCTCTCAGAGCTGGGACAATAATACAGTAACGTTACGCACTCGCGCGTGGAGAGTTTGATCACGGTCTGTCATATCGAAGACCCCTGTAACGCGTGATGTGTGGTTATGACAGACCTTATAAAACCGTCAACCTGCATAGTTGTCGTGAGAGCGCGATCCTAAAGAGACGCATCGCTCCGAACAAAAAGTGTACGGCACGAAAAAATGAAACAGTGTTAGGGAAGAGAAAGGCGCAGCTAGGGTTTGGATTAGACCTTATTCGAAGGCTATCTCGTGACACACTCGTGTCGTGACATCAACCTATGCGTCTCTCCTTTGCCCTGGGCAGGCCACGAATACGCATCATGTCTCGCTCAGTCTCCTTTAAACATGCTCATATCGATCGCAACCCGATTGCCATTCCCGAACACCCGGAGGTCCATCTCACAGGGGTCGAGGCAAAACTCTGTACTCTCTTGGATGACTGCACCAAGTACCTCGCCGACAAGGGCACCTACACTTCATGCCGCATCGCAGGGGGATGGGTGCGGGACAAGGTGCGTGTGTCCCTACATGGGGCTGCCAGGTGTCAATGACGTCGACCATTTGCAGCTTTTAGGATCCGACAGTCATGACATAGACATTGCGCTCGAGAACATGACCGGTCACGCGTTCGCTCTTCAATTTACTGAATTCGCCAGCAAGCTCAAGGATCTGCCTGTGAAGTCAGTGGCTGTTGTGAAGGGCAATCCTGGACAGTCGAAGCATCTAGAAACGGCGAAGACCACGGTTCTGGGTCTTGATCTCGATTTTGTGAATTTACGGGACGAGGCATATGCAGATGACAGTCGCATACCTACGAACGTTGTGAGTTACTGGCGCAATACCCCTTTCTCCGTGTATTTAAAACAGATCTAGACGTTCGGCACGCCACTGCAAGACGCATTACGTCGGGACACCACGATAAACTCGCTATTTTACAACGTGCATACCAGGTCCGTCGAGGACCATTGCGGTAAAGTAGCTCTGTTCTCTGCGTACAGAAATATCGGTTCAATGACCGTCTCAGGGCCTTGATGATCTGAAACATGGGGTCATCCGGACGCCCCTCCCACCAAAACAGACATTCTTAGACGACCCTTTGAGAATCATCCGTTGTGTTCGATTTGCCAGTCGGTTCGGCTTTGAGCTCGTGTCTGAATTACAGAAGTCAGCCTGCGACAGCGAGATCCAAGTGCGCTTTTGCGTTTCTGCTGAGAGCCAGACCCGTCTGATTCGTGTGAAATCCAGGAAGCGTTATTACAAAAGATAACCCGGGAACGGGTAGGCGAAGAGCTGGACAAGATGATGGGAGGTAGGATGCCACCGAGTTTCATGAATCTGAGCTGAAAATAGGTCTTTCCACCAGGCCGAAATCCTCTTCTGTCGCTTCGTCTACTTGATGACTTGTCTTTGTTCCCTCTCGTCTTTCACACCCCGCAAGCCATCAAATCGACGCTCTCTTCTCAGCCTTCACCAACCTCACGTGCCCTAGCAGCCGCATCCATCCTTCAGACTTTTCTTCAACCCGATACCGCACTTTTCCGTCACCCACCGATACACCCAATAATTTCATCTGGGCTCTCATCGTCTGCTTCGATTGTACCGCGATTGTACATGGCATGCGCACTCACCCCTTACAGGGGCATCACGTATGTCGACGAAAAGGGGAAGACACGTTCGGCTGTCGAAGCTGTGATCCGCGAGGGTCTAAAGGTCGGAACAAAGAACCACTATTTAGACGGGGTCCCTTCTCTCTTCTTCGCATCCGAGCTACTCAAGGCGCCGGATATTGACAATGACAAGTTAAAGACTCTTTCTGACCGTGTCGCAATCGGTTTGTTTGTGTGCAGATACTCGTTGTCGTTCTATGTCGGCTAAGGTGATGGTTCAAGGTCTGCTCCTTCGACACAACGCCGTACACAATGCGCATATCGATTCTCACTGGACGACATCGTTACTCTTTGCCCTGATTCAAGAACTCGTAGACTGTTATGATACCTCCAAAGACAAGTTCAACAGTATGGGTCGAACTGTTATTACCATTCGATTCACTGACAAACCTCCATCTGCAGTCGATGAAGCGGGTATCGTGATCGAAAAGTATAATCGTTTCGCGGAGAGCATTGATGAGCTGAGACTTCAAGAGGATGTAGACGCGAAGCCGATTCTCGACGTAAGTTCGATTACTTGTGATATGCTATCGTAGAGTTTCTACTGATATGCGTTGGCTGCTCCGCAGGGGCGTGAAGTTGTAAGAATTCTCGGTGCGAAAAAACCCGGCCAGTGGACAGGCAAAGTTCTGGCTGAGGTAATCAAGTGGCAGCTTGGCCATCCAGGGGGAACAAAAGAGCAGTGTGGCGAGTGGCTCAAGGAGGAGCTTGCGGCAGGGCGTGTTTCAATAGAAGATGAAGCGCCGAGTTCCCAGACGAAGCGACAAAGGGGTGGCCCTAAGGAGACCGCGGCAAAGAAAACTAGAACATGATATTGGATTGGGACACGTGGTACATTAATTTACAGTCCAGAGACTATGCGCCCATGAAGGAAAGGTTGCGTAATTGCAAGCGATACCAGAGCACGATATAAAATGGGTATGTACAGATGAGAGACAGCTGAGAGCATAACCTGAACAGGATAGTGCTACAAATTGTGACATCAATGCAACAGTAAGTAAGAGGTAATAACTTGATAGTTTGTGTGGCAGGTGCCAGACCTAGACCCGGCGGCGTTCTGGGCTTCATAAACCCACTTTAGTAAACCCCACAGGTGATTAGGTCGTCGAAATTTTCGCCGTCATTCGGCCCGAACATGTCAGTGTCGTCCACGGCGCGATCGGAACCGAGGGTTGGCATGTCGAAGACGGACCAATTAAGAGTAGACGATAGTGGTGAATTGAAATCGTCATCGATGATGGTACTAAGGGAAGGGCCTGGCGAAAAACATCCCCCGACCCCGATGGACGAGGGAGGGTCCAAGAGGCATGCACCTGAAGGTGGCGATCCGAGCTTCACCTCGGGATTACCGGAGATGAAGCTGGAATAGTCGATGCTGTCGGCGGTGCGCGCAGAGATGGAGATCCGCGTGTTGTGATCAGCGACATCGAATGGAATCCCTTCGTTGAAAAGGAGTGCGTGAGGATGCAAGTCGTGGTACGACTCGGCTTCTGCGTATTTCTGGGGGAAAAAGGTCAGCGTGATCCGCCAGGGATAGAGACAGGAAGTTAGGGACCCACATCTGGTAATTCGTCAAGAATGGACGATTGTTCGTCTCCATTGAGCTGGAGAACGGACATCGAAGGGCTGGGGATGAGACCCAACATGGTGGGACGGAAGCGAGGCCTCGATGGGAGATCGCAATCTGAGGGATAGTCCAGTTCGGAAGGGGGTGGCAATCCAGGCGTCCACAGCCGAAGGGTGGGAGTGGGTGGACTGGAGGGAGATGATGAGGACGGGGTAGGAGAGGTTGATGACTCGGAAGACGTGAACAGAGTATCGGCTGGGCCGGTGCTGAGGGTCAGCGTAGTTTGTATTGACGGGGACTGAGCGTCGGAGTCACCGTTGAGAGGAGTGGCACTCCGTCTGGCCTTGGCCCTTCCCTTGGCCCTGGATACCGGCCGGGTGGCTTTTCGTTGCGACTTTTGCGGGCGTGACAAGGGCGCGTACTTGTAGTCCGGATTGCGCTGCGCGTGTTCGCGCTTGGCGATGTCGGCGACCTGCTTGAAGGGAGCGCGGGCCTGCTCGCTCAAGATCCTCCAGCTCCGACCAGCGAGTCGGCTGACGCAACTGAGGTTTTTTTCGTCCTTGTCCTCGAGCTGTTTCGTGTACCACACGTAGGAGCGGTAGACCATGAAGGCGTTCGGGGGTCGGGCTACGTGCTCCTTGTCGCGTCCGCGTCCGCGACTGTGGGTGGAGCCGCGGGGAGTGTCGTGGTCGAAGATGACGTCCAAGGCGGGACAGTTTTGGATGATCTCCTGGAGGCTCGGATTGAGCTTCTTGATTGAGTTCACGCGACTGTAAGGAGTCTTGACCGTTGGGCGAGGACGCCCGCCGCGTATGGTCGCGGCAGGTGTGCAGGTCTGGACGCGCATTGCCGGTGAACCAGTGGTGAGCCAGAAGGGATTGTTGAGGATGGGAAAGAAAGGAGAGACGATTGTACCAGGACGAGCGCGAATGCCGGAGGGACAAAGGGCTGGTTAAGTACTGTAAGAGGAACGTGGCCATGTTGACCATTTCCGAGTGTCTGGATCTGGGTATCTGTCCATCGCCCATGTTCATCCTAAAATGGAAAACTCATCTTTGATTAACAGGCGCCCACATTTGCCATATCGAGCGTCCCACCTACCCGTCATGCTCGTAGCTTAGCTCATTGGCCTCCCGCATCGGCACGGTGAACTGTTTGGCAGCTATACCATATGGTGCCTGTAAAGGGTAGTCCCGGCATAGGGCGTATGAAGGGATGATAGAATTCCAAGATGTTCTGGAAAGAAGATGATCGTGCCTTGAATCACCTTGACCGTTTCTTGCGTTACGCTAGTACAACGACCTCTGCTGGTCCCCGTCCCCCCAAAGAATGCAGGGCCTCTCTTTCATCACGTGAAGGTACCCTCATAGCGTTCTGTTTTTGCACCGTTGCGCGGACCTGGATTTTTTTTCTAGCGCCGCGATCCCTGCCTGCACACTTCAGCCACACGCCATCGAGATATGTTGCCTCGCACAAAATTGGTTCCGATTGGTCTACCGTTTACCGAGACAAAAATGGCGGACAATAGAACGAGCCACGTTAGTGACCGTCTCTTCAACACCTTCTGGGGGTTATCTTCCGAATCGATCACAGCATGAGGCAATCAGCTGCGACGATGTATTTGAACCCAAGTCCACAACACACGGGGGTTGACAACTACAATGGCCTGTGAGATCTTGGGCTACCAATAATACTCACAGGAGGCAGTTCGCACACCACCCCACTCTCCGTCGTTCACGGGCACACGATTCGGACAATGGGATTGCACACGTGTCCGAGACCCTTGACTCCAGCTGCAGCTGTCTCTGGGCTGGTGCGTTATCGGATTGGTGTCAGATGCACGTCGATGAATGGCTACGATGACCCCTCCCCGGCATCAGCTGCTGATACATCAGAGCGCGGCTCCAGTTCTCGCTGGGCCTTTTCCTTTCGTCGCCGACTACCGGCAATCATGTCGCTGAAGGCCAGTAAATTTGCGTAGTCACAAATGGAACAATGTCAGCTCACCGCTTTTTGATTGCATCGTTCCTCCCAATTCTGCGTGCAGGGTTAACTGCCTCCGCACGCTTCACCTTCCCCATCGCTTTACGCTTCAATTTCGATGGCTTGGGCAGCTTCAAGATCCACTCTGGCACAGGTGAACCCGACTGCAGGAGAACGTTCGCAATGCTATTTCATTACGCTCTCTTAGAGTAGTGTCGCGAAAAGAAACATCTACTCACGACTTCAGATAGGGCGCGTCGTCGTCAGTGAAATAGGTTACTGCCTTCCCTTCTCGACCTGCACGACCGGTACGACCTAAAGAACGTTAGGGTACGTTAGGGCAGACCTTATGAGACGATGGGGACGTTATAAGCAGACCGACCTATACGATGCACATAGCTCTGCACACTTCGAGGGAAATCATAGTTGATGACCTCTCGAACGCCTCTGAAATCCATGCCACGTGCCATTACTTCCGTGCTGATCATCACCCAGCTCTCCCCTCGACGCATTCGGCCGACTGCATAATCACGCTCTTTCTTGGTCATTCCCGCATGGAGACAGTCGACATTCGGAACTCCATTTAAAACAAGTTCCTCAGCAAGGGAGCTCGCACGAGGTTGTGATGACGTGAATATGAGGACTGGAGGATTGTATGGTTGTGAAAGATAGGCACGCAAAGTGGGAAGTTTCGAATGGTCGTCAGCTACGTAGGTGAGGGACTGTGCAATGAGGGGCAGAGGCGTGTCTCTGTAGAAGACCAATGTCGTGAGAATGAGAGGTAGTTGAGATGAAAGAGAAACACACTTAAGTCCCACCACAACGCGGATAGGATCACGGAGCATATCCAATGCAACTTGTTCTGCCCCTGCTGGGAGTGTGGCGCTGAAAACTGCCTTTTGGATGCCCTCATGAGTACACGCCGCCAGGATCTCCTGCACTTGAGCGAGGAACTCCTGGTCAAGCATCCGGTCGGCTTCGTCTAGGATGAGATGACGGACGCTGCCCATGTAGTCGCATTAGGAAAATAGAAGAAAAAAATCCGCACAATTGCGGGGGAGTGGACGTACTTGTGCAAATATATGTGTCCTGATTGCAGCGATGACACGAGTCGCAGTGGTGTACTGATAACTACGTCTGACCGCGTCCCGTCAACGCTAATCCTATGAAGAGCAACTGACGTGAAACGTACCAACTTTGTCTTGTACGCTTTTATCCGCAAGGGTGGCTGCGGTCGCCTTGCTGAAGAGAATAATGCGCCACTTCCTTCCTTGAGCAAGTTTCAGGCACTCGTTATGGATCTGATGCGCCAGCTCGCGGGTCGGTGCCAGAATAACCGCGCGGATACCCTTCCTTGCGTTTGTTGTTGAGTTCGATATCGGGGCCTTGAGTAAGGTCATGACAGGTAAGAGATAGGACAATGTCTTTCCTGTGCCCGTAGGGGATATGGCAGCCAGATCGCGAGACTGCAGCCATTAACTTGATGCTATCTCAAAAAAGTAAGAATTCTCACCTCTAGCAGTATCGGACATCCAGCTGACTGAATTCCCGTAGGGTGCTCATAGCCATTCCGCTTTAGGTTTTCCATCAATTGCGAATGTATGGGATATCGGTTACAAAGTTCTTCGAATGTGTCTGCACGTTCTGGAGCGCTATTCCCCTTGGTGGTGACTCGTTGTCTGGGCGTTCGAGGATTGGTGTTGTCCTCCGCGGTAATGCCGCCGCCGTCATCACTGTTTCCTTCGTCGTCAGTATTGGCATTCGAGTCATCGACTATTTCTTTCTTCTTGTGCCTCTTCCTTCTTGCGTGACCTTCTCCAGTTGTCTCAGAGGGTCTGCGTTTCGAAGAACCCGTCGTTGCGTATTTGAAAAAATCAAGCTCAGGGGGTAGCTCGCCGTCCTCGAGTACCTTCCTTTCTCTATCCTTCGTATCATTGCCGGAAGTTCCCTGTGAAATTTAAGGGGAAGAACTTGACTAGTGTGAATTGCGTGAGACGCACCCTGAATAACTTGACATCGCTTTTAAACCTCTGTTTATCAAAGTTCACACCTCCACGGGACAGTATATGGAAAGCTTCCATTGATTCGTAAATGGGTCCTCCGTAGGCACCGTTATCTTTTCTCGCAAAGCTTGAAACAGTGAGCAGCTCTGCCCGTTGTCTGGTCTGTCCTTCCGATGTCAATTTCGCGGTCAGGTGATTCACGCCTAACCCCACGTGCTAGCCGTCTTCCGACTAGTACTGTATGCATACAGCGCCAATACAGTAGTCTATTAGCAGTACATCCCTTTCGTTTTAGTCAGTACAGCAATAAACAGTTCTCTGGGCTTGGTTAAAAGACTCAAAATAAGGACAATATATTAATGTTTTTCAAGATAGTCACGTGACTTGAAATTTTCGAAACCAATCAGGTTAAGTTATCAATTGTGTCAAACTAGAAGGATTGTCAGTGGGAATTCTACTGACATACTATTCCTCTTCTCCGAAGTGCTACGGACAATAGTCCAGCTAATACAGTACGGCGTACGGAAGAACAATAGAAGAACGCGCAAGAACAGGCCGGGACGGCCGGGAATCATCGGGCCGGCACGCAACGCCGCTTGCGGTTGTTGTGTGGCCTTGTTTCGCCGCCTCGGGCACTTTGCGGTTGACTCCCACCTGTCAGACTCCTAGCACTCTCCTAGCTTCTTTTTTTTCCCCTCTCGACGTTCCAAGAAGTAACAAAAAATGAGTTCACACGATAACGACGAGCTCATCGATTACGAGGATGAAAACGACGTCGTCCCGAACGGTGCGACTCTGGCTGCTGCGGGTGGCGGCGCCATTATAGACGACGATAAGGAGAAGAAGAATTTCTCTGGTATCCATTCGACTGGTTTCCGGTCAGTTTCTTCCTTCCATTACAGCTTATTCGTGCTGACAATAAGAAAGTGATTTCCTGTTGAAGCCCGAATTGCTTCGTGCCATTAGTGACCTTGGTTTCGAACACCCTTCAGAGGGTTAGTTTTACCTTCCATTCGCCTATTTTTTCTTATACTCAAAGCCTCCATAGTCCAGCAGGAGTGCATTCCTCAGGCTGTGCTGGGAATGGATGTCCTTTGTCAGGCAAAGTCCGGCCATGGCAAGACTGCCGTCTTTGTACTTGCCACACTCCAGCAGCTTGAGCCAGTCAATGGCGAAGTCTCCGTCATTGTGCTCTGTCACACACGGGAGCTTGCCTACCAAATCAAGAACGAATACACGCGTTTTGCGAAATATATGCCAGACGTCCGTGTTGGAACGTTCTTTGGTGGTACTCCCGTGTCCAAGGACGCGGAGCTGCTCAAGGACAAATCTAAATGTCCTCATATCGTCGTCGCAACTCCCGGTCGTCTAAATGCGCTTGTTCGGGACAAAGTTTTGGATGCAAAAAACGTCAAGCATTTCGTCTTGGACGAGTGCGACAAGATGCTCGAACAGCTCGGTTAGTCACCCAACTTCAAACTCGTCCCCCTCCCTCCACTTTCTGTTGGTCCATTCATCGGTGGAAATATTCTTGTCCGTTATCCGTATTGTCTGCCATGCACTTTCTCGCCTCGCCTTCGATTCGGGATTCGGCCGATCGCGTTGGGTCATTGGACCCTTTGGAGTAGTAGAGTCAGGATATCAGGTTGTGTTTTCAACCGAGGCAGAAGAAGGCGCTTCGAGGTCGACGTCACTAGGCGCACGGAGAACGAGTTTCGTGATTAACATCAGGCAGCGCAAAGTGCTAACCGATTGCTTTCTTTTCACCGATTTATTTGCCCTTATACCCTCTCGTTGGCCTACCCGTTTCGGCTTTTATCTTACCTCTACATCACCTACCAGACATGCGCCGTGACGTTCAAGAGATCTTCCGCGCGACACCACATCACAAGCAAGTAATGATGTTTAGTGCCACGCTGGCCAAGGACATCCGGGTAACTTGCAAGAAATTTATGGCTAATGTATGTGGTTCTTTGGCAATAAGGATTCTTTCTTTTAACAGCCCTTACAGCCCCTTGAAATTTTCGTCGATGACGAGACGAAGTTGACACTTCATGGCCTGCAACAACACTACGTCAAGCTCGAGGAAGTGAGCAAGAACAGGAAGTTGAATGATCTGCTCGACACCCTCGAATTTAATCAGGTAGAGGCCTTGATTCACCCGCCTTCACTGCCCCTCAATCCTTTTCCTAGGTTGTCATCTTCGTGAAGTCGGTCGCACGTGCCATCGAATTAGACAAGCTTCTCGTTTCTTGCAATTTCCCGAGTATCAGTATCCACTCGGGCTTGGCCCAAGAGGAACGGTGTGTTACTGATGAACTGTTCGTCGTGAAGCTGTGATGCTCATGTCTCGGTTGATAGAATTAAGCGCTACACTGCCTTCAAGGCGTTCGAGAAGCGTATCCTCGTCGCCACAGATATTTTCGGTCGAGGGATCGACGTGGAACGTGTCAACATTGTCGTGAATTACGACTGTCCTCCTGATGCTGACAGCTATCTCCACCGTGTCGGGTAAGCATTGTCAGGCCGGGTCTTCGTTACTGTCTTAACATATGCAACCCACCAGTCGCGCTGGGCGTTTCGGGACCAAAGGTCTTGCCATCACGTTTGTGTCTTCCGAGGCAGACCAACAGGTGATGGGCGCCATTCAATCTCGATTTGAAGTCGCCGTACCTGAGCTTCCCGATCATATCGACCCTGCTAGTTACAGTAAGCCTCACCTGCATTTCCCGGCCGCGGCATATGGACTAACGATATGCCTCTAGTGACGTCATGAAGCTAACTCCACTTTTTTTGTTATTTACCCACGTTACTTCCGCTTTGTTTACTTTGTCTGATAAAACTGTATGATGATACAGGACGGCTCACAACTTGGGTGACTTTTCTCGTTGAGGTGACATGGAGACTTGTCTGGTAGTGGCAAAGGTTATGCCTTATTTCTCGTGGCGTGTTGGTGATATTATCGTCCCTAGCTAAGAACGGCATATGAGTCAGCAGAGGAGATCTTGAGCGGCGACATATGTGACAGTGACACGAGGTGTTGAAAAAAGATGGCGACGCGAAAGGATAAATTCTGAGAAAGAGTAGTTGACAGGACGTGTGGTAGTGATATTCAGTCCAAGTTTATCGGCCGTCACTCTAATTCGATAAGCGCTTTGCGGGAATCTAGACCGCAAGATGGTGCGGCATTGTACATACCCGTCGATCATACCCGATCCGGTCCTCCATATCGCCCATTCTCTCCGTCTCTACTTAACCACTCCACTTCTGCTGACTCTCGCATCATTTTATTCTTTTTCGTCCATCTTGCCCTGAACACCCCACCCATCCCTCCCCTAACCTTGGGACGGTGTTATCTCGCTCTCCTTCCACTGCTTTCGGTCAGCCCTCTGACCGCGCTGCGATGGAGAAAAATGGATTCGCTGTTCCCCGCACAGACCCCACAGCCTTGCAAGCCCGCCGAAAATACGTCCCTCCTTCATTCAATACACTCTATTTCAGAGATTCTATACTTTCCGTGCCGGGATATGTATTCGAAAAGGTTGGCCCGCCATAGCCCGCCATATAAACAATATGATCTCACCGTTACGCAAAGGCAGCACCATGGGAGGATACGGGAAGCTTGACGCAGTTGGCTGAGGGCAGCAGCTTGAAGGATGGTTCGAATGTTATTGCGAAGATTGCACCGGCGCATACAAACGCGTCCGTATGCCTTCAGCGGGAGGCACACATGTACGTCTCCGAAGTATCGACTCCGCCTTGAGTGTTGCCCACAGACTTCTTGCATTACGACTAGCCTTACTCGCATGCAGACGATCCCCGAAGCATTAAGTACCATGCTACCGCTTATCGACCTCATATCCATCTCGCGTTCGAATGGGGACTGCGTGGTTTTACTTCTGGCCCACCCTGGCCCGAATCTGCTTGGTCGCTATCTCCCTCTATCCCGAATCAACGCCCTCCTACTCGCTGAGCCTCCTATGTCGCGTCTCTCTTCACCCCAAGGAGATGTGTTCATGAGCGAGGTAAATGAAGGAGGTGCTTTCATGGACGTCGAGAACACGGACATGATGGACCTTGCAACGTTTCTGGAGTGAGTTCTTTTCCGTGACCCATCTTTCTGTCAGCTCGACACGTCACAGATTTTCGATCCAAGCTACGCATTGTCTGGAGAATCTGCACAGGTGAGTTGACAGGTTTTGATCTCCACATCCCTCACAATCATTGACGTAAATTACAAGGCTCGGCATAGTACACAGAGAGGGTACACCCGGCATACTTTTCAATTCGTATCGTGCTGACGTGTCTTCACAGTGCGAGCAAATGCATATCATATCAATACTCATTCTGGAGTCGTACGACTCGTCCATTATGGGAATCGCTCTGTCTCTTTGGAAATGTTCGGTGGACCTTCTACCTTGGTCATCCAGGCAGACGGCTTAGGGGAGGAGAACAAGTCGAAGGTGAAAGAGGCACTCTGTTACATGTCCCCGGAACAAACAGGCAGCACGGAGACGACCTCGGATGATCATCGAACAGATTTGTACTCTCTAGGGATCATGTTCTGGACCCTCCTTGTAGGGAGAGGCACGTTGCCGTTCGAGGGCGGCCCATTGGAGATTTTGCACTCGATCACGCAGAAGCGACCCATGCCCGTGCATGAAGTACGGAGGGATGTACCTCAAGTATTGGCACAGATCATTGAAAAGGCACGCTATATTAAATACTTGGAATCAGCTGCCAGTTGATTCATGACGCCATATTAGCTTCTTTCCAAGAACCCCGACTCACGCTATCAAAGTGCGTATGGCCTGAAGGCGGACCTTTTAGAATGCCAGAAGAGGCTTTCAATCGCCGTGTCTTCCATGTCAGACGTGTCGTCAGAGGTAAGTCAACTGTCACTAGTAGGATGCAGCAGCAGCAACGCTCAACCTGTTGGATTTAGCTTATACCACCTTTTGAGATTGCCAAGCAGGATCGATATGCAGTAAGATCCATTTCCTTATGTTAGGGCGTCTGCTTGATATTGCTCAATTCTCTAGGGTTTCACAAGCCCCAATATACTTGTACGTGGATCGTTTCTCGGCGCTTGGTTATCCGTTGGTTGACTCTTCCCATAGTTTGGGAGAGAAAAAGAATTAGAAACAATTCGCAATGTCATACGACATGCGTCTACAAGCTTTTCGCGACACAACGTCCTGAGGGGAACCTCGCACTCCACCCCAGTTGGAAGTCAAAGAACTATGAGCTCCGAACGTTCTCTGCGAAGTGTCTCTCGTTCCTCGTCTGGCCGCTCCTCTCCCAAGCATTCAACAACTTCTGATGACCCCGGACAGAAGATGTTTGGAGAGTCGAGTTCAGCGGCGACATCTTCCGTGAACACTGTCAGTGATGGCATCCGTAACATCACGTTGAGCCCTCCACGCGGTCGGGGACCACGTGCGCACGGCGTAGTTGTCGTTGGGCCGGCAGGGTGAGCATGTTTCGTGAATAGAAGGTGTGCACGCCAACGTTTGACTTCTAGGGTCGGCAAGAGTTCATTAATCCTCGCTAATCAAGCGAAATGGCGAGCGTATGGCCTCTGGGGACATGCAAAGTTCCAGGGTACTATGTCTGCCCCGTTCGCTGCCTTGGTGCGTTCATTCGTTGATCTGACTAGTCTTCGAGCGCCCTTGACGTTATCGTGAATAGCTGTCATGCCTATCCTCGGTCCTTCGGCAGTTGATGGCTTTTCATACGGACCTCCACCGGTTTGTGACTACGCTCCAGACACGGCTGGGACCACAACTGCGCATTGTGCCCCTGCTATATGAAGGTGTTCCCGAACTGCGGGATATTCTAAACCTCTTCGAAATTAGCCTAGATGTTCCGCAGGAGACGCTTACAACACGCGAATTACGTGCTCGATTTCAGTCTGTCGTCGAAAATGTGTTTTCGGTCCTCACAGAGATCCGATTATTTGCTCTCTTTCTTGATGACCTTCACGAGGCTGACGACTCGTATGTCCCATTTCCTGGGTCTGGTTCATGAAGGCGCTAAAGCATATTAGATCTCTCGATCTTGTCAACACCCTTGCCTGCGCTCGAAGTCATATTGTAAGGCCCTATCCCGTGTTTTCCCTATTCGTACTAATCCCTTGAAGCTCATATTCATCACGTTGCGAGAGGATAAACCGTACGCATCATCTTTTCATGTTCCAGTAACGGCCACTGACGGAGACATAGGGAGATCGTTTCACGAGTCAGATCAATGTTTTTCGGCCGGTCAAGGGTGACATGGATCCAACTTGATCCCCTTACATACTCTTCTGTGGCCTCGTTGGTCTCGCGCACTCTTCGTCAGAGCAAAGACAATGTAGCGCCGCTTGCTCGTCTCATTCACAGCATTGCTGCTGGGAATGCCTTCTCTATTCGCAATCTCCTCGCGATGTTGCAGCGGCAACACTTGGTCAGTTTCGAGAGCGCTGCGGCAATGGCGTTGGCTGAGTTACGAGGCAGATAACCTTCGATTGGGATTGCAACTGTTGGCAGTAAGTCCCGGCCATTTTAGCCCCTCAACTGGCGCTGATCTCGCTCATTGTTAGATACAACCTTCCGGAAATCGAGAAAACCCTTCTATCCCAGAAGCTCGTGGTGGACCCTAACGATGTCTCGTATCTGACGTCACACTTGAAAAAGCTTCCTCCTGATGCTCGGAAGTACCTTGTGTGGGCCTCATGTTTTGGTGCGACGTAAGTACTCAGGAGTCCCTATCCCTTTGCCCTCTCACTACATTGCTCTCGAACTTCCTCTATCGTAGGTTCAAGACAACAGATGTCGCTGTAGTGATGGACCACGATAGTCCATCAAATAGCAGCAGCAGTGATTTTGAGACGGAAGACGATCGGAAGTCAAAGGGTAGCGTGCCTGCGACAAGAGAGAAACAGACGAGCGCCACTCGCCGTTCCATGCGAGGTCTGCAGATTGCCATTTCGGAAGGTTGGCTCGTACAGCGGGCAAGGGATATGTGTAGTTTCGCCCACGACCGATATCGACAGGCTGCGGAAGCTGAAGCACTGAGCCTCCCTGACGACCTCATTGCGAAGATGTCTTTTCGCGTGCGCATTCGCACTTTCCTGTTTCGCTTATCGATGGTAACGGTGTTGCGTTTCAGATCATTTCGATAATGCTCCTTGAACCGTCTCCGGATGTTTATCAGATTGCTGAGCGCGCCCAGCGGTATGTCGTAACCTGCTGTTTCTGGCTTCTTTCCTCATCATAAGCAGGTGTCTTCCCCTACTTCGTGAATACAACAGACGGGGGGAACTCGTATCTCTTCTCATTGATGCAGGAGATTCCGCATGGGCACGTGGTGCCCATGAGGTCAGATTTTAGTCTTGGATTTTTCTCTTGAGCTAATGGAGAGGCTTCGCAGATGGCATATCAGTCCTTGGTCAACGCCCAATCCCTTCTCGAGCAAGAAGGCTGGAATAGCGATCCCACCCGAACTTTCTCTCTTTTCACGAAGTTGGCCGAGTAAGTATCCAGCTCTCTACATACGTTCTTGCTTCGTTGACGTGATGATAGACTGTCGACTTGGAGAGGTACTCCTGTATAGCCTTGCAAATCCATTGTGGCTGTCTAATTAATCCCAACAGGTGACTACAAAGAATCCGATAGATATATCAGTGTCTGTTACGAAAGGGCCAGCAATTCTGAAGAGAGGGCCATTCTCCTTCGTTTGCGTTCTCAGAATAATTGGATGCGAAATGACGTCGAGGCTGCTCTGAAGGACACCCTACTGGCTCTACACTTTCTCGGAGTCGACCTAGATCCCGTTCCTACTCTGGACGTAGCCGATACCATGTTCGAGCAGGTCAAGAATGAAATTCTTGCCGTTGGGTTTGACGCTATCTTAGCAATTCCTCGGACATCCGAACCTCGGACAGATCTTGCCGTAACTTTGCTCGGTGATGCTGGTACTCATGCGTACTGGAGTACGGGAGAAGGGTTTACAGATGTTATCGGTTTAACGGTAAGGTTTTCATCTCAACTGCGTTGCGTCCTCGTCTCACATGCTGCAATTAGACGATTCAATTAGCTCTGCGGTAGGTGTCGTTTTATTCACAAAGGTATTTCTTTGTTTATTTTCCGTGACGTAGATCTGGAATGTCGCCTGGTACCGCGCTAGGATTCTTCTGGGCACTGGCAGGTATGTATTGTGAAAGTTTATCTGCCATTACACGTCATATAGCTTCTGCAGCCGCTGCGGAACGAAAGGAACTTTATCGGTTTTCTGTGGACCTCGGAAAGCTGGCCTTGCGTATTGCCGAGCGTCATGGAACAAATGCAGATAGATGGTATGTGCCTTTCACCTGGTTATCACCGATACTCAACCCATCCTCTAGTCGTTCTTTGGTTATGTATTGCTCTATGGTCTCAGCCTATGATAACGTCCATATCCGGTCAAATCTCCCCCGGCTGGAGGAGGCCATCAAATATGCCAACAGCGCTGGTGATCGGTGCGTGATTTATCATGCAACGCTTTTATATACTAAGTTAAGTATTTGTAGGGTGTACGCGAGCCTTGCAAACTTCTACTCTGTCCAAACCAAACTGTTCATCGGCCAATCACGTGTGTCATGTCTACAATTTCATTGGATATTATTTTGAGTTTCTGATGAACAGTGGATGAGCTCGTTGGGGCCGCAGAAGAGGTGGGGAGTATTTGTTTTCATTTTTCATACCTATTTTCTTATGCTTATGATCCATCGTCCCAAAGACCTACAATGAGATAACACAGTGGCCTCAAGGGGAGCTCGCTATTTGTGCCCAGGGTAAGATATGGTAGCAGCTTATAGTCGTATGATGATACTAACAGCCATACCAAGGATTATTAAACTGCATTCGTGCATTGGGTGGATACACGGCCAACACCTCGGCGAAGACTATATACACGACGAATACATTCGATGAGGGTCAATACCTGGGGTCCATACCCGACGGCAGCGGAAGTACCCTTATTGGGCTTACTTCGTGAGTCAACGATCTTTACTTAGTTTCAAGCGGCTCACTTGGCGTCCCCAGTTACAATGCATATAAGGCAAGTCTATCTCAAATTCCACTAATCCTTAGTTGATCTCCTTGAAGGTCGTCGCGCTATTCAACTTAGGCTATATCGAAGAGGCCGCTGAACTCGGGTTTTCTATATATGACACCCGAGATCGACATCCAAAGTCAGTCTCCCCTTTACTGCCCATACAATATCCAACATTTTAGTACAGCCATCGCCATACACGATACGCGCTCTTTTTCCACAGCTTAGCCCTAATTGCCTG
This sequence comes from Russula virescens, assembly GCA_003316435.1. Taxonomy (NCBI): domain Eukaryota; kingdom Fungi; phylum Basidiomycota; class Agaricomycetes; order Russulales; family Russulaceae; genus Russula; species Russula virescens. The sequence continues at coordinate 266,358 of QFEY01000009.1, forward strand.
TATACGAGAAGAAAGTGTCACAGAGGGTGAATGCGGGCGATACCTGGAGCAGGTTGCGGCCAATCAAACTTACATCCGCCGGTATGTGATATCCTTGTTGGTTACACCAAGGACCTACACTTTCTGGTCCTCTAGGTGGTTTTCAGCCAGCCCAGTAAACACGAGTACTTGGGTAACTCTTGTTGTAAGTACGCTAGGAAAGTAATAGCGTCGTACGCTAATTTGCGATGCAGGATGCTGAGCTCTCATCCCTTGAAGACAGTCGAGATGCATTTCAGTTATATGATGCCGCAGTGATGTGAGCCTCTGCGTGTTATTGAAGTGTTGTTGTGTACGACCTGTCTGTATAGATCGGCTACGAACCACGACTGGCCGCTGGAAGAAGGTTGGGCATTATACCTGGTGCGCTCCTTCCCACGAAAACAGCTCTCTGGGTATAGTAACCCTATCTATAGCAAGGCTCTCATTTCGTTCGCTGCGGCGTGCATGGTCTAGGCAATGAACTACAGCGCCGTGGCGTGTCTCGGCACCGACAATGGGGAGCAAGGGGCATTGTGTCAGTCCATTATATCTGCGATCCAAGGCTACTTACCGTATAATCTTCACAGGGCTTCGCTATTCTCTGACCCGAGCGCACCACAACCTCTGAACTTTATTAAGAAAAATGCCGTAACCATGGACGTCGGTATTCAGACAGATAGAATCATGGTAGGCATCAATGGCCAAAAGACCATGCACGAAGACACAGGGGCCGACATCACGGAGGAGGAAGCGGTTACCAGCCTGCCTGCCTCTGCTCTTGCATCTGTCTTAAAGTGGAGTAAGGATATCGCCACCGACATCCATTTATATTCAGGTAAGCACAGTTTAGCACAGTTAATCATCACTGACCTTGCGGATTAATATTAGCCCTCCAACGCCTCACTGAAATTGCTATTGGTGAGCGAAAGTGGGGTCTATCGTAGTACCAAAATGAGTTGATACTTTTCATCAGAGACATCTGGAGCACAGAGTGCCTGCATGGCCATCGCAGGGACCGGTGGAGAATACACAGTGGCTATCAGCATGAACTCATCAGGTCCCTGCAAAGTTCACGAGTTCGTACCTCTGCATATCGTCTCCCGGCTTCCCAGTAAACTGTGCCTAGGCATCCCATATCCGTTCGGGCCATCAGTGATCCGTTGCAAAGGGCCGTTCTCTTGCACGGTCCGTGATTACCATCATGTAATATGATTGTGTTCTGACAACGAGACTGTTTAGCATTGAACACGAAAGAACGCGTCGCCTATGATGATATATCGTTGGATTCTCGATTCTCGTCCGAGGCTCAACAGAGCCCATATCAGGCTGTAGTGTGCTTGCCGGTCTTTAGCAACCGAGGACAGACGTTTGGTGCCCTGTATTTGGCATCTAAATACGCCTTCTCACAGAGCACAATCACACTCCTCACACTTCTATGTCAACAAGCGAATATCAGCGTGGCAAACGCCCTTCTCTTTCGCTCGGTACAGGCAGGAACGAAGGAGAACCTCAGAATGATATCTGCACAGAAAGAGGCTCTCGAAGATGCTCGACAAAGTCGCGAAGACGCCTTGAAAGCTACCAGGGTCCGATATCTTTTTTCTTGAATGATTCTGCTTTGCTCTTACATATACCTTGCAGATCAAAAGTAACTTCTTGGCTTCGATGTCCCACGAACTCCGAACACCCTTCAGGTAATTCCATCAGAACATACTATATCCAGACTCATCTTTCTGCAGTTCGTTCTATGGTCTCCTAGATATTCTGAGCGGGACGGAGTTGAATAATGGGCAACGTGAAATTGGTCTGGGCCTTCTTGTTTGTATTCCTTATGTTCGACACTAAGTATGCCACAGTACAAACAGCGAAACAGTCGTGCGAGCTCCTACTCAAGGTACGCCCTGTTCTGAAGACCAATACCTATATGCTAACCTGTGTCCTTCTGGAGATCATCGACTCAATCCTCGATTACAGTAAACTCGAGGCCTCTGGTAATTGTTTTCGTTACTGCACACCGATTAATGGACTCAGACTCCACAAATTAGCCCTCAAGCTTGAATTTACTGGCTTCTCTGTCGAAGACATCATAGCTGTGAGTTTCAATTTCCCTCGGTATACTGCAAGAGACATACTGGGACCTCATAGGACTGCATGGAACTACTTCTACCAATGGCTGCGAAAAAGCTGGACCTCTCTTTCAACATAGATCGAGAAGTACCCCCATGTATGTGTTCACTACTTTTGTCTCAGGCCGCTCGTGACCCTCTACTTTAGGGGTGCAAGCCGATTATACTCGTATCCGTCAAGGTAAATTTTCCTCAACTGTGATTAGCGGTGTCTAAAATTTATTAGTTTTGATGAATCTCATTGGAAACGCTGTTAAGTTCACCTCTCGAGGGTCAGTGAAGGTTCTCTGTTTGCTTGATCAAGAGAAGTCGACCAAGCCGGGCGAGGTGAACCTGAAGTTTGTGATTGAGTACGTATCATCTCCTAATTCTAACATGAAGAGTCTGACAGAAATTCTCAGGGATACTGGAATCGGTCTATCGTCGAGCGACGTCGACCTTCTATTCGTACCTTTCCAGCAGGCTGATAATTCCTCCACCCGTCGCTTCGGTGGCACTGGGCTCGGCCTTTCTATCTGTCGGCAGCTGGTAAAGCTCATGGGTGGCGTCATCGGGGTCAAATCCGAGCTCGGAAAAGGTTCTGTTTTCTGGTTCATAATCCCCGTAAAGATTTTCAGCTCGGAAGAGTCGGAGAAGGTATGTCCGTCACTTCGGTGACTTTAGTGTAAGGCTGACCGCGCCTAGTCAATGCTGGCAATTCAACGAGTTCAGGCTCGTCTTTTGGAACCACGGCCCCCGCGAGTTCTGATTAGCTCCCCTTCTGATGCTGCAACGTCCCTGCTCTGTTCCATGCTTGACGGGTTTGATGTTTCCGCGGTCTCTACCGTGGAAGGACTGAAACAAACCCTCCACTCGGTAAAATCGTGTGATACGCCCCTGGATTATATCATTCTCGACCATCAGTCTGAGGCAACTGCCGATGGCATCGCCCAACTTCTTGAATCTCTTGATTCGCCTATTCTGAATGACACAAAGCTCATTCATTTGTATACTCCTGTCACCGACACAATTTCGAGCAACCCAGTGTTCGGGAACGGCACATCTGGTATAATCCGCATGACGAAGCCACCTCGTAAAGCTCGACTTCTTCAAGCTCTGGCCAGACTAAAGAGGCTGCCCCCAGAAACATATGCTGACCTGAGATCTACGACAACCTCGACTATTGAGGAACCCCCGGAATCTCTACGCACTCTGTTCGGCAATGTTCTCGTAGCTGAGGGTGAGTGCATGAGCGACTGTCATAGAGCCGGTTTCACGGACGGCTGTACAGACAACCCAGTGGCCCAGAAGTTGCTTGTCAAGCAGTTACAACGTTATGACCTGAATGTGATCGCCACCTCGAATGGGGAAGAAGCCATCGCAGGTAAATGAATTGTTGCGATACTTGCCCTGGCCAAGCTCACTATCTCATTTTTAGAGTGGGAACGGCACGACCCTGGCTATTTCAGCCTTGCGATGTTCGACCATCGTATGTTGTCTTCTTGTGTTACTCCCCATATCTGACGCTCTATATTAGACATGCCGATATGTGACGGGGTAGAAGCCGCTAAGAGGTTGCGATCGCTTGAAAACCGGCGTAACGTATCGGAGTTTCTACCAGGTACGTGTCCCTAATAAATTTCACGATCAATGCATCTCATGCCTTTGCCACCGAAGTCGTCGCTTTAAGCGCTGACTGTCAAGAGTCCACAAAAATGCTCTGTCTCAGCGCCGGAATGAACTTGTTCCTCAGCAAACCTTTGAAGAAGAGTGAGTTTGAACAAATCATCTTAGGCAGAAACTTGCTGACACGCCGAAAGGCGACCTCGCTTCTCTTCTTACGACGTATGGTACACCTGTAACGCAAGGTAACCCCAGCAGATGATACACGGACTGCGTGTGGACCATTTATAATTATGCCATCTCCATATGAATTTCTGGCTTTTTGTGACTTTCATTGCTGTCGGTTCTGTTGTCCTTTGGGTGCTCATTTTCTTCTGTGGCATAAGCGTTTCGGTCATATATAATCAAATCCCATTCCAAGCACTATATACACGCGATATATCCCCACGTATTGTATGTTTTTTTTAGACTCCTCGCACTTAATCAGTCGCATTCGCATTCGAATATCTCAGCGCAGGCAATACACTCTGAATCTGTATCTATACTATAGGGCCTCTGTGTGAAAGCGCTTGTTGAACAGGGCTCTAAGCTTTATGTTAATTGCCTTTGAAGGTTGGGTACCATCTTTTTTAGAAAAGAGAGGAAAAGTGGTCGAGTGACGAGGGCACCAATACTGAAGAGCAGGCAGGGATTCGTGACATTTGTTGCAGTGGCGACCAAGTGAATTTCAGGAGCGTCAGCGTCTATTCGCTCTCGCTCGCCTCGCTCTCGTCTACTTCTTCTGCCTCGTCATCTATGAAGCCATTAAGCCACGGTCCATCATCTCCCTCGCTGTCTTCCTCGCTGTCCCAGCCATCCTCCTCGTCTTCTCCCTCTTCGCTTTCCTCGTCTTCGTCCTCGTCCTCAGGTTCGCCCATATCATCACCATCGACCTCAGACCCACTCTCAGCGCCGAGCTCGATGTCTTCAACGCTCCCCACATCACTCCCTTCCTCCAGCTCGACATCCATAGCCTCAGCTTCCTCCTGCTCGCTCTCGCCCTCTACATACCGTCGCGGTTCACGCGAGCCCGCAGCGCCAGCTGGCGCCTTGCCCTTTTTTCCACCGCGCGGTAACGGCACGGGCGCTGCGGAAGCACGCAAATTGACCTGCTGCAAGACCATGTCGAGCCTGCCGGATAACGAAAGGAGCGACTCGCGCAAAAAGAGGCGCGCCGTTAAAGTAGCGTGTAACCCAGCAAGCCGAGCCACGAGGTCTGACATCTGTTCCCAGTACCAGTGGCAATCGCGTTTGGAAGGAAATAGTAAATACTAACAACACAAGGAAGAGTGCTTGAACGTACCGTCATGAGGTGTCCGCTGTGGACGACGAGTACCGCTCGTACCCAGCGCACGAGCACGGTTGCGCGTTGGCTACCTGGCGCGGTTGTGCGGCCTAGCCGCTGGACACACGCGCCAAGCAGTGGCACCGCCAACTGCGGCGGCAGACGTTGCACTGTCTGGGTGATGAGGGTAGGATCGCTGTACGAGAGGCAAGTCTCGAGCAGTTTTGTGTCTGTCGAGTGCAGTGCTTGGATTAGCGTCCGCGTAAGAGTGATTGAATTGAGTTTCTCTGTGCGCGAGGCTGGCGCTGCCGGGTGTTCCGAATCCTCGGAATCTGATTGTTCTGCTTCTGCGGGTCGAGATGAGGGCGGATCGAGGGCGGTTAGACGCTGGCCGAGGGAAAGTTCGGCAAGATCAACATCCAAATGACCCTCCAGATCTGCAAGGTCATCTGCAGAGGCGTCCTGTGCTATTTCTGTGCCACTTCGGATAGCAAGGGACGATGGCTCCATATAACGTCTATTGGGTGCCACCTAGAGAGTATTGTCATCATAACGAATGGCGCACATAAGGGTACGACGTACCGTCGCGTCGTCTTCTACATTCACAAGACCGGCAGTCGCATCTTCGTGTACAATATTGATATCCTGGATAAAATTTCCGGAATCATCTAGATATCGCTAATGTGTGCGCGTGGTCACGTCAGGCCGGCGGACGCATACGGGCCAGACAAACTCACAACGATGTTGAATATCGGCCGTACACCACCAGCCAGCCACGCTACCCGTATTTGACCAACTTGATCGAACGCGGCATTGATCACTTGCACGGTTGTGGTACCGCGTCTAAGGGAGATTGTTGCTGATGACCTTGGTGAAAGGGCAGTGACTTTCTCCTTTGCTTTTTTAGGTGTCACTGTAGACATTTGGTCGTCCGTAGTTGTAAAAATTGAAATGCGGCCAGACGCAGACAGAACAAGTAAACTAGGGTGATGGGGCAGCTGAGAGAAAGATATGTGCCTCGCATCAGAGTCAAGTGGCGCAGAAGCTACCAGCTTGCCCTCGCTCCCTAAAGCACGGGGCACCTCCCATATGTGAACATGACGATCCGACTCGGCAATTGAGGCAAATATTCGTGAGGATTGACTGTCATGTTCGAAGGGCTGCCATCGTAACATGGTGACGTTTGAGGCGTGCCCAACAAAGCGAGCCTCTTCCGTAAGTTTTTCTGGGGAAGTAAGCAAGGAGGAAGGAGCAGAGAGTAGACAGATACTGTGATGTGCAAAGAGGAAGGAAGGAAGGTCCGACTCAACGCAGGGACGCAGGGAGAGCGAGGTGCCAGGTAAACGATCGTCAGTTTTGCTGCTTGAGAGGAGCTCGCCCGTTTCCGCGTTCCAGGTGCGAATAAAACCATCCGCGCACGATGTCACAAAGATCAATGCGACGCCCGGGACGTCAGTGTGGACATCAAAGGCGAGAATGGAAGACGTGCTTGAAGGGTGCGAGAGGGTGCGTATGACGCGAGCATGAGAGGGAGAGAATATGATAACGGAACCCGCCGAGAGACCCAAAGCGACTACTGGAATCGCATTCGGTTCTGAGACAGACTGAGGGGCGCGAGAATCGCGCTTTTTCCGTTTCTTCCGGGGTGCAGAGCCTTCACTTTCTTGACCCTCCTCGCCCAAGGGCTTTGGAATAGGGAATGTGGCCCAGGAGAGTGCTGTAACACGCGTAGAATCTGGGACATATTCAGAAATACACCTTCCAGTGTTTGTGTCGTATGTGCGTAGACGGTGCTTGCCGACAGCAAGAGAGACGATGGCAAAGAGCTCCGCGGATGATGAAAATGCGGAGAGAGTGGCGAGAAAGGAGGTGTCCTGTGACGGAGGATGGGAAAGTGGCGTTTTTGAGACTGGTCTGGCTTTTGGAGGTTTGACTTTTTGTTTTTTTGAGGAGGCTGTGGTCGCCATTAGCATAAAATACAATACAGTAAAATATACGATACAGGCACAACGGCGTGGCACTGGCACAATTATCATCACGTCACGTGTCAGCTCAGACGTTGTTCCAACACCGAGTGAGTCGGCTTCAAAGTTGGCACTGCAATCTTCTATTTCTCCCTCCATCTCGCCCTCCGTGGGTCTCCCTCTTACCCCGTTGTAATGAATTATATCCAGGTATGTTCTCTCCCTCTATCAGTCTATCGCACTGACAAATAGCAACTTACAGCTCGAGAAGCTCGGTGCGTCTACATCTTTCCAGCATTACGCCTTGATTAATTTCCTCTTCCTGCACAGGCGAAGGGACATACGCCACAGTGTACAAGGTATGGCGATACAAACTTGACCTTCCCTTGTCACCCGCGTCATGCTCCATCCTAGGGTCGTTCCAGAACAACAAATGAAATCGTTGCCCTTAAAGAGATTCACCTCGATGCTGAAGAAGGGACCCCATCTACTGCGATCCGGGAGATCTCCCTCATGAAGGAGCTCAAGCACGTCAACATTGTGCGCCTTTACGACGTTATTCATACAGAAACGAAGCTCGTCCTTATCTTCGAGTACTGTGAACGTGACCTCAAGAAGTACATGGATGCACATGGCGACCGCGGTGCCCTCGATCCAAATACCGTTAGGAGCTTCATGTACCAGCTTCTCATGGGCACAGCCTTTTGCCACGAGAATCGAGTGCTGCATCGCGATTTGAAACCTCAGAATCTTCTCATCAATAGGAAAGGTGAGCTCAAACTTGGAGATTTCGGCCTTGCCCGGGCTTTTGGTGTTCCTGTAAATACATTCTCCAACGAGGTACGTAATATTGTCCCTGCCTCCCCATGAATTCTGACACATCATATGATAGGTTGTAACTTTGTGGTACCGTGCCCCGGACGTTCTTCTTGGCTCTAGAACGTACAGCACTTCCATAGACGTTTGGTCATGTGGATGCATTTTCGCAGAGATGATCTCGGGTGTCCCCCTCTTTCGCGGTAGAGATAATGCCGACCAGCTCCTGCACATTATGAGGATTATCGGAACACCTGACGAACGGACCCTCCGTAAAATGGTTGCAGAATCAGTGCGTCTATCTTCTCGAACTGTGCCACCGACCAACCTGCCAATTCGCCGCTTTAAAGCCTGAAATCCAGATAAAGCAATGGCCCAGGTATCCCAAGATACCATTCCAGCAGGTTCTTCCAAAAGCGTCGCCTCAGGGTATCACGTTCACTTACGGCTCTCAGAATGGTAGCTGACGTTCCGTACCTGGATAGCAATCGATTTACTCGAGCGCCTCCTTCAGTTTGACCCAGCCAAGCGCATTACAGCGGCCGAAGCACTTCAGCACCCATACTTCACTTCCGCGGGCCTTGGACCAAATTCTGGTGGTGCAGTACCCACACCATATCCGTCGACTCAGCAAGCGCCTGTGATAGCTCAACCACCGCCTGGGCAGTATAATTATCCACATCCCCCCCAATCCAGTGTAGTATATTCAAACCCACAGATCGCGCAGATCCCACCGCCTCAGCAACCACAACCTCAGCAGCAACAGAATGGCTTCGGACAGTACCCTGCCGGTTACGCACACGCAAGTCGTTGATTGTCGCATTCTAGTTATCCCCAGCTATTTCTCTCTCTTTCTGTACCGGTACAGCTTCGATTTGTTCGCGGAAATCGTGGTAGTCAGCCAATCGTGTAACATTACGAACATACGACTGATTCTGTGTGATGCGCTCGCGCTTATCGGAGGTATTAGTCAGCAACAGCAGCTCGTTTAAGGTGGTTTGGATGCGGTGGCATCGCAGTCATACTGACTCATACTATCGTCTACCCTGATACCGGCCACGAATCGAAGCGACCCAGTACTCAGGCAGCAGTTATTTACACACAACAAGTAAATTAAATTCATTGGTCTTATTACTGGGCTGAAGTAGTTATAAATGAGAGCCCGTCTGTCTTTTTTCGCAGGAAAAGATGATGTTTTGGGGGTTTCCCTTCTCTGAGGGGATGTCACGCTAGCTCGTTCTTAAGGTTTAGATTTAGAGCGTAGATTCAATTCGGCATTCTCGGCCGCACCTATTTTGTCACGTGTCAAATTTAGGGTCCGCAATTCCCCTCTGTAGGATTCAGTCGGCACCCGAATCGATCCCCCGTGACAACCCGTGACTGGCTGGTATCCAGGTGGCTTACATCAGTGACCGACTGCCAGGTAGGCGATAGTACGAGTTTGAACAGAAGAATAATTTTACATTGGCATTATGCTGTGCGCCGCCCTTCAGCCCTCCAGAGATATCGTCTTGGTTTACAACGCCTCGTTTTTCTGTTAAGACCTTAGCCAGAACTTGCCCCTACTCAGGTAATCGCGTTTTGGGCATTTTACTATTGCGCTTACTCGTTCTCTCCATCACGAAGGTCGCAGATGGTTAGTAGGTGATCCTGCAACGCCGCCCATGATCATCACCTTCTTTGGAAGATAACTGGAGGACCGCCACTAGTACTACCAATGTATTTGGAATACTCATTGCGCCCTGGGAAGTTTATAAAGTACCGCGGACCTTCGATATCACTGTTCTCGTCAATCGGTGTCATGAGACTTTGGTACCTCCTCTCGATCATTGTTGTTCTTCACAACGCTGTAGGCGCAACCACAAGGAGAACTAAGCGATCCGCTCGTGGTGATACACCTCCCTCTATCCTCACGCCCGATTTTGTGGACGCCGTCCAACAGATTGTCGATGCAGAGAAAATTCCCGGCTTAACTTTAGCAGTCGTCCATAAAAGTGGCTCATCCGAACTTGGCGCATGGGGCTTCAGGTCCGAGTTCGGCACCAAAATGACCACAGATGTATGCTATATTCCTATGGGTTCTACGGACACTGATGGGACTACAATATATCTTGTAGACGTTGTTCAATATTGCTTCTTGCTCAAAGGCCTTCCTCTCTGTTTCTCTGGGAATCCTGATCGACGATTTTGCCCATGGGCGTAACACTACACCCCTCCCCACAGGTTTATCCACCCTAAATTGGCAGACGAAGGTGGTCGACATCCTACCAAATGATTGGGAACTTATGGATTCATGCGCAAGCCAAAAGGCGAATCTAATCGACATACTTTCCCACATGACCGGTCTCGAGAGGTGAGATTTCTGCTCCACCACTTTGTGCATCTACGGTATTTATCTGTTCTCAGTCATGACTTGTCGTATAAGCCGTACAATAGTGTGGGCGACGTAACGAGAAATCTCCGAAATTTGCGCCCCACATTCGAGTTTCGCGAACAATGGCTATACAACAATCAGGTATGTCACCTTTCTCCTCAGTTGGCACCGACTCAAGTTCGAGAGTAGATGTACATGGTTGGCGCATACATCGTTTCCAAGTTGTCCGATATGCGCTTTGCGGACTTTGTCAACAACCGCATATTCGTACCTTTGGATATGAATTCCTCGACGTACTCCATCGACACAGCTATCCGTACTGGTAGATTCACTAGTACATGGACGTATTTTGGCCGATTGATACCTCCTTATTTGCGCGAGGAGTTTGTGGACCTCATGGCTGGCCCTGGTGGTGTCATTTCTAGTGCCGAAGATCTGGCAAGTCACGCCGTTTGGGATATATGATATTTGACTCATGTGTTGAGTGCAGGTGCCCTGGGTCAGAATGTTTCTGCATGGAGGTGTCCACTTCGATAGAAATACGACGATAATCTCGTCCGAGGCATTTGATGTAATCACCTCACCACACAGTATCATGTCAAAGCCTCCCGGCGCCAGTGGACCACCTGGATTCTCGACCGAGGTTTACGGACTAGGGTGGGCTAGGTTCTCCGCCATAGGCCATGATGTGCGTGAGAGTTATCCCTTTCCCGTGCGTGAAATAACTTAATGTTCGACGGTAGATTATCATACATGGCGGAGGCGCCCCGGGAGTGTCAACGGTCATCGGTGCTGCCCTTGAAGATGGCATCGGGATTGTTGCGCTCGTGAATGCCGATGCTCAACACCCAGCCATTAACGATATCATCGTCATGGCCGCAAAGAAAGCGTTTGGCCTTGGAGATGCCATTCACTCCTCACCAGCTAACAAACCACATCCTCCGCGTGACAATAATCCGTGGCGACCTGCCGGTGTCTCGGTTGAAGAAGGTGGGGCGGAGCTAGCAGATCTCGACCTGGCAGGGACCTATTTCAATGCAGGATACGGCACCGCCGTGTTGTGCGGCATGCATAGCTCATCTTCTTCCTGTCAGGATGTCCTGGAAAACTTCCGCTCTGTTGACGAATCTCTTTTGCCAAATTCCACGGATCTATTCACGTCTTGGAACACGCCGTGGAGCACACACACCCGTTTTACTCATACAGATGGTAGCCAATACACGACATCTATTGGGACAATCTACCCGGAAGGCTACGGAAGGAATTCAACGCCCTTTTCGACATTGAGTCCTTTTGGACTGGCAACATTCGTGGTGGAGAATAGATCAGTTATCGGGTTCGGTATCAGTGACCTGAGTGGTATCGAGAGGTCAGGATCGGTGGAGGAAACATCCGATTTGTGGTTTGTCAAGCAGCCATAGTTCGGACTCTAGCCACTCAGGTTTGTGGCAAACATTCAACTCAAGTGCTAGTAGAGCCTGATTCGATGTTCTACGTAGCTGCGAACTCATACCTTCTGTCGTCCAAGCTGGCTCATCTCCTTTGCTTTTCAAAATATTGTGTACTCAGACACATCTTGCAATATCGGACATAGCATGTTATGCATGTCATGCCATCGTCCTTTGGTACATTTGTAGCGCTCAAAAAATCGGTATCTCTGTATTTCTCCCCCGGGAACTATATGTGCACTGCGTGCAGACAAAGTACATTCCATGCTGCCTATCTTCTTCCCGCGGACATCTATTCAAGTTTGACCCGGGGAACACTTATATGTACATCCAAGAATAAGTGGTTTAGAGTTCGCCATCTGTCGGGAAGACAATACTGCCGGCTGCGGAGAAAAGAAGTCAAAATCCTGTCTTGGGGCAAAGACGTTCCAAACACGGTTTAACTCAGTACCAGCCTCCGCTCAGACAAATACTGTACATCACCCGGGCGGTGGGAATTTTGTTGTCGGATTTCTCGCTCACTATACGGCTGCAATCTTCTCCTAGTAAGCAAGCCGATGCCATGCACCAAGGCTGCTCACCACTAGACCACGATAATGACCTGGAACGCTGCGCACATGGGCTGCATAAACTTGAACAATGACAGACCCGGTGTCATTTATTGTAAAGCCCGGGTGTTGTTATCTTATTGACGCCGCTCTCCCATCTCTGATGTAAGTTCGCGTGTGTCTCCGTCGTGCAGTGCCATGTCATGTTGACCGACTGCGGAATATTGACGTAATGATGAGTGGGAGTCCCACCTGGCGGCCGTGCCAGTGGATGGGCGTACTGTATGGTTTCCGTGAAGAGTGGCGGGTATTAGTGATTTGTTGCCCTTTTATCGCCGCTGTCAGAGCAGTACAATTACCCAGACGCCCCCCGAACCTGATATAGTACCTTCGGTTCTTCCAGCGACCTCTAACCCCTAATCAATAGTGGCAGTGTAGAGTTTCACGTGGCTTCGGGACGTCGGGAGTACACAGGTGTGCGTCAACGTAAGTACATCCAAAGTGCGAGGAGCCATATATTATATATTATATAAAAATTTCAGGGTCCCATACATGCACAAGCCAGGCAAGCTCGATCCCCGTCGATTCCAGAAGACAGAATGGCTTTTGAGCGGCATAATGCTGGGCACGCACCTCAGCGCCTGTCACTCGCATATCCTTGCATTCTCGCATTCCGGTGTCACTTGCCTCCTGGGTGAGTTCCTAGGGACTGTGTTATGTGTTAGCTATGCATCGTAATATTCCAAGTTCAGCTAATCGTATGGGACGTCTGATGCTATGACTTCGAGAGGATGTGGAACTCTATTAACCAATCGTGCAGTACGCTTTTGACTTCCGCCCCCGAGCGGCCAGGCAAACAGTACTCAGGCGCTCAGCGCTCAGCGCTCGGGTATATGCTAACGCTATATAGACTCCAAACATATTAGTCAGCAAACCGCAGCCCAGGTTCTTCCATCAAGCCTGAAGCACAGCCAGATCGTTCATCGCTTCCTTGCAAGTCATAGTAGACCAAATGGCGAATGAATGTCGCACATTGCGCAAATTATTCTTCCGGAACAATGGTTTTCCGTGACAGCAGTGAGGTACTGCCACACTGCGTCTTGTGATTTGTGAAGCCCAAACAGATTACCGCCCCAGGTCCAAGGCTCTACTAGCACCGTTGGTACACACTGAAATCGGTTTCAAGCTTCCTATCTTAAGTGTAAGTAGTAGTCTTGAACTACCCGTTCTGTCGGTCGTGCATCGATCATACTTGATGGAAGATAACTGCGAGACTATTATAGGTTTTCGAAATTCCAGACCTACTAGTCGGTGCCGACAGCCGGCGCAAGCTGGGAAAGCTTATAAGTACAGGGCTTGAGCCCCCAACAACCACCTCCGTCATTCAGTGTCATGAGGTTCTGGTCCCTCCTCCTCATCATTGCTGCCCTTCACAACGTCGTAGATGCAACTGCCACTAGCTTCCAACGATTCGCTCGTAGTCATACACCCGCCTCTGTCCTCACACCCGATTTTGTGGACACTATACAGAAGATTGTCGATAAGAATGAGATTCCAGGCTTGACGCTAGCAGTCGTCTTTAAAAACGGGTCTTCTGAAGTCGGTGCATGGGGTATCAAATCCGAGGAGGGTACCCACATGACCACAGACGTACGCAAAATCATTGAAGTCTCTGAAAGTGCTGATGGGACCACGATGCATCTTTTAGACGTTGTTCAACATTGCCTCTTGCTCAAAGGCCTTCCTCTCTGCTTCTCTGGGAATCCTGATCGAAGATTTTGCTCATGGACGCAATACCACACCCCTGCCCGCATGTTTATCAACCCTGGGTTGGAAGACTAAGGTGGCCGACATCCTACCAAATGATTGGGAGCTCATGGATCCGTGGGCAAGCCAAAAGGCGAATCTGATCGATATTCTGTCCCATGTGTCCGGTCTCGCCAGGTGAAGTTTTCCTTCTGTCACCTTGTGCTCCTAGAGTGTTATTTATTTTGGTTCTCAGCCACGACTTGTCATACAAACCAAAGAACAGTGTCCGTGACGTAACGAGGAATCTCCGAAATTTGCGCCCTTCAGCCGAGCTTCGCGAACAATGGTTGTACACCAACCAGGTGTGCTATCTTTCTCCCCAGTTCTGAACATTGCTTGAAGTGGAAAATAGATGTACATGGTTGGTGCATACGTTATTTCCACGTTGTCCGGTATGCGGTTTGCGGACTTTGTGAATAACCGCATATTCAAGCCCCTGCATATGAGTTCCTCAACATATTCCATCGACGCGGCTGTCAGTACGGGTAGATTCACTAGTACATGGACGTCTTTTGGCAGATTAATTCCCCATTGGTTGCAAGAGGAGTTTGTTGACCTTCTTGCTGGCCCCGCTGGGGTGATTACTAGTGTTGAAGACTTGGCACGTCACGTCATTTGGGGTGTGTCGTATCTGGCTTACATTTATAGAGCAGGTACCTTGGGTCAGAGTGCTTCTGAATAGAGGCATCGACTCCGACACAAATACAGCAATTATCCCACTTACCGAGTTTAATGTCATCACCGGGGCACACAGCATCCCTACTTCGAATACCAGTGTAGAACCGGGGTTCTCGCCCATAGTATATGGACTAGGGTGGGAAATCTTCTCATATGAAGGCTACAATGTGAGTGAGACTTATCACTTTCTACTATGCGATATAATGTTCGCCAATAGGTCATCCTGCACGACGGAGGTGCACCAGGAGTGTCAGCGGTCATCGCTGCTGCTCTGGAGGATGGCGTCGGGGTCGCCCTGCTCGCAAATGCCGGTGATAAACAACCAATCATGACAGACATCGCCGGTCTGGTTGCAGAGAAAGCTATCGGTCTGGGGACTGGAACTTCATCTCCCTCCCCATCTGCTAACGTGTCGAGGCGTTCACTTACTAATCTGCAACGACGTACTGAAGTGTCGGCTCGGGAAGAGAGCACTACGACGCTGAGAGACCTTGACCTGGCAGGGACCTATTGCAACGCGGGCTACGGCACGGTTGAGTTGTGCAGCGTCCACAGCTCATCTTCTTCCTGTCTGAGCGTCCTGGCCGACTTTCGCTCTGTTGACAAATCTCTTTCGCCGAACTCAACTGATCTATTTGTCTCCTGGATAACAACATGGACCTCTCACATCCGCCTCACCCACACAAATGACAGCCAGTTCATATTATCCTTTGGGTCTATTTACCCAAAAGGCTACGGAAAAAATACCACTCCTTTTTCAACGCTAGCTCCCGCCGCTGCACAGGCGACATTCGTAGTGGAAAACAAGTCAGTTGTGGGATTCGGTATCAGTGGTATAAGTGGAGTGGTGCGCGCAGGGCCAGTAAAGGAGACATCTGATGTCTGGTTTGACAAGCAGGCATAGCTCAGTCTCCGAGTCGATCAGTGTTTCTAGTTGTAGCAATCGTTCACGTACGTCGGATTTGAAATTCTATCACTACTCTACCACTGTTTTCTCCTTTCCTGTGTTCCCCATCCTGTTCAATCTCTTCGTGTCGATGAATTTTGTATATATTACAGTGCTCTTGTTCTTGGTTAATCTAGATGCTTCCTCGTCGGAGGGTCAGCTATCCTCGGCCATGCTGCCTATGTTCTCACAGATATCAATTGATCACTGGACGAAAGCCTCCCATGCGTTCAGGAAGCGGTCCATATTCCTCCGCAAGTCTAGACATTTTTGTTGATCTGGGTTTTGATATGTGCTCAAGCCTGAGTTCGCCATTCGGGTTTTTGCCTTCGTCCAGGATATTGTGTGACAATACCTTGGACAGTATCAACATCAATCATATGTCAGGATTGCTTCAGCAGGATATGGGACTGCCCATGAATAGCATGCTGTACTCGTGGGACCTAGTAGTACCTCAGGCAGCGGTTCGACCATGACGGATATCGACGAGTCATTGCCCTAAGCTGAGGGCGGCGCCTTGGTTTGATGAGCAGGCGTAATTTAGGCTCTATCACGTTTTTGATTTGTAGCGATGGTTCAAGTAGATTGTATCATCAGCCACTTTCCATTGTTTCCGCTTTCCCGTGGTTCCGACGCGTCGTGTTAAATCTCTTCGGGTCTTCGTGTCGATGCATTGAATCTATCAGTAGAATATACTATTGCGTGACCCTTTCAAGCTGGGCTTCTATAATAACCACCTAGATTGTCCCCTTTCTGTCCTCGTCTCCACCATCTCTTACTGATAGGACCTAAAGAAAAGTGATATTGTACAACGAACCCCAATCGACCTTGACAAGGAGAGAAATCAATGAGAGCTTGGGCAGTATCAAGTACTTCAAGTTATACACCATATAGTGTTGAGCGGTGTACTGTGGCGATGGGTCCCAAGACGGGACCACGCTGTGAGTTCGAAAATGGAAGGAAAAGGGGAGTAAACGCGACACACGCTTCCCTGTGTTCGTTGAGGGCGCGGTGCTCTTTATATATATTCGCGAGACTGTTTATTTACATGTTGATTGTTGACTGTACTACCTAGTCTCAAAGAGGATAACAGAGAACAAGAGTGAAGCCGAAAGGGGGAAGGCGCGAGGCTGTGCGTCGGCGACAGTTGGCAGCAAGCGCGAGGGGCGAATGGCAGGTAGCAGCTCCCTTACAGTACGCAGTTTAGTGGGTATCAGTATGCGGCCTAGCCTGAGGTGAGCAATGGTGATGGTATTCCGGTTCTTTCCCGTTGTCGCGCTTCTTCTTACGTTCCTGACCCTACACGTAATTGACCCACAGTGCTGTGCAAACCTTTACGATATACATTTCGTTTAAGGTTGTGGTGGCAACTTTTAAGCGAGGCCTAACCACTGCCAGTGAGCGGGGAGGTGGCAGCTCCGTCGGCTATTTTCTTCTGCACTGTACGGCCTCTTTCCCTCCCGTTTTGTAGTCCATCAGGACGATGGCAAGTCCTAGCACAGGTGATAATCTTTTTTTTTTTGAGTCTTAGTCGAGGTACAAGCTCAATCAATGCAGTCACTTGGTAGGTTTACCTTTCCGCTGTTTCGCGGCGCTTTGTGGTTCTGGATCTCAGTCGGTGCCCATGAACACAGTCCAATCTGCTCACGGCAAGTGCCTGAGCAGTTGATCAACCGGCATCTCGATGCCAACTGCAGGGAGTCCATTCCTGGGCCTTCGACAGTAAAAAAGAAGCGGCCACCCTCAGCGCGTCCCGTTGCGCCGATTTTTCAACCCACTGGTCCCGTCAGGCATGGTTCATCCGCATCATCTCAGCAGCCAAGTCAACGCCTTGCAGAAAACAAACCGCCACAAAAGAGGGAGTTGTCTGGGGATGTTCCCCGATCATCTGTCCATATCCCACCGGTCAAGCGGAGCAAGCCAACGATCGGATCGCACTTGCAGGCTGCATCTCCGTTAGCCGAGCGACTACGACCGAACACATTAGACGAGTTTGTTGGCCAGATCCATCTAACTGGATCTGATTCTTTCCTTTCCACCCTGATCGAGAAAGGTGCCTTGGGGAGTATCATTTTGTGGGGCCCGCCTGGGTAAACATGCTTCTTCCTATCCCAGATTATGGGCAGCTCTGACAGCGCTTCAGCTGTGGCAAGACAACACTAGCGCGACTAATCGCTAAACGCACGAATGCAGTTTTCAAGGAACTTAGTGCAACAATAGTGGGCATCAATGATGTCCGACCGGTCTTTGATGAAGCGAAAAACACTCTTCAGCTGACGGGCAGGTAGGTTGACCAATGGCCCATGCAAGCGTGGCTTAGACATCGTTTGTAGCCGAACCATACTTTTCCTTGATGAGATACATCGCTTCACACGGTCACAGCAGGTATGCCAGTGATGCCACCCTACGGCGAAGACTCCTGATTCATACTGATGCCTAAACAAGGACGTATTTCTTCCGTTTCTTGAACGAGGCTTGGTTCAGGTATGTATACATTCCGTGGATCCGTGGTTCTCATCTCAAACAGTGTATCAAGCTCATAGGAGCGACGACGGAAAATCCATCTTTTAAACTAAACGGGGCATTGCTCAGTCGATGTCGGTGAGTGATGCCGACATCACACAACCTTTCATCCTAACATTGCCGAAGGATATTTGTACTTGAGCGACTGACGGACGAAGAGGTCATTGAGATCATCAAGAGGGCCATCAAACGCGTCGCATCGTCGGAGCAGAATGAAAGGGGTGTAATTGTCGTGCCATCAAGTCCTCCAGATGTCCTACCCACAGACGTCTTTTTACGTCCCTCCCCACCGTCTTCGCCAATAGAGTCCCCACAACTTTCTTCCCAGTCAGATGCCATACATGAGCACTCGGCGTCTTCCCTCGTGTCCTTGCAACCGTCGTTTCCCCAATACCCTCACATCACACACCAGGTTATCACTTCGATGGCGTCGTTAGCAGCAGGAGACGCGCGCACGGCGCTTTCTCTTCTCGAACACGTCCTACTTGCGCCCCCTGAAACACCCGAGTCTGCGTTGCTTGACTCCATGAAACGATCAGTGGCCACTTCATACGATCGTACAGGCGACGCGCGGTACGACCTCATCTCGGCATTGCAAAAAAGCATACGGGGTAGCCAGGGTGGCGCTGCTTTATACTGGCTGGCACGCATGCTGGAAGGGGGTGAGGACCCAATGTACATCGCAAGGCGTCTCGTCGTCTGCGCGAGCGAAGACATCGGTGTGGCTGACCCACATGCCCTTCCTTTGGTGAGTATTGCCAATCCCGAAATGGCGTCTGATCGTGTTTACATGTCCAAATAGGCAATGGCAGGGCTGCAAGCTTGTCAGGTCATCGGAATGCCTGAATGTCGCATCAACCTCGCTCACGTTGTAAC
This sequence comes from Russula virescens, assembly GCA_003316435.1. Classification (NCBI taxonomy): domain Eukaryota; kingdom Fungi; phylum Basidiomycota; class Agaricomycetes; order Russulales; family Russulaceae; genus Russula; species Russula virescens. The sequence goes on from QFEY01000009.1 coordinate 285,413, forward strand.
TTACCTCTCCGAGGCACCGAAGTCAACCCGCGCCCTAGAGGCATACGATCGCGCAAAGGATCTCGCAATGGAAGACATGACTCTACCTGTACCGATTTCCATGCGTAATGCGCCCACCCGCCTAATGAAGGAGCTTGGGTATGGAGAAGGTTATAAGTATCAACCCCAATATGCGTAAGGACCCTTCATCTCCCATATGGTTATCACCAGTATTAAGATGGAAGCCCTCAGGCACCCGGTCACAAACGCGTACTTACCGCCGCAGATACGTGGGAAGAAGATTTTGCTCGAGGAAAGCGATCTCACAGGGAAGAAGTGGGATGAAAATTCATTGAGGCAGTGGGAAGATATTGAGAACGGAGGGCAGCTATGGGCAGGACGGCCGGCCTCGGAGTCATCGTGAGCTGAGAAGGGGGATTGGCACTGCGCCACAACGCTACAATACCGCATTGACACTGGTGTTGGAATAGGCATACTGTATCATCCTGTAATTATCTACATGTGCTATATAATGACCTACGCTCGTCGCTTCTTGCGTGGAGTGGATATTTCCTGTGCGGACCTCAAGCTCAACGACTTGTTGTCAGGACAATATCACAAAACCACAGACCTTTTTTACTCGTTTTCTAGTTTTACGTACCGTCTCTATCTCAGTTTCCGGGGCTGATGGGGATTCACTTGCGTCAGAGTCCTGTGGAAAGATGCCTCAATCACACGTGGCCATTAATTGTTTGAGTCTTTCATACTTTACTGGGTTTCTGAGCTGTACTATCTCTCAAGACACGTTGCAGCTCTGCAACGTACGCCGAAGTACGGCCGCCCACTTTGATCCATTTGATAGTTGCTGGTCGACCGTCTGGCTGAACATGCGGCGTTCGCAACATGAAGTACATATTCGGCATGCTAAGGTGCTCACCAGTTGTAGTATCGGCTCGTCTTCTTTCTTCGCCTTTTTGCCCTTTCCCTTTTAGTGACGTCAATGCCAAGCCTTTGGATCGCAAAAGTAAGGAGATAAAAGATATCGTATTTACCCAACGATGCTTGAACAGCCAATTGTCCGGAAACTTATGATAGTCCGCGTCTACCTTGACCGCAAATGCACAGATATGGCTGATTTGTCGATGCAAAGCTTCCATTTGTTCCTCAGAGAGCGAGTTACAGCGTTGTTCTGGATGAATCCTAGCGTGATACAGAACTTCGTCTATAGGGTCGTTAAGTAAACCGACGGCCAGACACGAATGATTCAGCGGATCTTTCACCTGCAACCCAATTGCCTACACCAGCGCTGAAAGATTGGTCAAGTAAGAGTGCCTTGATCGGACAGGTCCTTTTGAGTACCCCTCTGCTAAAATCTGCCAAGTCTGGCATGGATAGAATGGGGTCAAAGCCCATGTCAGAGATGGGTGGTTCAGTGAGCGGCGATTCGCATAAGCGGATCCGTCCGAGTCTACGAGCATCAAGAAATGCTATTTCGGTAACCTCTCCGCTATCACTGGAAGCAGGGCCGAGATGAAGAATGAACTTGATGAATGATTAGTGAGGAGTTAACGAGAAGCGGCCTTGATCGAGAAGCTGTCTACCTTCATAAAACGAGGTGGCCACGCCGTGGAAATCTCCCGAGGGCCCTCTCTGTAGTACACGGGGGCATTCCCCCTGACCTTTGAGAAAAGGGCTTTCAGCATGGAAAAGTTATGACAACAACGCACGTACATGGAGCGTACCAGTCATGCCAAAGTGGAGTACGGGATGTCGTCCTTCGCCATTGAGCTCAATATAAAATACTTTGCCTGTTTATAATGTTAGCATGATCTCAGCCACCTACCAAATACTTGTTTAGATACCATATCTTCCTACTGTTTTGATAGTACGTCCGGTAATCTCATTGGCCTGCCGCGTCGTCAGGGCCGTAATTTCTGATGGGTAGATAAAAAATCATACAAATTCTTCTGCAGTTGTGCCCGTGTACACGATGTTGTCTTCCGCCGTTTCCACTCGCTTCACTTGCTTGTTAAGTCCTAGAGAACGCAAGAGTGCTGCTGCGCGCTCAACTTCTGTAACAGAGCCACGTGAAAGTATGAGTAGACGCCATCTAACGTAAATGTTTCCAAAGAGGAAAGGCATTTACCTGGAAGCTCTGGCATAATAACAGCCACGCCTGAGCAACGGCGGCGTTAGCAGTTCAAGTTCGGTACAATGAGCCCTGAACGTTGGTTTGTGGAGTGTTTCGGCCGCCTGCGGACGGCGTTCCTTGCTGCTTGCCGCTTGGCGCCCGCAGCGGCGCTCATCTTTGGTCAGCAATGGCCAGCAACGACTTCGGGATTTCAAGTTCACTCAACATTCTAGGATTGGCATTTTACATTCAAAGTCAATCAAACATTGGTGGCAGCTGTACAGCTACAGGGTATCTCAGTTGAATCGGCACGTTATAGTAACGGCGTCACGAATCACGCGATATCATCGATTTCTGCTGACTGACCCACTTCAAGTTGGCGCTGCGGCTCGTCTTCCGGTTATCGGTCGTGTCACGACTCGAATGCGGAAGCTGCGCGGAAACTAAGGCCTTTGGCGTCCGTTCACTGTCAGCGTCCATTCGAAAAGCAATGCGCAACTAAGTTATATTACTGTTCGGTTCCGAATACAGGGAGACCATTTGGGACTTTAAGACACTCTGCAGGACAACCTGATACGCTCCCCAGCTCTCTGAACCCCTGGGCGCCATCTGCCCGCTTGAGGAAATGTTACCCCCTTATCGGCTGTATCACTTTGACCGAAGCCAAAGTAACTAGAGCTTTTTCGATTCTTAGGGCGCCTTTTCTTCTACGGGTGCTCCCGTCTGGGAATATGGTACTTCATATATCAAGTGATCTCATGCATTATCATTGGAACCCCGTCCCTAGTGTGATATCGCCCCAGACTACTCTGCTATTGACAAGCACAGTCCTCATGCCCTCTGTTCCTAGGATACTCCAAGGTCGCCCATACGGACTGCGATGGCGGGCAGCACCCTGGTTCATCACGCTAGGTATCTCATTTCCTGGCCCCACAGGTAATGGTTGTGTATACTGAATGGCTTTGTCCTTTTCGTGTTAGTCGTTGGGATGGGTATGTACTTTGGCATGTACGCTCTGAACATTATCATTGATCCTGTCATTTTTAGGCGTCACAACCGACTTCCTGATATATTCCATCATTATTCCCGTTATGCCCTTTCATTTACAAGCGCTTGGATATTCCGAAATATCTGTGTTGGTGGGCTATCTTCTCTTCGCTTATGTGCGTATAGCCAGTCCAGTTGTTCGCCACCTTGACTCACTTTTCGCTACCTAGTCGAGTGGTGTAGTATTATGTGCGAGATGCGTTCTATTTGCAACCTCCAAGAGTAGCTCAATTCACTCTTTCAGCAACTCCCCTCATCGCATGGTACACCGAGCGACAGAGCTTTAGAAAAGGAACCTTGATGATTGGTCTGCTCTCACTCGCTTGGTCACAGATATTACTCATGGAGTCTCGAGAATATTGGATCATGGCAGTTGCTCGCGTGCTCCAAGGTGTTAGCGCAGCCGCAGTGTGGACAGCTGGCCTTGCTCTGATGTGAGAAAAGAGCTTCCTTGCCATGCCATACAGGAGTCCTCACCTCCTCCCAGATGTGATACTGTGCCAGAAGAAAAAGTCGGCCGTACGTCAATGTTCGAATGAGCCGTGTTTTACCATTCTTACGCCGCACACCACAGGCTATCTTGGCTTAGCAATGTCTGGACTCCCCTTAGGGTACGTCCCTGCATGTTTGGCTTATGTCCATGTCTTATTTCTCAACAACGTTCAGCCAACTTATTGGTCCGCCAGTAGGTGGTGCCCTCTTTGACCGCTTCGGTATTCGCGGTCCTTCCCTCTTCGGCATCCTTGTGATATCGATAGACCTGATTGGTCGCCTACTACTTATCGAACGAAGAGAAGCACTGGCCTGGGGATTTGATCCTGTGACGAACATCGACGCTTTTAATCATGCTCCGAGTTCCTCTGATGATGCCGGTTCTCAATATGGGACGTTCATCGCTGGGACGGGCGTATCAGGTCAAAGAGGACAACAAGCCCCGCATATATCTGCCTCTGGAGAAGCCAACCCTACTGTTTCCCTCCTTAATAGAGAAACAGAGGACGCTCATGAAGCATTACCTGTCCATGTCCAACACGAGCCAGTATCGCTCTTCAAAGTCATTAGAGGACTCGGCATGTCCTCCCGGGCTATGGCGGCAGTGATGAATAGCCTCGTATATGGGTACGTTTGCGTAGCGCTATATGCGACGTTATCGATATATCCTTTTCTGATGCCCTGAGTAGGATCCTGTACAGCTTCCAAGAGCCGACACTGCCTGTTCATCTGCAGAGAATGTGGCAACTCAATTCTTCCCAAGTCGGACTTGTTTTTGTTGGCGCCGCCTTACCCGCCATGTTAGGTCAGTCTTCTGTATTGGACAACACATTCCATAAATTGTGGCTCAATTTTTCACAAAGCACCTCCCGTTGCTGGCTGGTTAACAGATCACATGGGCACGGAGTGGGTCTCGTTCATCTGCCTACTCCTTTCAGTGCCATGTTGGATCGCAGTCACAATCCGTGCAAAATTGGCCTTTTTCGTCATCGCGTTTGCTTTTGAGAGTATGTCATCTCCATCTAATAGTGTGAACTGCTTATATCGACCATCGTGTGTCTTTAGATCTATGCACGGCCGCTTTTGTAGCCCCCGTCACGACCGAACTTGCTTTAGTATCGAGACGTATCCCAGGTGTCGGATGTGCGTCAAATGATCATCCTGAGCCGGCATTATAGCTGAAGCTAACGCACCTCCTATAAGACGCCCACGTATACGGCGCCTTCAATTTCGCAGTTGGCATAGGTGCTTCTGGTGAGTCAGGCATTTCGTGCATGCCGCATGTGGGAGCCGACAGCAATTACTAATGCACGTCTTTTTTGGTTTGCTTTTCGTGCCTCATTCAGTTGGCCCGGTGCTCAGCGGAGAAGTACGTCCTATTGTTTTCAGATGCAGACCTCTTTCTCTCGTTTCTTATTCTCATCTCCACAGATATTCCAACGCTTTGACCAAGGGTGGACGATCCTCAATCTCGTCGTGGTGGCGATCATAATCACTGCGAGCGTGGTCGTGGCCTTATTCACGGGCGAAAGGCCGCTCGCGAGGCGTCTCAAAGGACCCGGGCGTGCTGGGGCCTGTAAGCTGACACGCGGTGCTTAATCACAAAAGAATGGAAGCAGAAGCAAACAAGCCAGTCACGGCGGTGGGTGTGGCCGCAGCACGAGTGAGCTCCAACAAAGGTGTGAAAATGAAAAATGAAATTATGGTGAAGGGCCTCGCCACACCATGCCGAGCACACGCACAAATCGTGCGGCCGTCATCGCCTTGGGACATACAATGTTACTGTACAGCATTTTTGTTTGACATCGGAGAGTCCATTTTGACGGGTAGTGTGATACATACAAACAAGCACAAACCTTTATTCGGCAGTGACCGAGATTGATAAAGCTCATGAGAAAATTCCTTTCAACCCGAACACGCATACCTGTCCGCGACATATTCTGAGTTCTCCTCGGCTCCGTTCTGGGGTCGAGTTCCTCAGTACGTACGGCCAGGTACTTTCCTCTTCCGAAGGGCTGCGGTTTGCGCACGCTCGAGGCAGCGAAGGGGTGGTTTGGCGTGTGATATTACACAGAAACGGTGCTGCAAGTCAGCTTACCAGCCTTCCAAGCAACTCGCTGGTTCCGTGGTTGGAAAGTCATAGACGGTATCGGACATGCCCAAACAGTTCAGTATTTTCCTATATGGGCGGCTTCCGAGAGTAATGCCGAATGGGATGAGATGTTTCGATTACAGTACAGCCCCTTAATACATGGGACCACAGACTATGAGCCATGAGGAGACAAACGTAGAAATGACAGGCCCTGTACGGTAACATCTAATGAACATAGAAAAGTAGCGAAGGTATTAATGATAGGAGCTATTGTCCGGAATGTCAACGTGTGCCAGTAGCCTGCTGATATCCAGGATAGTAGTAGTTTCCCTGCCCTGCTGGAGTCGGAGTGCCCGGGGGCTGCGTCGTCACCCCAAGGCGAAGATGTGGCGGTAGCGTTGGAGTCGCTGTCCAGCTCCCAGCCTTACCCGTCGTGACCGTATTTGCAACCGCGCGTGGCGCAGTCTGCTGTTGTTGCGCCTGTTGCGAGTTGAAGAACGACGCGTACGAAGCGGCGATCGACGATGGCGTCGCTGGCTGCTGGCCCTGAGCTTGATGTTGTTGATAATTGTACCACGAGCCGTAGCTGTTGTACTGCTGCTGCTGGCCCATGTAGGCCTGCGCTGACTGCCCTTGCGTCTGTGCAGGTTGGCCGGAGGACTGGGCATATGCGTTGGGGTAGTACGGGTTAGTGCTTGGCGTATAAGCGTAAGCACCTCGGTACTGGTTACCGCCATAGGCAGGATAGCTAAAGTTTGCGTAGTTGGCCTGGGCGGTAGATTTGATGGTAGTGGCGGTCGGTGTAGTTCCGGTAGATACTGCGGGCGAAGGCAGTGTGGTTGATCCGGCGCCTGAGAGGGTACTCATGGGAATGGTGACCCCAGCTTTGATCTGCAATGTCGTGTCGTCACGTAATGCCGTGAGGTTGTTCGGTGGAAGTGTGCCCAACCAACCTTCAGACGGCTCGGTGGGGAGGCTGCGGTGTAGCTTGCGAAGGAGTTCGAGTGGAGGGATCAGAGAAGAGGTGTCTTTCGTTGACCGAGGACGGAGAGAAGCGAGGAGTGCCAATGAATCGGCGATGCCGTGTGCTACAAAGGAGTGATCCAAAATTTTAGCCGGGAAGAGGAGGTGAAGACTAAGGCACTCACCAATATCCCACTCTTCCGAACCAACTTCTACCTGACTCGCGGCTCCATTCTCCCCACCCAATCGTTGTGATTGTAGTTCTTCCAGTCTCGTGAGTGCTCGCTTATTCCGATCCAACAGTTCCTGAATAGCCACTTCAAGTCCCAGAGTCTCCATGAAACCTTGGATAGGGGCCACTTGGTCTCGCTCAAGAAGCGGATCCAACGCAATCTGTTGTGTCCCATGTGTTCCCATTTCGCCATCGCGTTGCTGAGAACGGTCTTCACCCGTAGAGACATCTGTCATTTGCACGTCTTTAGAAGCGACTGCGGGAAGTGGCTTTTTAAGAACATGCGTTTTGGGTGCAAGCTCAAAACTTCTTCTCCGGCGCGACCACATGACCTCACCCAATGCGAACTGTCCAACTTCGACGCCATCCTGCTCGAAAGACGGGGCAAAGCAAGCATTGGGGCCATAGTCCAAGAATGAGCCAGTGCTAAGGTGTCGTGAGCCAGGTAGGGCGTGTTTCTTAACATGGTGCTTCCGTGAAAGGGACCCCAGTGTTGATACAGAAGATCCCGAAGCTTCCGGTGCGGTCACTGAAGGTAGAATAGCTACGAGTTCTGCATGGGAAGTAGGCAAATTCTTGAAATCCGAGCCGTCGAGAGAGGCGATGTCGGAGTTGAGTGATGTCCACCATTCACCTGAAGGTAGCCTTTGCATGAGAGCGTATTTGCGTTTCCGCGGAAGATCGGGAGAAGCCAGTGGGGCATCAATGGATTTTGATGAATCAGGTGTTGCATCATCGGTTCCGACGGAGGCGGCTTCGGGCTTGGGGGGTATAATGGTCTCAAGATCAAGAATAGACTCTGGTGCGCACAAAGACGACTGATCGAGGAGAGAAAGGGCGAGGTTGCAAAATTTGAGTTGTTGCGCTGCTGGCGCAGACGGTCGGGAGCGAGGGTGAGCAAAGACAGGGAAGAGTGGCTGTACTGCAGACTGCGGTAGTGAAAGTTACTGAGATTGCGGATGAAAGGGTTAGGTGAGAACGTACTCGGAGGACACGAAGGGGATGTCGTGAAGACTCTTTCAGGAGAGTCCGGAAAGAGTAACTTTGTGGCTGCGAAGGTGACTGTGAGTCAATAGCATTCGAAGAGCCAGCTGGATTAGCGGGGAGGGGGAAGACGCGGTCAAGTAGACCTTGAGTGTCAATCCTGTTCCGGGGTCATTGAGAACGGTTTCCACAAAAAGACACGAACAGAACAATGGACTGACATCTCGAGAATATCAAGGATTTGCTGTGCGATGTGAGGGTCAAGTGGGAGGTCACCGGTGCCCTTGGGATATATAGAAGTATGATCTGCAGAATCTGAAGGTGGCTGCGTTTTCTCGTCGCCGGTGTGGCTATCTGCAATGTCGCCATTTCGAGCTTGCTTGGTGGCGGGTTGGTCCTCTGGAGGAGCCAAGGATGCACGTTTGCGTTTCCTTGTGGGCGACTTTGTTTTAGAGGGAGAGGGTGGCGGATGAGGTGTTGTTAGGCCATTTGCAGTGTCATCAGAGAATTTTTGTGAACGTGTAGTGCGTGCCATTTAAAAGTGGATATAAAAATACGGATGCGAGGGAGGAATGAAGCGATGAAAGTGAAGAGGAGATGTGTGCCGGTATGAGTCGTGGTCGGTACGCGTCTGAGTGCAAGACGCGACTTGTGTTGTCGTGCGAGTGACCCTGACTGGCCTGACTTGACCTGAATCGAAGCGAATTCCAGTTTGCTTGAGTCACTCAATATCCCACGCAGCACGTGATAACCTTCGACACCTATCCCGAATATGCTCAAACCTCAAACCCACCCGACAATGGCCTCTAGGCTCGCACCCGTGACAAAACCCATATTCAGGGCACAGCTATCCTCAAAACCGTCAAATGGTCACGCTTCTTTTGTCCCACAAATCAGCAAGCTCGTCTTTGAGTATGCTCAGAACTGGTCATCATCTGCAAATACGCGATCCTACCTCCAGAACAACCTCCAAAATTTGGCCAGTGCCAACCCACATGTCCAAATCGTTATCAAACAGCGGAACAATCGCCAACCTATAGTACGAGGCTTCTATCGTGCGTCGTTCCTATCTTTCGGTCCGCTTCCTCCCCTTTAACACCTTCTCTCCGAACCAGTCAATAACAACGAGAAAGTCATTCCTCTGAAAGGCTTTGAAGTCACAGGCATTGAGAAGAAAATCGAACTTTTACTCGATTCCTCCGGTGCCAAGATCAAGTCATTGAAACGACGCACTGTGGAGAGCACAGCGGAATCCGCCAGAGGCATCTGGAGCGGTCTTCACGACACACCGTTCCAAATATGATTTCATCGTTGTTTCACAGAATGTGATACACAGTGAGAGTACGTGTGTAGGGTTTGCAGCGCTTCCTCTCTGACCTTCTTTGTGTACTTTCACTGACTGACCTCATCACAGATACATGTCATCGTAATAATATAATTTATAATATTTCCCCGTTCTTTGGCTCTGTTTTTTTTCTTATGCGACCTCATTCCGGTGGAGTCCGCCACGTTCATGGCTCATGAGACCTGTTTTTGTGAAGGGTTAGACGCAATCACAGCATGTCGTACAGTCCAATGATCACCCAATCGCCTTCACCCCCGGCCAGCGTTTATAGTCCGCAAAAGGGAATTCTGCACATGATAAGATGATCATTCTCTTCCACGTGGCTACAACACGCTCTGAACGCGTGTTCCTTTCGTCTCCGGTCCTGTGTGATACGTCTTCGGCGGTATGCGTGGCAAGGGTCTTCAAGAGAGCGCTCAAAGGAGCTAAAATTCTGGGGTGCGGACTACGCATGCACGATTACAAGAAGGAAGATATGAAGGTCCGCTCTGCTAGAAGGTTCACTCCTTCGATCTTCCCTTGCCCCTCCCATCATCTGGGACAATGCCCCTCGTCGTCCCCTCTGGGGGCCACAGCTTCCCTTCCGCCTACTCTCTTCAGGCGTCCACTACGGCGTCCCTTTCAGCTCGCCGGCGGCCTGTGATAGACGTTAGCCACAACACCTTACAGGGACACCCTAGAGCACCTAGTCGCTCTGACTCGGTGCGTACTTTCGTATCTACGGGGCCTACACAAAGTGTCTGAACTCCGTCAAAGCTCTCAAGCGAATCCTCCACTTGTTCGACATTAGTCGACAATGTTGTAAGAGCAATTATGTTTTTGGTAAATGTTCGTTGAGCCAATGATCACACAGGAAGCGTCAATGCCTACGTATCACGATGATGAGCACGTCTTGATGCATCTTGATTATATGCTGGTAAGTCACCCGGCGCCGACATAGTAAGGATTCTATATTCACGTCGTCTAGCCCATATCCGAATATCCAGAATATGACGTACCGCCCTCCCCATCCTCAAGTCTTATGCCCGATGAGCCGTTCCTTGCAACTCCTTGCACCTCCTCGATCGACCTACTATCCCACTCTCAAGTCTCACTCAAGCCGCGTCTTTGGCTTCACCGCCACAAGCGTTTGCCTACCCCGCGGAATTCACCACCATCTTCACCAAGCGATCCCCGTACGCAATCCTTCCTTGCCGCACTACTACAGGCGCGGTGGCCGAAAACAGAACCCGAGCTGCCAATATTTGGGCAGACTGCGCCTCGCGCGGTTTCTCCTTTCCGCAACAGACAGCGACCGGGATCTGCAGCATCCATGCCGCTACCCCGCAGTATCTTACGTACGGACTCCCATTCGAGTCCACGTACCATCAAATCGCCGCGGTCGCTCGGTTGTGTCAAGTTCGCTGAGCAACCAGGTGTTTGGGAGTACAGCCGTCCGGAAGAGGAAGTCGATGACTATGGGAAGCCTCGTCCACACGTCGAGTGGCGCGCCCAAAAGGACTCGGACGGGGACTCGGTCATCACACTTCCGCCGCCAGGCGAACATACTCACAACGACTCGTTTTTCAAACGCTTTATCGGCGTCTCCAACAAAAGCCCAAAACCGGACATCAAAGACCGCCCCATCATATCCGGTCCGATGCCGTTGGCAAAAGCAGCGTCCCTCCGGCAGATGAAAGAAGCTAACCGAAGTCATACGGAGCTTTTGAAGGAGATCTCCAAGGGCCCACCGAAGAAGGAAAACAAGTTCCGTTCGCTAATGGGCAGATACCTCAAGGTTTCATAATTGTCGCGTTTTCGAGATAGCGCTAGAGGTGAGTACTCGCTATGTAGGACGTGACAATGTGAAAGTTGATAGTGTTTTCATTAGGCGCTCGTATGAAAGAAAAACACTACTCCTCAACGGAGATCTTTATCTTTACCGATATCGAGGCGACTGGGCTCGCCATGACCACGCCAGCAGGCGCTGCGCGGCAGCTGAGAGCCAAGAAGGGCTTGCGCCGCATTCATACAATATGTGCTCAATTATGTTGCTCCTCAAAACCTAGGTGTATGCTATATGCTATATGATATGTTGATTAGGCCTTCGGGTCGGAACCTGCAGGGTAGCAGGGTTTCGACTGCTTATGCATAGACATACGATCCTTGTACATTATCTTATTTCTTATTAATAATGCACTTCTGTGACTATGGAAATGAAGCGAGAACGCGAGAAGGCTGTCATGGATCATATGAACAGGATACTGGGTGACTAACGAGGTGAGGTTGCCGTCATGTTTGCATCTGAATTTTTTGGCGCTCTGCAGCCCAACGTGCGTGAATCAATGTGGCACCTTCAGCACGAGTACGCACTACAGGAGGAAGCATCTGGAGTCGTGCGGCTTCAATATGCGGTGGCAGAAGGGAATCATTTCGGATGACCTGGGAAGCATGTCAGTGGTCAAAATCGAATTGCGATTCAATGAAGTGAAGCCGAGGGAGAGGGGGGGGAAGCGTAAGAAACAGAACGCACGGATCCGATGGCAAGGAAGAACGAGAATGTCGCGGCGCTGCTAAGCATGTACTGCGAGAGGGTCGCAAGGAAACCTCGAGGGCCGGCACCACCCCTTTTTGTGTGGATACATGAGTGCGATGGACAGCGGAGATGAGGAGGGAGGGCGGGAAGGGTGCGCACCGCAGGATGCTATAACTGCCAAAGATGAAACCTATGGTGAGACCGACTCCACCTCCCATGAGGGCGCCCATTCTACACGAAAGATGGTACAGGAGAAATGAGAAACGCTCATAAACCCGCGAGAGCCGGGCGAGAAAATGACAAATGAGCAACCAACATACTTCACTACGGACGCGGGACGCGGGAAGCAAAGGAAAGAGTGGACACGGACGTCAGTCAGTGAGACCCATCGATTTAGGTTTGGGATGGATGGAAACGTTGAGAAACGTACTTTTTTGCCATATAGATGGTTCTCCTCCACTAGGTCTCACGGGAGGAGGCATTTTTTTTGTTCCTGCTCGAGTGATTGGAAGTTGCGAAGCCGTGAGCAAGCGGAGTGTTTTGCCGTCCAGTCACCACGCCCGAGCTGCCGGCGCCAAACCAAACCCCGCGCCGCGAATGTGGAAAGTGGAAGATCGCCACACCACTGCACACAACCCGTGGACGACAAAGTCCGTAGGTCCGAAGCGAATACTCTGACAATGTCCTCCATGCGCATGCCCTCCTTTCCACTCGCACAGCAGGCCCAAATAAGTGCGTCGTGAGCATTTCTCACACTCGTCCCCCAAATGCCCACCGTCCCCCCGTCCCGTTTCTCATGGAGTGTAAATGCCGAACGGGGATTGTCTGGACTGGCTGACTGACTGACTGAGCCAGTTCGTGCGCACCAAAGGGACCTGATTCACGTGTCTTCTCTGAGAGAGCAGACGGAGAACGTCCTGCGTTCGTGGTTAGGTGAGCAAACTTCCCCCTCCCCCCCTTCCCCTGAATCGTTCCTCATTTCTCACACACACACATATATATATAATCGACGGGGTACCCCTGCGTCGCAGGAACACGCTGGTTGACGCGCTTCGACAAGGAGGTCGAGCTTTCCGTTCGACTCATCTATCACGCACTTACGACAGGACGTGGTTGGTCTCACCCCTTCACAATCGATCCTCACTCGCGATCATTGATTCCGGAAATTTCTTTGTTAGCGATCCAGACTCCGGGAGAGGAGTACACGAACATATGGATACACCCTAAGTGGGCACGCTCGCCACGCACTCGGGCAGCTCTCATCCTCCTTCCCACCCTCCCATCCTATATCCTCGCACGGCTGGGACCGTCCCTATATTTACGGTACCCACGGTCAAAGGACATCGCGACTGCGACCGTGAATGCACTCGAAGTTGCAAGCGAGGTCAACCTTGCCGTGTTCTATATTAGTGGGGTATATTATCGCCTCGTGCGGAGGCTCTTGGGCGTACCGCATGTGCGTGCACAACTCACTATCACATGTCTGGGCGTATCAGCGAAGCACTGACTTCTCGAATTGGTGAATCCTACAGATTTCCGCAACGCCGATTGATCCGAACACCCGGCCACCATCGTACTCAATGCTCGGCGTCCTCATCCTCGTTCGGATAGGCTATCGCCTCCTGAACTACTTGCGTGCTCGTTCGCTGCAGCGTGCACCGTCTATTGCCGACGAGAAGAGTCCCATCTCCAGCAATCCTGATGAACCGCACATTGACGATCGTCCCGTTTCAACTTTACTCAATTACGATCCGGAAGCCGACCCTGTTCCAATAGATGGGAAAGAAAAGCTTACAGTCCTTGATCTTGAAACGGTCCCAGCGTCTGTCAGAGCTGGCAGGACGTGTACGCTTTGTTTGGAAGAGCGTACAGCGACCTGCGTCACGGAGTGCGGACATCTTTTCGATTGGAATTGCATATACAGTTGGGGTAGGGAAAGGGTGCGTCCTCCTTTATTGTGACGGCATTTGAGTGAAGTTCCTGAAGTTGCTTCGTGCAGGCTGAGTGTCCCCTCTGCCGCCAGTCATTGAACTTGACAAGACTTTTGCCGATTTACAACTTATGATAGCAAACCAAAGCTCACGAAGTTGCGTTGGTCGATTAGATTAGACAGCAAATTGGACCACGTGCGAGGACGCTGAGACATACAGCGAAACAACTTTTACATGACAACAAAGTGAGAAAGCCGAGGAGTCATACAACTTGCTGGATAAGTGTGATGTTATCCCCTTTCAACAAGATGCGCCCTGGTGGAGGGTCAGTCAGCATTCGCGACTCTTTGGCGGCTCTCACACACCTAGTTCACGTCGTGGTTTTGCTTCCTTTACGTACACCTCCACTGCCTCATCTATAACCACGTTCATGAACTCGTCAAAGCCCTAGTTTAGTTGTTATATCAGTATCCATAATCGAAAGAAATACGAATCGAGGAGAAATGAAAATTTGGGCACACGCAAGTAAGGCATCAAACTCAAAGAAAAAAAAGAGAGCGGCCCTTGGTCGTGGCAACACGCCTTCAACACAGCGTCGACAGTGTTTAATCAGTCACGTACAATGATTCGGCCCTCTATCCGCATTTCGATGTTGTCGTACAGCCAGATGACGACCTTCGTCCTCTGGATGGTTAATGGTTAGAAGATAAACTAATTGAATGATGGTGCTGTTCGCTAGGACGCACCTGCTGAAGATTTTTGAAGATAACATTCTGCCCAGCGATGAAAGATTGAGATCAGAATGCAACAAAACAAATATTACGCACGATGGGCTGAACCATCACACGCTGTTGACGTCCCGACATGTTGAGAGAGGTGCTGTAAGTTGTCGATGAAGGTGTTTGTCAGGGTCCTGGTTCTTTTAGTTGATGGTGCAGAACTGGTGCAGAACAACGAGGTTCATGTGACTGAACGCGACACGTAATTAGGGTTAAGGTTCGCGTGAATTTCCTCAATCAGGTTGATTGGGAGACGCGTCAACCCACCTTCTCAACGCTTGCTTTGGTTCCATCCCGATGGAGGTGCGCATCTTTACACGTGTCTTCGTCTAGTTTCGTGTCAACTTAGCCACACTGCGTATAGATACTGGCACCAAGCAACTCTTCCACCGCTGCGGCGGTCAGCTTCATCACATTTGTCCAGGACCTCAAGAAGAAAACGAAAACATGGGGCCCTATGATCGACCTTTGTGCTTCTGGGGAGAAGACCCTGGAAAGATTCAGATATCAATTTCCTGACGACTGGCTCTACAGTGACCAACTACGCGGAGAATGGAGTGCATACAACGAGATTTTGAAGAGGAAGAACGACTCCATCCAGGAACAACTTGGTACGCTCGCCATTTGCTGTACATCGTGATGTTTTCACGCTTGACTCGGTACTTTTTGCGTAGCTGGCCTTCAACTTAAGATTGTCGCGCAGGACAAAATCGTAGAGCACAAGATCAACGATATACTGGAGGAATGGATACAGACTCGCCCGGTGCAAGGCAACATGCGTGCCGACACCGCTATGAATACGATCAACGTGTTCGAGGGAAAGCTCAACCGTGTGCAAGAGGAGTATGATCTCCTTTGTCGCGCCAAGGAGGCCCTCGATCTAGAGCTTATCCGTCATACTCGCCTCGAGCCTGTGTTTGAAGAATTACGGGACCTGAAAGCCGTCTGGACAGCGCTTTCTGGCATCTGGAGTCAGATCAGCGAACTACGTGACTTGGCCTGGGCGACCGTGCAACCGCGAAAGTTGAGGCAGCAACTCGACGGGCTGCTGAGCAGTACCAAGGACATGCCAACGCGGATGCGGCAGTATGCCGCATTTGAATACGTGCAGGATGTGTTGAGGGGTCTGCTCAAGTCGAACACCCTCATCGGGGAGCTGAAGAGCGAGGCTCTGAAGGACAGACACTGGAAGCAGTTATTCAAGTCGTTGAAGACATCGTCTCAACCAAGTTTGACACTGTGAGTCCATCCCACTCTTCTATCCATCGATGTTAGTCCAATTCATGTCATACATAGTATGACCTTGGGTAATGTCTATGACTTGGACCTGAAGAAGAATGAAAGCAAAATCAAAGACGTCATCATTCAAGCTCAGGGAGAGGTCCGCTCTTTTTGCTCTTCTTCGTGGCCTCGATTTACCTGGCAATAGATGGCTCTTGAGGAGTACATCAAGCAAGTCAAGGAAACTTGGACCAACTACACTCTTGATCTTGTCAACTACCAGAACAAGTGTCGTTTGATCCGGTACGCATATGAGTTGTTTCATATTCTTTAGAACCTGACTCCTGCTTTCATAGTGGTTGGGATGATCTCTTTAACAAATGCAGCGAGAACTTGAACTCCTTAGTGGCCATGAAGCTATCTCCTTACTACAAAGGTGATATCCCCTACATCTATTTGTTGTTTCTGCGCTGAGAATATTCTGTAGTATTCGAGGAAGAGGTATGTCTACGCTATCAAGCTACGGGACCACCATTGATATGTTTTTAAGGCGAGCTCCTGGGAAGAAAAGCTCAACCGGATACACGTCCTTTTTGGTAATTCCTCTTTATCCCCTTGGGTCGCTAAGTTACGCTGACGTGACAATAGACATATGGATCGACGTTCAACGTCAATGGGTGTACTTGGAGGGCATCTTTTCTGGGAGCGCCGACATCAAACACCTCCTACCTGTCGAGAGCGCGCGTTTCCAGAATATCAATACCGAATTCCTGACCGTGATGAAGAAAGTCTACAAGTCGCCATTTGTCACGGATGTTATGAATATCCCAGGCATCCAGAAGAGCTTCGAGCGGCTTGCGGACCTGTTGAATAAGATACAGAAGGCTCTAGGCGAATATCTGGAACGAGAGCGGGCTTCCTTCCCTCGCTTCTACTTCGTTGGTGATGAAGATTTACTCGAGATCATCGGAAACAGCAAGGACATCGTACGTATAATGAAGCATCTCAAGAAGATGTTTGCGGGCATCGCGACCATCAAGCTCGATGACGACATCACGCAAATCCAGGGAATGGCTTCACGAGAAGGCGAGGAGGTTACATTCAAAGAACCGATATTGCTCAAGGATTACCCCAAGATCAATGATTGGTTAGCCAGGATCGAGTACTCCATGCGATTATCCCTGGCACAGTTGCTTTGCGATGCTGTCGACGAGTTACAAATGTTCTATGGCACTGGAGCAACATTGCCTGTAGATCGGTTCATCGCTTGGGTAGAGAAGTTCCCTGCCCAACTCATCACGCTCTCTGTTCAAGTTGCCTGGACTGCCTCTATCGAGTCTGCTTTCGAGGCATCTGACTCCCTCAACAAGCCCCTTGATACCATCAAGCAAAGCCTGGATCTCCTTGCTGACATCGTGCTCACAGAACTCAGCCCTGTCACCCGCAAGAAGTGTGAGCATCTCATCACAGAGCTGGTGCACCAGCGCGATGTGACACGCACACTGGTTCAACAACGTGCGACCGATAACAAGAGTTTTGCGTGGCTATATCAAATGCGTTTCTATCTTGATCGCGTTGTGGAGAACCCGCTGGAGCGATTGGTTATTCGTGCAGCGAACGCCTCATTCCCCTATGGATGGGAGTACCTCGGTGTCCCCGAACGCTTGGTCCAAACCCCGCTCACCGACCGGTGTTATCTTACACTAACCCAAGCTCTTGACACCCAACTAGGCGGAGCACCCTTTGGCCCTGCTGGTACGGGAAAGACAGAATCCGTCAAGGCGCTCGGCCTCCAACTCGGCAGATTTGTGCTCGTCTTCTGTTGCGATGAGACATTCGATTTCCAGGCTATGGGCCGTATCTTTGTGGGGCTGTGCCAGGTCGGCGCATGGGGTTGTTTCGACGAATTCAATCGACTAGAAGAGAGAATTCTCAGTGCCGTCAGTCAGCAAGTGCAGAGTATCCAGCAAGGTTTGGCCGCGCTCGTGAAGAACCCAAACGCCGAAATCGAGCTGGTAGGAAAGAACCTGAAGATCAACAAGAATATCGGTATCTTCATCACGACTAATCCCAACTATGCTGGTCGTTCTCAGCTCCCACCGAATCTGACAAAGTTATTTAGGCCGTGAGTGTCTAACATATGTTTCGAATGCATTCTTCTGACGATCTTCTAGTATGGCCATGACTCGTCCTGATCGTGAGCTCATTGCTCAAGTCATGCTGTTCTCCCAAGGATTCCGCACAGCGGAGTCTCTCGCGTCCAAAATTGTTCCATTCTTCAACCTTTGCGACGAGCAGCTTTCCCCCCAACCACATTATGATTTCGGTCTCCGTGCGCTGAAGGCGGTCCTTGCTAGTGCTGGTATCCTCAAGCGGGAACGCCTTCAAGAAGCACGCTCCAGTGGCGATAGTCCCGACGTTGCCGGACTGTCGGATGTCATCTCCGAACAAGTGATTCTTATCCAGAGCGTTACCGAGACTATTGTACCCAAGCTGGTGGCAGACGACGTCCCTCTGCTCACAAGGTTTGTACTCTGAATCTGAAGCCACGTGTTATCAAGTAACTCGTTCCACAGCCTTCTTGCCGACGTCTTCCCTGGCACTGAATATGTTCCAGTGGACCTCGGCACTCTCCGTAGCCATATTGGCAAGGTTTGCGAAGAGAGGCGCCTAGTCCAAGGGGAGCGCTGGGTCAACAAGATCTTGCAGCTTTATCAAATTCAGAAGATCCAGCATGGGCTGATGATGGTGGGACCTTCTGGGAGCGGCAAGACAAATGCTTGGCAGGTCTTACTTACTGCGCTTGAACGACTGGATGGTATCGAGGGCGTTGCGTACGTGATTGACCCGAAGGCTATGCATAAAGACGCATTATACGGGACGCTCGATCCGACGACACGTGAATGGAACGATGGTCTCTTCACCCATATCTTGCGCAAGATAGTCGATGATGTCCGCGGTGAAAGTGGGAAGAGACATTGGATCATCTTTGATGGCGATGTCGACCCAGAATGGGTTGAGAACTTGAATAGGTTTGTAGCCTAATCTATCCCTTGGCAGCCTTATTTACGCGCCATAACCTACAACAGCGTACTCGACGACAACAAATTGCTCACACTACCGAATGGTGAACGTCTTAACCTTCCACCTAATGTCCGTATAATGTTCGAGGTTGAACATCTTCGATATGCCACACTTGCAACCGTCAGTCGTTGTGGCATGATCTGGTTCAGTGAAGACGTCGTTGAATCTCCAATGATCTATCGCCAATACCTTGACACCCTGGCAGCCGTACCCTTGGATGCTGAAGACGACGAGATTTCCGGCCTCCCAGGTCGGCGCGTGGAAGAGGGCGCCGACGGATCTGGTGTCAACTTGTCCACCCAGAAGCAGATTGCCATTATCCTGGAGCCATACTTCTCAAGTGGCGAACTGGTTGAGGCAGCCCTTGAATTCGCATCCAGCATAGAGCATATCATGGACTTCACTACGACACGTGCGCTTAATACCCTATTTTCCCTACTCAACAAGACTGTCCGGAATGTTCTGGAGTACAATTCGCAACACTCGGATTTCCCCCTTAGCGCGGAGCAGGTAGAGCAATATGTCACGAAGCGGATGCTGGTCAGCATCATCTGGGCCTTTTCCGGAGATACAAAGCTCGACTTGCGCGCGGAACTTGGGCACTTCCTCAGTCAAAGGACTGGAGTGGACCTCCCCCCCTTACTATCTGGGGCCTCGTTGATCGACTTTGACGTTCAGATCGCAAGTGGTGAATGGGCCGCATGGGCCGCCAAGGTTCCACAAATCGAGATTGAGCCACACACAGTAACCGCTTCCGACGTCGTGGTCCCCACCATGGATACCGTGCGCCATGAAGAAGTCCTTTACTCTTGGCTTTCCGAACATAAACCCCTTATGCTTTGCGGACCCCCCGGTTCCGGCAAGACTATGACGCTATTCAGTGCTCTCAGAAAGCTCCCCGACATGGAGGTGGTTGGTCTCAACTTCTCGAGCGCGACAACCCCGGAATTGATATTGAAGACCTTCGAGCAATATTGCGAATATAGAAAGACTCCCAATGGCGTCCTACTTGCCCCTGTTCAGTTGGGTCGCTGGCTCGTGGTGTTCTGCGACGAAATCAACCTTCCTGCAACCGATAAATATGGGACTCAGAGGGTCATATCCTTCATTCGTCAGCTCGTCGAATCCGGTGGCTTCTGGCGGACCACCGATATGTCCTGGGTTAAACTGGAGCGTATCCAATTCGTAGGCGCATGCAATCCTCCTACAGACCCCGGCCGTGTCCCCCTAAGTCATCGTTTCTTGCGCCACTCCCCACTTATCATGGTCGACTATCCGGGAGAGGTTTCGTTGAAGCAGATCTATGGCACATACATGCGTGCTGTGTTGAAGGTCGTTCCCAACCTCCGTGCATACACCGACCCCCTCACCGACGCCATGGTGGACTTCTATTTGGCTTCGCAACGGCGATTCACAACAGACATCCAAGCCCACTACGTATACAGTCCTCGTGAGCTTACGCGATGGGTACGCGGCGTTTACGAAGCAATTCGGCCGTTGGAGATCTTGACCGTAGAAGGTATCGTGAGGGTCTGGGCACATGAGGCCCTCCGACTCTTCCAAGACAGACTAGTTGCAGAAGAAGAACGGCAATGGACAGACGAGAACATTGACGCTACTGCTATGACTCACTTCCCCACCATCAACAAAGACGAAGCCCTCGCACGACCGATCTTATTCTCCAACTGGACCTCCAAGAACTATATCCCCGTGGATCGCGAGGTTCTTCGCGAGTATACCAAGCAGCGTCTTCGTGTGTTCTACGAAGAAGAACTTGATGTTCCTCTCGTTCTTTTCAATGACGTCCTCGATCACGTTCTCCGTATAGATCGTGTATTCCGTCAAGTCCAAGGCCATCTCTTGTTAATTGGTGTCAGCGGAAGCGGGAAGGTAAGGATTTCGCGTCATCATATAGATCACCGCTGACTCTACCATGCTTAGACCACATTATCTCGTTTCGTTGCATGGATGAACGGTCTCAGTATCTTCCAAATTAAAGTTTCCAATAAGTATACTGGCGATGACTTCGACGAAGACTTGCGTACTGTACTTCGCCGTGCAGGTACCAAAGGAGAGAAGATATGCTTTATCATGGACGAGTCCAATGTCCTTGAGTCCGGATTTTTGGAGCGCATGAATACCTTGCTCGCCAATGCAGAAGTACCGGGCCTATTCGAGGGCGATGAGCACGCTGCCCTCATGACAGCTTGCAAAGAAGGGTCACAACGGGACGGCCTAATGCTGGATTCACATGAGGAGCTATACCGCTGGTTCACCCAGCAAGTGGCGAAGAACCTCCACGTTGTTTTCACAATGAATCCCCCAGAAAACGGCTTGGCCTCTCGCGCGGCTACTTCCCCAGCCCTTTTCAACCGTTGCGTCCTTGACTGGTTCGGGGATTGGTCCGATCAAGCCTTCTATCAAGTCGGCATGGAATTTACCCATACCCTCGATCTCGATTTATCATCATATTCCCCACCTGCAATATTCCCCATCGCGTATCGCGAACTTTCCATGCCTCCCATTCATCGGACGGCTGTCGTCAATGCCCTGGTCTACGTTCATATGTCATTGTATCAAATCAATCAGCGTCTAAGTCGTAGGCAAGGTCGCTACAACTATGTCACGCCCCGTCATTACCTAGACTTGTAAGTCTGCATCCGACCTTCTCTTCTTCATGTGTTGACCCAATTGCAGCATCAATCACTATGTCCGTCTTTACAATGAAAAGAGAGACGAATTAGAAGAGCAACAGCGTCATCTCCACGTTGGATTGGATAAACTCCGGGACACCGTCACGCAGGTCGAGCAGTTAAGAAAGAGCCTTGCCGTCAAGCGGACTCAACTTGAAGCCAAGGACAAGGAAGCCAACGAAAAGTTGCGTCAGATGGTCGCCGACCAGCAGGAGGCCGAGCATAAGAAAGCTGCTTCCATCGAGATCCAGGCTGCTCTCGTTGAACAGGACAAGAACATCGAACAGCGTCGCGCAGTCGTGATGGCAGACCTCGCTGACGCTGAGCCTGCCGTACTGGATGCTCAAGCCGCCGTCAGTAGCATCAAGAGGCAGCACCTCCAGGAAGTCCGAACAATGGCCAACCCACCAGATGCCGTCAAATCGACCATGGAGTCTGTGTGTACCGTCTTGGGACATAAAATTGATAGTTGGCGCACTGTTCAAGGCATCATCCGCCGTGATGATTTCATCCAACGAATAGTGAATTTCGACACGACAAGTCAGATGACAAAGGGCCTCCGGGAGCAGATGAAGAGGGATTACCTAAGTCGCGCGACTTACAACTTTGAGACCGTCCAGCGAGCCTCCAAGGCTTGTGGACCTCTTGTGAAATGGGTGCTCGCTCAAGTCCGCTTCTCCGAAATTCTGGACAAAGTTGAACCACTGCGAAATGAAGTCCAGTCCCTCGAACAACAGGCCGAACACACTAAGCAACAGGCGGCTACGATTATCACAATGATCTCCGAACTCGAGGGTAGCATCCAAAGGTATAAAGAAGAGTATGCAGTCCTCATCAGCCAAACTCAAGCTATCAAGTCCGAGATGGAGCGCGTGCAGAGCAAGGTTGACCGTAGCATGAAGCTTCTAGAAAGTCTGTCGTCCGAAAGGGCACGCTGGGAAGCAGGCAGCCGAACCTTCGACGTAGAAATGAGCACCATTGTCGGCGATGTCCTACTCTCTGCCGCATTCTTGGCGTACAGTGGTTTCTTCGACCAACATTATCGCGAAGTTATGTGGCAAGAATGGATCGGCCACCTGACTGAAGCCAACATCAAGTTCAAGCCCGAGCTCTCCTTCACCGAGTACCTATCCACAGCTGACGACCGCCTTAGCTGGCAATCGAAAGGCCTTCCGTCTGACAATCTCTTCACGGAGAATGCCATTATGCTTAAGCGTTTCAGTCGCTATCCTCTTATCATCGACCCAACTGGACAGGCAACTACATTCCTACTGAACGAGCACAAAGATCGCAAGATTACTATCACAAGCTTCTTGGACGAGGCTTTCCTGAAAGTCCTAGAAAGTGCGCTTCGCTTTGGAAACCCTCTCCTCATTCAAGACGTGGAACACCTTGACCCTATCCTCAACGCGGTGCTCAATAAGGAGATACGCAGAACTGGCGGCCGTGTGCTGATCCGCCTCGGAAGTCAAGACATCGACTTTTCGCCATCCTTCACGATGTTCTTGTCAACTCGTGACCCCTCTGTCGACTTCTCCCCTGACATTTGTAGTCGCGTCACTTTCGTCAACTTCACGATGACGAGGAGCAGTTTGCAGAGCCAGTCACTTGATCAAGTCCTTAAGGTGGAACGACCAGACACGGAAAAGAAGAGGACGGACCTCATGAAAGTGCAAGGTGAATTCCGGGTACGGCTGCGTACCCTCGAGAAGCTACTGTTGCAAGCTCTCAACGAATCATCTGGCAACATCCTCGATGATGACAAGGTCATTGATACTTTGGAGACTCTCAAACGGGAAGCCGCGGACATCACACGCAAGGTGGAAGAAACGGACATCGTTATGAAGGAAGTGGAGCAAGTGACAGCAGACTATCTCCCTATCGCCCAGGCTTGCAGTTCGGTATTCTTTATCCTGGAGCAACTCAATCTTATCAACCACTTCTATCAATTCTCCTTGCGTTTCTTCTTGGATATCTTCGATTACGTCCTTCATCATAATCCCCACCTGCAAGGCGTCTCAGATTACGGAGCAAGGCGTGACATCCTCCTCAAAGATTTGTTCTTGAATACTTACAGACGGACATCACGGGCGCTTTTCCATAAAGACCATGTCATGCTTGCAGTTCTCCTTGCACAAGTCAAGCTCCGCGGACTGGAAGACATCAACGACGAGTTGGAGTTCTTGTTGGAAGCTGGTGAAGGATCAACTGTCGCGCCTACTTCAGCCGATCGAGCGATCGAATGTTTGACTGCTGAGCAGCAACAGCGTCTCCACGCCTATGCCAAACAATCATTATTCAAGCCAGTGGAATCGCACATTACCGAACACGAGGATGAATGGGCTGCCTTCTTGAGCTCCAGCAATCCGGAATCTGCAATACCAACGCCTTGGGACCCAAATACCCGTAAGTCTTTTCATTGCTATTTGCTTCCTGATGGTTCTTGATCGTTCCTGCCCAGCTGCCGTTGAGGCGATAAGATCGTTGCTCATAATCAAGTGTTTACGACCCGATCGTCTTTTGCAAGCTACAGCCCAATTCGTCCAGACGGTCTTCGGGGTTGATTTGTCTGTAGAAGCCACTTTCGACCTTGGGACCATGGTCGCCGATGAAGTAAAAGCACAGACTCCTTTGGCCCTGGTTTCTGTCTCTGGATATGATGCCAGTTATCGTGTCGAAGGTTTGATACAAAGCACTCAGTCGCGTTGCACGCAAGTAGCCATGGGTTCACAGGAAGGGTTCGGGCTTGCAGACCAGGCAATAGGCGTGGCCTCTCGTCAAGGAACCTGGGTTCTTCTGAAGAATGTGCATCTGGCCCCATCGTGGCTCGGTCAGCTGGAGAAAAAACTGCAGACCCTAAATGCACACCGGAGCTTCCGTCTTTTCTTAACTATGGAGGCAAACCCATCGATCCCTGTGAACATCTTACGGCAGTCACGAATCATCATGAACGAGCCTGCACCGGGCGTCAAGGCGAACCTACTCGATTCTCTTCGCAGCATCCCACCTACCCGCCTTTCTCAGGGACCTGCTGAAAAGGTCCGCCTATACTTCCTCTTGGCTTGGTTCCACGCTGTCGTACAGGAACGTCTACGTTACGTGCCACTGGGATGGAGTAAAGCATATGATTTCAACGATTCGGACATGGCGTCTGCGTTCACGACCATTGACACCTGGTTACATTCCGTTGCAAAAGGGCGCACCAATGTCGATCCTGCACAAATCCCTTGGGATGCTATCCGGACGCTGATCAAGCAGTCCGTATACGGTGGACGGATCGACAGCGACTTCGATCAGAGGATTCTTGATGCATTCGTTGATGGTCTCTTCAGCCCTGCTGCCTATAATGTCGACTTCGACTTGGTCCCCAATACCGCAAGGTCCCAGGTGCTGACTGCTCCGGACGGTACGAAGCTGGACAACTTCCTTTCATGGGTCAAAGGTCTGCCAGACAGGGAGCCACCATCTTGGCTTAGTCTCCCTCCAACTGCTGAGCGAGTGATTGCTGTTGCCCAAGGTAATTTGACCACCCTCATTATACGATAAGTGCTCATGCGTCGTTAGGGAATGAGCTGCTTGCGAAGCTGAGGAAGATGCGGATGCTGGCCGATGATGATGATGACAATATTGCCACGACTGGGCCGTCGAAAGGGTCAGGGTCTCAACAACCAGCTTGGATGCGCGTCCTGTATGAGAGATGCAAGGACTGGCTTGGTCAACTGCCTGCGGTGCGAAATTCTTAGAACTTCCCTCGTCAAACACTAATGGGATTATTTCAGACCTTCCGTATACTCCACAAGCAGGCCGCAGACAATCAGGATCCACTTTATCGCCTTTATGCGCGTGAGGGCCTCACTGGTCAAAAATTGTTGAGCTCCGTTCGGAAAGACCTCGCCGATGTCACCCAAGTCTGCGAAGGACAACTCAAACAGACTAACCACCTCCGCAAGCTAATGAGCTCTCTGACCAAAGGTGATAAAAACTAGTGGAAGTCATACAGAAGACGTTTCTGACATTAGCCTCTAGGCACGATCCCTGATCACTGGCGGCGCTACAAGGTCAAGAAAACTATGTCGGTCTCAGAGTGGATTCCCGATTTCGCTCGTCGTCTGGCACAGCTTGACAACCTTAGTGAAATAGACAACCTCACCGATGTCGAGGTCTGGCTCGGAGGGTTGTTCTTCCCCGAGGCCTATATCACAGCGACCCGCCAGGCTGTCGCCCATCGCAAGAAATGGAGTTTAGAAACATTGCACCTCCGACTCGACATCGAGCGGGTCAACGACCCTAATGCGTTCATCATCGATGGTGTGCATTCCTCTTATCTATGCTGAAAACTTTCTAAGCTTTTCATAGGCCTGGTCCTCGAGGGCGCATCATGGGTTGACGGTCAACTTGTTCTTAACCAAGGGGAGTCCGTTCGGTTGAATCCGTCGCAGGTTAGGTGGGTCCAAATGGACGATGTGGATTCCCACGCGACCTTCGTCAACCTGCCTGTGTATCTCAATAACGACCGGAGTGATGTCTTGTTCACGGTGGACCTACCTTTCGACAAGAGTGCTGGTAGTTTGGTTTCCACTCGTGCCGTTTGCCTCACGGCTATCGGTTAAGCTTAGCCATGGAATCTTGGGAATGGTTCATCATCATAAGTCTTGTCTAACCCCGTCGCATCCTGTAAAATACCAATACCGTACAATATTTCGGATACTCCTGACGTGTCATAGTCCTGATATACCAGAATCGTATCGTACTCGTTTGTTTTTTCTCAATCCCGGAAATCGTACACAAACTACATTCCTATAAGTCTAATGAAACACGAGTGTCGTCAAGAAGACCACCAGTAAGCAGGACTGCATAGACTAGATGTGGTCCTGAGGTGCGGTAGATGATACATGGAATAGAGATCACAGTTCGTCCACGCTGCATCCATCCGTGACAACATCCAACACCAACCAGTCTACTTCTATGCCCTTCTCGTGAAATATTTTCCGTGCGTCCTCGGCGATAGCCTCAAAGTTGGACAACGCAAGTGCAAGGATCGTAGGGCCAGCGCCCGAAAGGCAGATGCCTAATAACCCTGGGTGTGTGTCGGGTGTGATAGAGGAGGTCACTTCGGGTAAACCCGGAATCTGGGAAGGAGGATCAACAGATGAAAAGCGTGGAGACCTGGTCAAGCACCTACCAGGCTGCGCCGGTATGGCTGGTGGACTCGGTCCTTCATGGCCTCATAAATAAGGCCGGGGTCCGGAGGCGATTTTGAGAGGGCCGTGGTCAAGACGGCGAGGCGTTGCATGTTGAAAACCTGCCGAGGTACGCAAATGTTACGAGCTTCTGGATTCAAGATCTGCCACGAATGCGTACCACGTCCTTCCTGGAGTAAGACTGCGGAAGCACTTCCCGAGCCGTTGCGGTGCTCAGTTCGAACCGTGGTATTATGGCAACCGCGCGTATCTCCTTTGCCCACCCAAAACATACGTAATGTCCGATCCCCATCGGGGGCAGTGGAGGATCGCGGCCCCAGTTGGGGCCGGCATCGGGGGGATACTCCGGGAGAACCTCGCTCAAGGGTACGCTCGCGGCCTGGGTCGCGCTAGGGTCGAGCTCGCGTAGGTAGGAGCCGACGAAACCGCCGACGAGCGCCGCAGTGACGTTGTCCGGGTGGCGCTCGACCATGAGCGCATAGTCGAGCATGCGCGCGTGAGAGAGGCCGAGTTGGCCAAGCGCGTCGCTCAGCAGGACGCCCGCGATGACGGCCGCACCGGAGGAGCCCAGGCCACGCCCGAATGGGATCTCGTTGTGAGCGTGGATGGTCAGGCCTGGCGGGAAAGACTGGACGCGATTGCAACGCAGGACGTAAAGCGCTACGCGCGTCGTGAGATTTTTGTAGGCGTCAAGCGGCACTTCGTCTGCGCCTTCGCCGGTGTACGAGATGGAGGGTCTGCCATTGTTATTGTTTGCATCGGACACGCTTGATGGTGTGGGGACCGTCACTGTGAGAGTGAGGTAGAGCGAAAGGGAGAGGCCGACGACATCAAAACCCGGTCCGATGTTGGCAGATGTCGCAGGAACGCGGATCTTGAAGGATCGCGGTTGGGTGGACATCAAGAGATACTGTATTTGCGTGCGTTTTGGCGGTCAATTTTGTACCCTACATGTACGAATCCGCTCCTCCAGCGCTTTCTGACTCGCGGACATAACAGTTAATGGCAGGAGGCAGGTCAGGTCCCCGACCCCAAATTACGAATATGGCAAACCAAAAAATTATCGGCGGATTTTTTCTTGACCCTCTTTCACTACATGAACAGGCGATCGCGTTAATATTACTGATATGATACAGCTTCTAAAAGAGTTTCTAAGACCGCTTGTCGACACCCGCTAACACTCCGTCGTACAGTTCATCCCGCCACGTGCTGCCGAGTCCGGGCATGACATCGCTGACAGCAATTTTCCGTTGTACGACGACCGGTGGTACAATACTGAATGCACGCAACCGTCCGCTCTGGACGAGCCACGCCAGCGCTTGGTCGATCGCTCGCGAGTAGGCGAATGGAGGATGACGCAGATGCGCAACGATGCGCCGGGCGCCAATGCGTGAGAGTATATACGCGTGCGTGCATTTGGGGGAATTGGCTGGATGCAACCCCGACAATGTCATGCGACCACTCGGCAATTGCAAAGAAATGTTGCGCAAGGGGGAGAAGTGTGACTCGTTCGACCAACAATGACCTGCGGTAACATCGACTACCGAAATACTTGGGGATATTGTCGACGTACCAAGGTATACAATGTCCCACTCATTAGGCAGGACATCCCAGAGGGATCTCAGCCTCCTTTTCACGTCCCGTTCGATGTCAACGTCGTCCTCAAGCACTAACACAGCTTCATCCATGCCATTGGCAACATCACGAATCATCTGAAAATGTGAATACCAGCAGGCAACTTTTGCGGCCGTGAGACGTTTGTAATGAGGGAGGTTCGGAGAGAAAGTGGCAGAGACATTATTCCCGGAGGCACAAGCAAGAAGCGTGAAATCAGATACTGATGATACCTCGGAGTGCGCAGGGGTATATGGATTGGCCGTCTGAGCGGGAATAGTCAAGTCTGACAAACTATGGGAGGAGGGTAGAGTCCAAAGATCGGCACCAGAAGGTTGCGATATCGCTTGAGAGCATATCGTATCTTCTAGGCCGTGAGGCCAGTCAAACGTGGCAACGATACGGCCGTGCTGCATGCGTATGTCGCTCGACTGGGGCTGAGGCACCCATTGACTGCGAAGGGTGTGTACATGGCGCAGAATGCCGGTCACAACAGGTGCATTGGCCTCGCAGGCATCCTTGTATGTCCAGTCCAGGTGAAGGGCCTCTTTCAAACCATCCATCTGAAAACGGCGGTCAGTCCTCCGGGGAAGCGAAATAACGTAGACCTTTGAAACGACATCGAGTGAGACGTTGGAGAAAGTTGGCGAGATTGGCTGCTGCTGACAAGAGTAAGTTTTAGAAATGGGCTCCGTCCAGTAATCTCCTCCACGAGTTCTGGCAAATGGAAAGCTCCCAGCCATGATAGAGATATGTCGGATAGTGATCGAGGCGACGACTAATGTACCGGCAAGGAGAATCCAGGTACTAAGTGATCGTGTTGAATAGACCATGTTTTGGCACCGAAGCAAAGGACAAAAGAGCATTGGACTTGAAATCAGCGGCTAGCGAGGTTTGCAGCCAAGGATTGGTTTGCGAAGCTCCGTGGTGGGTGTACTATACCAGTGACAGTACGCCACGACCAGGCCCGCGGCATCTCATTACTTATACTTAATAATCACAACGCCCTATCGATAGATGCGCTTTATGTCGACGGTTTTCAGCCTGGGACAATTCTCAACACGGGCGTAAATAAGATCCGCGAATTGCCACTTGTCCGGCGACAGAAGGTGCACGAGGTGGCACTTACAATCAAATGCTGTAAAGGAGACCGACGATCCCTGTACGCCGGGTGGAATGGCCTCATCCCCCCGACAAACTATCATCACCAGAGTGACATCATTTGAGGACACGCAGGTTCGAATAAATCAAAAAGTACTAGCGAGTCCCACCACTCAAGTAATACACATGATGTCCGCCAAGTAGCGAACCTACGGAAAGCAACCTGTTTGCTGTGGGCATGGCACATCAGGTGCCAATACTATAAAACCCTGTATATGAAATGTGTCCTGGGAACTGCGGTGACTCGTCGTAACTGTACATCAGAAAATTGTTGTTTCATCTATGGGGTTTGGATCAATTGGATCATCGGCACCAGGTAGCTGAGGAGATAGATGCATCCAATGTAATTCGGGGCTCTGTGAGCGTGGAAAGTGTGGAATAAACGGGAAGTCACGTCTCCTAAGGCTCAGAAAGGACAACAGAGTCATGTTGCACATCATCGCGTGTATTTATTATTTGGGGTTTGCGTTGGGGTGCTGACTGAGGTGTCGATAAAGCGTAGGTTGTCTTGACGGTGCGGGTGGGGAGAGACGAGATTATGTGCCTCAGCAGGAGGGGAATGGGAGGATGACGATAGGTAAATGCTATGAATCGCCTGCGGCGATTTTTCTCTCCGCAGTTACTGGATTTATATGCATACTATGAGCCCAATAACAATAAGCGACTAGAGACAACGAATTCGCACCCCATAATCTGCGGTCCATAGGACACTGCTGCTTTGATGCTGCAGTCGCTATCCATTTCAAAAGACAGTGCATATGGAAAACATGGCTACACTCCCCCCATACTTGTAAAGTTGGAGAGTCGTCAGCTACCGCTGGAAGACGACCTTGGCACGAAGGACTTACTTAACGGGCAATCGTCCCCTGGAACCTTGCATGTTGGACAACATCCTTCGAAAGGGACGCGGCAGATTCCACAGACATCCTCTTCTGGGTCGCCGTTCTCATCCGTTTTGCCCGTGTCCCATTGCCATTGGGCAATGGCATGCCACTGTTTGACGATGACCTTCATGGTGGTTCGAAGACGCGTTTGTTTGTACTTGTGTACGCGACACGATTACGGCGTTGTCGGTCCGGAGATTCATTTATCTCACGTAATTGTGCCAGCGAACAACTCTTGCCAGCGTGCTCGCCAGACTATTGACAGCGATGTCGTGAAAGGAAACGAAGAAACCCGCGTCGTTTCGAGAGAATATCGTTGGAACGGAGAGAAAGCGCGCAGCGGGTTGACAAATGGGTAAACGTGGAGTCAGGATATGATATCCTCGGACCTCGGCACGCTGATGGTGGCAGTCAATAACTCGTCGGCACGATGGTGGGCCATCTGCTTGGTCTTCACCTTTTGAAAAGAGCCTTATTGGAAAAATGAGTGGAATGGTTTTTTTTTAAAAAGGTGGTAACAAGCAAGTGGACCCAAGGGGCACGTGTGCCTGCCCTAAAGCTATAATGGCCCCAATTGATTGGCTGCTTTCGTATCTTCTACCTCGAGCCTTTTGAGCTTTGACCACCCTGCACTTCCGCAAGCATTCGAACCAGTGACGTACTGACCCATATTTTACATCAAATCATCCAAAATGACTACCACAACCATGCACTTTGGTCCCGAGTGGATGCGTCCCAAGCACCCGTTGCGTCCCCAAAATCCACCCTCACCCCCTCCTAACGCCCATGCGCCATCCGGCGCGTCATCTTACTCAGCCCTGTTGACTCCTTCGCTCAATAGTACGCAGGAATCATCGGACTCCGCAAATCCATTCCTTTATTCTAAGGAGGACCTCTTGAAAATTTATAAAGACGGTGGTGGTCGGGGAGGATTAGGACTTGAAGTTGAGAGGTGGGAGGGCGTGGTTCGTGAACTTGGATCCGAACCCGTGTCGCTGAGAGATTGGACTGAAGGGGAGAGAAAGGTGTTTTTAACTTCTATGCATCCAGTAACACATTATTCATGGACCCCAGCTCTTCGCAGGTTCGATCAATTCCGAGGTGCGTCGGCGTCAGTCAAGCGACTACGTATCACCGCTTGCGACCCAATCCGGAGAAAGGCCAAAGCTATCTCACAGTGGATCGGGAACGGCGGCTCCTCTGAGAGAGAGGTTCGGTGGTCTGATACGAAAGAGGGACGGTACAGGTACGGCGTCTATTCTTCTCTACCCCAATATGGAGGACCATCAACATCACGATAGACCAGCCAGCTCTGACTATACCTCGAAAACTGTCTTTGTCCTCGACTCAAGGTCCGCTTGGCTCTCCGCGCGACTCTAGCTTACCGTCTCCCCGTACACGAGGTCCTCATACCCCAGGTTTTGATGGTATCTTGAATTCAGGGGATACTTGGGTATCTAGGAGACGGGCATCAGAGAGCGGCACCAGGTTAAATTCTGGTGCTACCCCCCGTGCCGACGGGGATGATGAGCCACACACTACGAGTAGCCTAAAGATCGACGAAGAGGAAGAAGAGCACCATCGTCACCCAGAGTCCATTGGCCCTCCCGAACCTCTTGGCCAAAGTGCTTCGTCTCAGGATTTGAGTCTTCCATCAGGGGATTCTCCCCGCGAGGATGAACTATCTGAGGTTGATAACACGGTTTCATCTCCCACGAATGGCAATGAGGGTCCAACAGGCTCCACGTTACAAACCTCTACGCATCCTGTCGCAGCGGATGGTCTTCCTGTTCAGCACCTGACAAACTCTGTTCCCGTAACCTCTTCGTCACAACCTGTCACCGACCCTGCTAGCGTTGAATGGACATATCTCGATCCTCAAGGACAGGTTCAAGGTACAACACCAATAGTCCTAGCCATTTTGCAACTGATCAGTTTCTCTTTCTAGGCCCTTTCCACGCAGAGCTTATGCAGAAATGGTATGAAGAGGGTTATTTTACTATAGATCTCCTGATGCGGCGTGTCAATCTTGACGAAGGCTGGACTACCGTCGGAGAGTTGGCTCAACGTGCCGGTAGTGAAAGAGTTTTCTTCTTCAATTTTGAGGCCCATACCGTTCCGCCGGGGCTCTCTCGTCGTCGTGAACCCTCTCGAGACCCTATTCAACGTCAGCGGGAAACGAATGGGTACAACGCCCCGTATCAGCCAGTACCTACTCGGTCGGTCTACCCAACCGCTTTGGATTCGTACTTCGCCTCCTCTTCGCCATCGTCCAACTCGCCTTCATCGTCATTCGGTGCTGGCCGATTCGGGAACAATTCGCCCGATCCTTCTACATTTGGAGGCCTCGTTGCTGCGCCCATGTCATCGAATGACCCACCAATTAGTTCGCGTTCTGGAAACGTTGTCGACCCAGCATTTGTTGGCGCTCGTCGAACGGGCTTTGCTGACACTCATTTCGAACAAGGGTTTAATGTTCGTGCCGGTCTTTCCAACAGTGGGTCTGGTAGAACGTCATCCGTAGACAGCTACAGTTTGAACCCGTCAATACCTTCCCAGTCCCCATGGGCCTCATCAAATCCAGTGCATCCCGCTTCCATGAGCGTTCGCACTAATTCTTATGACCAGAAGGGGCCGAGCCCATTTACGTCTCATTTCCCCGCAGGGTTGGATCCTGCATACTCTGGCGAGTCGTCTCTTACTAGGGGTCTGGTAACGCAGCAAGATCCTCTCGGACACGCCTATGGCAACGTCAATCAGCGCGACCTCTCCCGCTTAGGGTCAAGGGATCTGTATGCACTAGAACACCGCGCGGCTTTGGGCTTGGGAGGGTTTGATGGGTCGCCGAGCGTCTCACCGTTCGACTCTCCCGTCCAGCATCAACCATTTCCCCAGTCACCTTCCATGAATTTTACCTCCCCTGCATCCCAACAGGCCAGTTCAGCGTCCGCGATGGCTCCCACTACCACCATCTCACCACCCATTCCTCCAACTCTATCGCATTCCCAACCTACATGGAACGATTCGACCGATCCCGCGCCCAAGCGTACTGGCTTGACACCCTTTGATAATACAGCCTTCCCCACATCACGGAATATTATTTCTACCCGCACTGTACCTCCGCCAGCACAATCATGGGCTCCCATAAAACAGCCGACTTCCGCTGAATCTTCGCAAACCCCATGGTTTAGTGCATCCCAAGGAATTGTTGATGACGGTTGGGGCCACATCCCTGGCCCACATAGCTTGACAGTTAGTAACCTCACTCAACACACACAACAACAAGAATCTCGTGAGGCATTCTCCCGTGATAGCACCGCGGCTTTGGACAACCCTGTTGAGTCAACTCCCCTCCCGGAGGCTCTTCCACCGCCGGTTCAGAGCTCATCTATCTCTCCCCCCCAAGAACCTCCACAACAACCCACGAGGTCCGGACGCAAGTTGTCTGTGCCGACGAATGTGGCTCAGCCAACCAACCCGAATCCATTAACTCCCGGTTTCTCTCAGCCCACCAAGGAGCCCACACCGCCTCCGTCCATTGTTTCGCCACCCAATAAGCCTGTTTGGTCGACGGACGATGATAAGAAGAGGAACACTGGGGGGCCAACTAGTCTCCGGGAGATACAAGAGATGGAGGCAAAGAAACAGGAGGCACGAAAAGTTGAGAGGGAGCGTGCGCGTGCTCCTGCAGCCGCTCCAGCGTCAACTTCTGAAGATGCGCAGACTTTCACAGCCTCTTGGGGTCTCCCGACGTCGCAGGTTGGCGCAAAGGCATCGGCTAAGGATGCAATGGGGCCTAATATACCTTCTGTGTCCGCTTCAATTTCATCAGTCACAATATCGTCTCCGACCACTCCCTCATCTGCACCCCCTGTCGCTGTCTGGACGAACACTCAAAAGTCCACTACGAAGAAGTCCATGAGGGACATTTTAGAGGAAGAGGAGAGGCGGAAGAAAGCGGCATCTAAGGAATCCATTGTGACCGCAGGACCACGTCGCGCATATGCCGAAACTACTAACAAAGTAAGGATATGTATGTTTGATTCATACTTCTCTGATCAATGCGTTTCGTGTATAGGCGAACTCAGCAGCTTCATTGTCTGGTGGGGCATGGACCACTGTAGGTGCCAACGGAAAGGTAACGGCGGCCGCTGTTACCGCATCTCCTGCTGGACGTCCCACGGTAACCCCATCTTCGTCTATGGGATCAGTAGCCCCGTCCAGAGGAACCGTCACTGCTGCAGCCGTACGCTCTCCAGCGCCACCAGCGAAGGGGCCGACTGCGACCCCCAAGGCTGATGATACACCAGTTGCGCCATCGCCAGACTTCATGAAATGGCTGAATGACGCGCTGAAGCAGCTCAACAGCAGCGTTAATTGTTTGTTTCCTTTCTTCCCTCTTAAACCGTCCTTAACTTGATGACTACTATGCGATGGCCAGATGAAGAGATTGCATCGATGTTGTTATCGTTCCCTCTCGACGGCGATGCTACGACTGCGGAAATCATATCCGAACTGATTTACGACAACAGTACAACACTTGACGGCCGGCGCTTCGCCCAGGATTTCATCACAAGGCGCAGGGCGGATGCCGCTTCCAAAAAGCCCTCAGGCCGCGCACCATCAATTGCTGACGTTGTCAAGGCACAGCCGAAGCCTTCTCAACAGACAGAGTGGAGCGGTTTTAAGGTTGTGAAACAGAAGAAGAAGGGTGGTCGTTCATGATGCTTACTCGTCCCCGCAACCAGACAGTGGAACGGGTGTCTAGGTATTTTAATACGACTTTCGTAATGATATTTATTACACTTTGTACACATTCGCTGGGCGACATAGCACGGAACAGGCAAAAGGATTGCCCACGGTAACCACAGTTTATCGAGCAGGGATCCAACTTCTTGGCAACGCTCTCACCCACTAAGCCTTCATAGTCTGACAGTTGGACTATGCAGCTACTCGAGAGGCTGCGTGAACATCAACTCGTAGTCGAATCTGAGAAATCGCACCATTGCAGATATATTATACTTTCCCTTCCCTCCCGCATCCAATAAGCATGAGGTAGCCGTCCACGACGAGCAACCACAGAGTCCCGAGCCAGGAGGCGGGCAGAGAATGGAACGCGGGCAGAACTGTGTAGTAAGCCTTTCTCTCAACCCAGATGACATGTGATAAAATTGTTTCGAATGGTATGAAGGCCATCCTCCTCGCGAGCTTCCAAGAAGACGGTGAATTTACCTCGATCTCGACTGCTTACCTGAACCGAAGCCTGAGAGCTTGGTGCGATCCGTACGAAACCCCCCTAGGTGAGACAAGGGAGAGATAAACTAAACTAGACTTTGTAGAAGCCCACTCCGAGTCGACTCGGAGTACGTTGGTATCCTTCGAACATTGGAGGACAGTTATCTTGCTGCTGTTCTCTTGGAAAAAAGATCCAAAGATGCACTCCGACTGCGCCGTGACGATAAGTAGAACTTTCACAGGGTTCGCTCGCAATAGTGTCGCGTCAGGGCGCACTTTAAAGAACACAATGAGATCTTAAATCAGCGGGAGTATGGCACCCATAAATTCAGTTTCAGGACCCACTTACGTGCAAAGAGCGCCCAGCATGAGAAAGAAATCAAAAAGTAACTTGGAAACAGCACCCATGACATTCCGGATCATCTGTCGTTGCAACCTATGTCAGCATGATGTACGGGATTACCCCAAAGAAAAATTACTAGCCCACCGCGAGGGTCGAACTCGCAGCCTTCAGATCACAGCCACCGCCTACTGTAAGAGTCTGACGCTCTATCCGATTGAGCTAGGCGGGCGTTATATTGATCCCAGTCTGAATAGATATAACATGAAATCTGCCAACTATACCGTCTACTACGATCGAGGTGACCCATACATTTCGAACGGTCATAGCCAGTCATCGCTGTTTGGTTACAGTAAATGTACTAGTGCATATTCCGTGCAGCTTAGAACCGGCTCAACTCACCTAAAAGCCAAGACTTGCCGGCATTAATACCAGAAAAAAATACAAAAATGTGCCTGTAGGATCTCCATCTGACGCCCCGGCCAACGCCCAACTCACGAGCGTCCATGGTTGTCGATCAAATGGACAGCCATTACGGCATCTGTACTCCGACTGAAAATATGTATACTCGACACTACATTGCATGGATACTGTAGTACCAAGATGGTGTATCGTATGTCTGCTTTCATGGTAGAGTAATGAGCACAAGTACAATATCAGATGTCGCTGCTGCGCACGGCGCAACCTTGTGACGTGACAGGAGACGGAGACATGTGGTGGTGGGCTCGGCAAGAGAAGGTGTCAGGGGCGGTGCCAGAATGCCTTGTCTGCCTCAGTCGGGGTCTATTTACATGAGGTTGGTCAGGCCAGGTCACCAGCGCCTTTTCCTTTTTCCCTTCTCTCCTTCATCCCCTTCTTGTCCTCATACCCTGAGAGCTCGCAGACTTGATGTTTCTGTTCTCTCACCTGGTGGCGGCTTTCGCCGTTGCCCTTACCCTATCTTACAGAGTCAATGCCATCGGTAAAATCACGAGGACCGGCCGATACCTCTACAGTGCAGACGGTACTCGCTTCTACATAAAAGCTGTTGCGTACCAAGAGCAGGGTAAGTATTGTTTTTTTCACTGTTAGTATGTGCAGTGGATGAAATGTCTCTCCTAGGCACTACCATTGTGGACCCCAATTCGCCTTTCTCGGAACCGGCCACTTTCATTGACCCCCTCGCCAATGGAGCCGCGTGTCAGCGTGACCTGCCGTACCTCCAGCAACTCGGCGTCAACAGTGTTCGTGTCTATAGCGTGAATGCGTCTCTGAACCATGACACTTGCATGCAAGCTTTTAGTTCTGCGAATATCTACGTCATGTACGTTTATGATACTGCACCTCTGGAGCTTCGCAACTCACATAATTCTATAGTTTGGATTTAACTCTCCCAGTGAATGGCTCTATCAACCGGAATTCCCCTTCATGGACGACAAACCTACTCGATTCGTACATTAGGACAATAAATGCGTTTTCCAAATATGACAACATTCTCGCCTACAATATCGGGAACGAAATCATTACTAGCGCTAACCAAACTGCTGCCTTGCCATTCATCAAGGCGGCGGCCCGTGATACCAAGGCTTTTCTGTCCGTTCTCTTTTCTCCCATCTCTCGTAATAACGCTGACGCCTCCCCTGTTATTTAAGAGCTTCCAAGGGGTCTTCCGCACTCGTTGGTTACGCCGGCATCGACATGGATGCCTCATTGATCGTTCCGCTAGCAAGCTACCTCTCTTGTGATCCCTCGAATAGTGGCTCTAGCAGTACTTCCATCGATCTTTTTGGTCTCAACAATTAGTAGGTGTCCAGTACTTGATTAGAGAAAGATAGGTTTCATAACCTACTGATAGTGAACTCTGCGGAGACTCTACTTTCGCAGCTTCCTACGCTGCCAAAACAACCGCCTTTGCGAGTTACAATGTCGTTGCGTACTTCAGTGAATACGGATGTAATAATCCGTATCCACGCCCATGGGCGGACGTCGCTGCACTGTTCAGTAGTGATGCTTCTGCCGTCTGGTCTGGTGGCGTTGCCTTTTCATACTTCCCCGCGCAAAGCGATGCTGGCCAATTTGGAATGGTCACTATATCCACTGATGGATCTACGGTCACCCCAAGCACTGACTTCACCAACTTGAAAGCTGCATATGGTGCCGTGCAGTTTGTCAATACTCCGACGCAAAGCAATGCCCCAGCCGCGTCGTACCCTGCATGCCCTGCGCAAAACACGGTCATCTTAGGCTCAAGTACACTGCCTCCCACGCCCGTTGATTCCGCCTGCCAATGCGTGGAAGCTCACCTTAGCTGTCAATTTAATCCCCAGACTTCAAACACAACTGTCATCGTAGGCGCTCTTATAGATACCGCGTGTGGTCTTCTAGGAAGCTGTCCAGCAATTTCTGGCTTTGGTACTAATGGGACATATGGTCTAGTATCCGGGTGCGATCCTGGTAATTGACACACTATCCGTCTGGGTGACATCCGCTGATTTTCTCTCGATAGCTACCCAACTCTCCTTCGTAATGAGTCAATACTATGAAGCGAACAACCGTAACGCCCAGGCATGCAGCTTCGCTGGCAATGGCACCGTAAATAAAGCTTCTACGTCGTCGGCCTCGGCAGTTGCAAGTTCATGCCTTGCGTCCGCTACGGGTGTAAGTACCCCGACAACACCGTCTACGAACAATCCCGGGAGTGGTTCTAGCAGCGGGAGTGGGAGCAAGAGTACCAAGGGAGCAGCAACCTCGGTCCTTGTTAGCGATTCCCGTGCCCTTCTTGGGGTATTCCTGATGGTCGTGGTCAGTGTTGTTGGTGGCGTCCTTTCGCTGGCGTAACAGCCTATGCGTCGTGGCGACATCGAAGGACTATTATAGGACAATGATATATTGACATTCATTAGCAATTATTCTGCTAGCTAAAGCCTCTTATTCGAGGTGGGACATTTGATTTGTCTACAGTTATGTTTTTTTCCCGTAGTACTCCCTAGTTCCATGTGGAATGTGGCGTTCGAATCGGAGCTTGAAAATGAGTTTGAATGAGTGAGAAACCGTTGAACATATTCCCAGCCATCTCTTTTTTTCCCATCTCTTTGGTATGGCCGCCTCTCCTGTCCCAGTTGACCGTGGTGATACGCAAGTGCGTGAAAAGTGGTCCGGAAAGGAAGACCGAGCTGGGGACTCTCTGGCACATGGTGCAGATCTCCCTCCTTCGAATGGTGGTCCTCCCGATGAACGTGGAGCATCGGACACGGTCAATGCGGAGTATCACTCTCGTAGTCCTGGTGGAGGTGACCCTGGCCCTGGTAGCAGGTCTAGTGGGACGACAATCTATAGGGAGAAACAAATCAAGGTGCTTAGGTCTTCTCATGTCCTCCTTTCGTTCCCGCCACGTATGCGTTCCTGCATGGGCAAAGAGCATAAGTAGTCTCATTAGTGGTGATTCCATGCTGCTCGGTGCTGGCTTCCCCGAGACTAGCTACCCATGGCTACGGGTTCACACACTGTGCTTCTGCTCCATGTTTACTCTTTTCAGCGTTCTGGACTGGTGTTCACTTCTCTGCAGCCAAATAAGGTTTATATCGGCGGCTTACCAGAAAACACCCGTCAAGAGGACCTTCAAAGTTGTTTCGGAAAAATAGGCAATATTGTAAACATCGAACTGAAGTAAGTCTCCCGAAGCTATTGTGATAGCTCCCAACCTGATACGCTTCCTCCAGAGTTGGGTATGGTTTTGTGGTAGGTATTCCAGAAGAGTTTTGGGTGGAGGTTGAAGTCTCATCTCTCTTCAGGAATTTGACAGCCGTGAAGCAGCCGAGGAAAGTGTGGCCAAGTATAATGAAGGCTTTTTTATGGGCAACAAAATTCGCGTGGAGATCTCCCGTGGCGGGGGACGTTTCGCAAAATTTAGCGGAGATCCAGGTGCATGTTTCAAGTGTGGACAGATGGGTCATTGGGCTAGGTGAGCATGAATTTCTGATTTTGTTTCCGCCCTCAGTGCATTGATCTGGCCTTCTAGAGAATGCCCGAATCATGTCGTACAGTCAGTCCTATTTCCTCCTTCTGCCACGATTCCCTCACGCTCAGTTATATAGCACTTCTAGACGCCATAGCCCGCCTGGCGACGGTTCATTGATTGATAGGATTCATCCGCCGCGTGATTATGGACCTCCCCCTCCCCACACCCGCGAGTATCTGCCCTATCGCGAAGAGTATCCCCCTCGAGGTTACCCACCCCCTCCCCGTGATGCTCGTTACCCATACGAGTATCCTCCACCTAGAAGACCTGCCTCCCCCCCTCGAGACTATCGCGATTACCCTCCGCCGCCGGTTCGTAGGGGCGATGTAGACGATTACAGAATGCGTGGACCTCCTCCACCTCCCCGTTATGAGTCTCGCTCTGGCTACTACGGCACTGAGGACCCAGTTGCATATTCTCGTGGTTACCCACCTCCGGCGTCCCGGGAATATGACCGATATGACAGGCGACCCCCTCCTCCCAACGACAGATATGGTAGTTATCCTCCTCCCCCTTCTGTGAGGCCCAGGACACCACCCGGAGGGGGGGCTCCCTCACGCCGGGAAGAGTTCGAAAGACAGCCTGCCCGGTTCGTAATATCCCCTACACCATAACTACTTTTCTGATGGATCAAATCCAGAGATTACGCCGCTCCAACTGAATATCGCCGCCCAGTAACCCCACCGTCAGCACGCTACACTGACTACCCTGCTCGTTCTGGCACCGAAGCACGTGCAAGGTCCGTAGTTTCCTGGCAACTTCTTTCCACAGCGACGCTAAATCCTAAATAGGCGCCGCTCCCAAAGCCCTCCTGCTAGGACTGGTACTGGTACCTACGAGGCTTATCCCGCTGCTCCAGGCTATGCTGGACCTCCTCCGGCTCCTCCTAAGGGTGCTACACGCGATTATCCCCCCAGAGGTGGGCTTGATCAAAATGCGGGTTATAGGAGGCAGTAAGCACCTGGAGCAATTTGTTCGAACTGGGCGTTGTGTCCGTCATTCTATGCGAATTCGAAAACTATATCTTGGCAGTCAACACTTGTTCTGTCTTGATCATGGCGGTACTGGTTTATCTTATGCGTAGCTTGGTTGCGTTCTCCCCTTGTAGTGCTTGCTGCCCGATCGATGATTTATGTCTTGCGATATTTGCTTTGCCGTTTCTCATGCTCCATGTGACCACTTGTTTCGCTTGCTTCTCACAGAAACTAGTAACCTATTTAGCAAGCGCTGATGTGAATGTGTCATTAATGCTAAGGATTCCTGCAGTGCCTAGGTCACCGGTTATACTTACCGCTAGCAACCAACGTACGCACCTCTGTCTCCTTCGAACCCAATCTTCTTAT
This sequence comes from Russula virescens, assembly GCA_003316435.1. Taxonomy (NCBI): domain Eukaryota; kingdom Fungi; phylum Basidiomycota; class Agaricomycetes; order Russulales; family Russulaceae; genus Russula; species Russula virescens. The sequence goes on from QFEY01000009.1 coordinate 326,676, forward strand.
GCGCGACGATGAACATTTTCTACGCTCACCTCAATTATTGAGTGCATTCAGCGGTTCTCGACCGAGTCGCAGGGCCTCGTTGACGGAAGGGTACGATACGATCTACACGAGTAGTGGTTGATGCAACTGTAATGTCCTTGAACACCAACTTGCGTTTTCAAGTCGTTTGTCATACCAGAAAGTCACATAAGAGAACTTTAGATTTGGTGACGACTGTAATGACCCCATCCATGATCCTACGACCACATCCGCCTCTGAGTGGCAGTGGATATCCCTTGTGTAGTATTCCGCGAAGTTGCTACGTTATTTGAACCAATAAAAAATAAACATTTCGGGAATCTGAGATAACCACGTGGCCGAATGAATGGCAAGTGAGTGACAAGCACTGCAGCGCCACGATCAGAGCCACTGTTTGAGGTAAACGAACGTGATCCCCCATGTCCACGGAACCTCAATCCAGGGTATCGTTGGACGACCCTTCAAGCGGCTTGGTCACCCAATTCGACCTATATCTTAGAGTCGTTGCGGATCGTTATCTTGGTTTCTTCCTCGAAAGGTCTGTCAATCACAACTTGTGACGCTCCCTTTACTTATATCCCACCGCTTGCAGACGAAGGATCGAGGAGACCTAGTGAGGTGTCCGCGAGACCGGAGCCGTCGTATTTTGGTTGATTTTTTCGCTCTCACAGTATCGATTCTCTTTGGCGGCTCCATCAGAAGGCGAAAGCTGTAGACACATTCTTCAATGCTCGTATCGAACCGAATACGTCGAAGGCGGCATGGATCGAAATCACAGATAATGTGGAAAGAGGTGCGCATCATCACCACCCGAAAAAAATGTTCTAGTCTCACATCCTTTGCAGAGACTCAAGCCCGACAGGCGTTTCTGAACACACTCACGGTTGACATCATCAATCCTCTTACCGCACTCAAGGTGAGCGAACAATTCACCCCGGAACAGGTATCTTGGTTTCTAAACTACCCAAAAGGAAACGCAAGATCGTACACGAAAGCGGATCAAAGAAGATCTCAAGAGTTCCACCGCGGCCCATGTCGAGTACGCTGAGAACACCCTTCCCAAACTTAAGCGAGCATATATCAAGAAATGCCAAGAGTTTGAGGTGACTATCTCACCGCCTTATTACCTTACTATACCATGGTATTCATGTGTCGTTGATGTTCGGGATCCCCCACAGGATCATCGCTCTGCGGTTGTCCCCCCTCCGAGCCTTGGTCAAGCGGCTGTTACTCCTGAAACCGGTGTCATAACGAGTTCTCGATCCAATCACAATCCTCCTCCTTCCAGGACGTACGCTGCGTCGCCACAGCCTCTCCGCCCACTAGATCGTAAGCCTTCCAGTGGTGGACCTCGAAATCGTTCGCCGTCAGGCTCTACGTCCCTCTCGGATCTAGCCCAGCATGGTATTGATATCATCGTTCGTTGCACCTGAGCCGCGCTGACAACATATCGACAGGGAAGAAACAACTGAACCAGTTAATTACCCTGTTAGACAAGGAAGGCGGCATCAGGGGCAGTAGTCGTAATGCTGACATAGCGTTACGCTCAACCCGTGCTAAGCGTGAAGCTGAGGAGGCAGGTAAGTTCCGTAGCATCATTATTCTCCACTACATCAGCTGAATTGTTTCAAGATAAGGATTACCGGAAGGCTGTTCACTGGCTTGAAACCCTTAGAATACGGCGGATTAAAATCTTGGAGGGCGGATATAACGTAAGTCATACTTTGCGTTACTGACAGATCCTAGAGGCGTTATTCTGCGCAGAGCCTAGAAAGCTTTGTTTTTGAAGGCACGGAAATTGTCAAAAAGGTCCTCGTTACATATGCAGATACTATGATGCAAGTGCCAGAAAAATGCTTATCTGTGTTTTTGAGTTTCTGACACAACACACAGCGCAACGTACACTACGCAGAACTATTTGGCCCAACACACACGAACCGCTGTTGATAATGTCTCCGCTGAGACGGATACTTCCATCTTGGCTACATCGCTTCGTCGCTCCCTTGCTCTTTCTATTCCTCCCCCCATGCTTTACTACAACTACCATGTGGGTGAATGCCAGGACTTGATTTTTGGTGTCTCTCTAGCCGACTACGCAACCGCTCGCGGAACTGAGAACGACGCGCCCAATGTCCTAAAGATTTGCATCGATGAGATTGACAAGAGGGGCCTGGATGCGGAAGGAATATATAGGGTAAGACCTTCGAGAGCGCATCTTAAAAAAGACAACACACGTCTTACTCCGCGTTGAAGGTTTCTGGTCGGCATGCCAATGTGCAAGAGGTCAGTGGGAAGTGCTCTCAAATGTTAGTAAGTTAATGCGAATACACGTATAGTTACAACACAAAATCGAACGGAACGAGAAGACGTTTGCGTTCAACTCCTTTACAGATGACATCTACTCGGTTGCATCACTTCTTAAGGTTAGTTATCGTATATTCAAGAAGGCCCTCGAGCTCATCCATTGCTCATCGCATAGTTATACCTCAGAGAGCTTCCAGAGCCTCTATTCAAATTCCATTTGCAAGATCGTATTCAACACAGCGAGGATAGGGGTGGGGACCATCAGTTCTCCAGCCGCCGTTCATACACAATTTAATGTCGAATCTTCTAGCCGGCCATACCGCAAACGGTTTCGTCGTGTTGCGATCGAAGATTCGTCGATTACCTGGCGTCCACAGAGCGTCACTGAAAGCGCTTGTGGAGCATCTCTCTCGCATTGCCTCCCACTCAGACAAGAACAAGATGGATGCCAAAAACCTCGCAATCGTGTTTAGTCCTGTTGTCTTCGGCGAAGACGAAGTCCCACAGGGCGATCTTCTTAGTGTGCAGCCGACGAAAGTGCGTTCCATCTTGGTCCCTTTTGTCCGGTACTCAACGAAGTAGGACTCTATGATGGAGGACCTCATTGAAAATGCGCAAACCCTGTTTGATGAACGCCTTCCTCAGTCGTCTCCACCACTTCCCCCAGCGCCGGCCGGAGAACCAGTACCTGTCATCAGCTATGGCTCATCGCACACGAAAGTTACGCTGCCACAACCTGGAGATGCGCAAGTCGAGGACTTTACCCCCCAACTTCCTCCGCGACCTGCCAGCAGCATTCATCCGTCTGCACGATGCGGTCCTCCCATGTCGTCCCGCACGTCGGCAGACATTTCGGCACCCAATACATCGACGCCATCCACCCCTCCGCCGCCTCCCCCATTAAAGATACAGACCTCAACGGACACAACAGAAAAACCTAAGCAGGAAAAGGCCATCCCTAATACAAGCATGTCCGTAGTTGAAAGAACATCAGATGAACCGCAGGAATTTGTGTCACCACCAACAGCAGTGCGTGAGCAGTGTCGGGAAGAACAGCAATCAACAAGGGAGTCCGTCCCTGAGACCCCGCTGACGGCGAGTTCAGCGACGAGTAACAGCCGAAGTGTCTCGGAGTAATGTGGTATGTTTACGTCGGGCTTGTGTAACATCGGTATACTTTGGACAGACAATAAAGGTCCGTATGATGTATGTGTTTTACTGTTTTCTAATCTGTGGACGCGTACTACTTGTCGATGATTTCAGCTGTACCCTCTGTGCATTATTCGTACTATTGTTAGTTAGCCAAAGTCTTGTTAGTCGTTAGGATGTTTTCCGCTATGTGAACCCTAATTTCAGCCACTGTATAGTTTATGTAAGGCAATACCAACTCATCAACTGTCCCATGCACCACAATCAAATCTCACCTCAACGTAGTCAATACTACATTCGAGCGACTGACCGAAACCAAGGTACAATATCCTTTCCTTCCCAGCGTAAGAAACTGACTTATACTATGCGTATCTAGCGGCCTCATACAAAAAATGACACACGACGCAGTCTGGTTCTCCCGCCCACGCAAGTTTGGAAAGGGATCCCGCCAATGGTATGTGATCCTTACCTCAAAACCAAGGCCAGGGAGAGACAATGCTCACGGATCTGGGGTCTTTAGTCGCCTTTGCGCTCACCAGGCGGGTCTCATCCGCAAGTACGGCCTTGATCTGTGCCGCCAGTGCTTCCGCGAAAAGTCTGCTGCCATCGGGTTCGTGAAGGTAATATCCCTATCAGCCATCGCACTCTCTAGCTACAGTTTAACAAATGTCTGGCGATTTATAGAACCGGTGAAGCAGCTTCTCTTCATATTGCATGTGCTCTTCTTTCTACTACATCTTGACACAGCCAAAGTGGCATTGGGGACCTATGCTCAGGCTCGAATATTGCAACATGTGTATGGACTTTGTGCACCGCACAACTAGTGAGTGAGCCAGACATCAAGAGCGTGCATGTATTTTTGCATTGGTCAACCTATGGTTAAGAGCGGACTAGCGCGTCAACTAGCCACACAAATAACCTCCAATTAAAGTATGCCCATGTTGAGGGAAAGATGGTGATAAGGTCCAATGTACTCGATAATCCCCGTTCGACAGAGCACATGTTATTGACACCTTGTGCGCGTCATGTCTGAAACTTTCGCATAGCCTGAATCTCGTCTAATAAAGCCTGAAGTCTATCGTCTTCAATTTTCACGAGACTAGGGGGTAGAATACGACCATTAGCAAACAATCGTGGATACGATATAACATTTGACCCGATGACACACCTGGGAATGATGCTCTTTGCTTCCTCGGCGTCGGCAGGACACAGATTTGCGATCTGTGCCGTCTCAAACTGCGTCAGCTCCGGCTCCCTGCGCAAGATCCTATTACGAGCGAGCGCAGGGGGTCAACATATAGAACGCCGACGAGGGCAGTGAAAAAGGATGAAGGTGACCTTACTCTCTGACGGCCGACGCCGAATCAGTAGTGTTGAATTTTGCAAACGTCTTGACGTATTCCAGAGTCTTGTTGTACACTCTAAAAAGAATATATATCAGCGAAAACGATTGAAACGACTGTACGGCTGGAGAAGCGACGCACACCGTGTCTGGTGCGTCCTTGTCCCTGTTCTCGAGCAGATACTTGACCTCGGAGATCAGAAGACAACCGGCATTATTGAATTCTGTAAATATGATAGGGAAAAAGGATAAGTCGTGGTATCAAACTTGACGAATTGGTACACCCCAGGACGTACCTGGCCCGAGCTTGAGAGCAGCAGCATCTTCCTCCTCCTGCTGGACTTTGTGGCGACTTGGATATGAGCGGGAAGTCATGGTGGCAGGTGGACGTAACCCACGAAAAGACCAAATTTGTACAAAGACTTTCGCCCAAGCCGCACTTCGTCACGTCATCTTCCACTCCCACTCAGGGGATGAGGAAATCTCACGCGCGGATATTTAAACCAAGACGACTTTGAGATTGAGCAGAATAACTACACAATGACAGACAAATAGTGTGCGACGGGGTACGATTAAACAGCTGCATTATGAATCTGAGATCGAAAGACGGGGTCAAAACTTGGAGATGACGCTGTACAGATGTGGCGAACCAAGAAAACTGTTCAGGAAAGGTTGTTAAACAAAAGACACAGGAATGAAACGACCATGAATGCGGGTTTGAAAATACAAATGCGCCTGGTGTGGTATGCCATGAGTGATTCCCGATCGTCAATGTATTGCCGCGGGACAGCATAATGAACATATGGGGGGGTCCTTGACAAGAATACTATAGGGTATAAGGTGATTTTTGTTGAATCAATTGTTGTGTGAACTTCCGAGCGGCAAGCCAACTCCCCACCAGCGCAGAGCGTAGTTTACATCGTATAGCCGAAAGAGCTACGTTGATAAGGGTCGGCTAGGCCGTTTGCGACACCAACGCCGGGGAATGAAGAACCGACGCCACTGAATGTTGAGAATGTGCCTTGAGGGGCATGACCGGCATTGCTTTGAAGAACGTAACCGTCGAGGGCGTGAGGCTGAAGTCCATGCATGGGTCCACGAAGGCCGGCTTGGGAGAGGGTAGCTTGACTCTGGTTTGGTAATCCCGCAGAGTACAGCCCGTTTTGAGCCGAGTATACTCCCACTAACGGGTCCCCTGGAATGTGGCGACTGGCACTGTGGTTGGCTATGTTCACAGCAAGAGCCTGCTGACTGTGGAAGCCACCAAAATGATCCAAGTGTTGCTGTTCGCGCTGCAGCTTGTTCTGAATGCGCTTGCCGTAAGGAGTGTTGCGGATCAACGGTAGCACCGGCCTGATACCATCTACGAGCAGAGCACGTTGCCCAGGCTCCGCATAGTCGAGGGCAGTCTTATTATAAGTAAGTCATGGAATTCGTAATAGAAATGATGTCCGCCTAACCTGTACGCAGTAGTTGCCATAAGAATCACGAAGCAATTTTTCGAGCCTGGTGCGGTTGAGAAGCTCTTCAATAAGAATTTTTCGTGTGTTATGCTCAGCAACCCGAATACACTGGTAACCATCACATATGAATACGGCACATGGATATAGTGGAGCAAGTTACCTTCTCGATAACATTGGAGCTGAACTTTTGGACAGAAAGCGCGCAGACGTTGCCGATGAATTGACGGATAACGGCATCACTAAACCTGTTGTCATTGAGGTCGAGAATGTATTGGACAACCTAAGAAAATGCACATCAGGGACTAGTCCTTTTCGTAGCAAAATAACCCACATAGTTGCCGTAAGGATCCTGAACCAGAGTCAAGGCGTTGTATGTGATCTCATTCACGAGCTGAATGCGCTGATGATCGGAGGCGTGATCGATACATCGCTGAAGAACACAGCAGCCGTGGCGGTGAGTAGCGACCTCAACGCAATTCGCGGCAACTGCGTTGTAAATAAACTATGGGCTGACGTTAGCGTGTAATTAAATTTCATTACAGGTAACTGACCTGATTATCTTCCGGCGCCAATTTATTCAAGCACTTTTGGATGACATGATTACCGTTTAGGTCTTTGATGAGCACAACGACGTGCAAGCTGAGTGCGACAATGATCGAGTGTATCTGGCCATGGTATCTATGATCAGTCTGTGTCCAACAGCCACCCTGTCAGTGGACAGGAGGAAACACAATCATAAATCATACTTGCCTGTCTCCGTGTAGACAAAAAGTCAATCATTTTTTGGACTGCGCGTGTCCCATGCATATTGAGAGAAATATTGACAAGGTCTTGCGCAACGGACTCGCAAATGATGTTTCGCTGCTCATCGGTGGAATACTCCAATAACTTCTGACAAAGGTAATTACCGAACGGATCTGGGGACAGTGTCAAAGAAAGTTTGTCGGCAAGTAATAAGAGCGCTTACCTGTCATGAGATCTGCGAAGTGGCCGAAAGTCTCACGGAAAATCATGTCACGGTGTTCCGGAACGCCTTCCTCCAGCTTCTTTTGCAGATACCGGCAACCATGCTGATCTTTGCAGAGGCTCGAAATCTCTCCCGCTAAGTCCTCAAGACGGGAGCCAGCGAAACGATTGACTGACCAGAACGTTAGCAAAATGGGACAGGTGATAATCAGAACTGTAGACTCACATTCCCTATCGACATCCCCGCGCCTGTGTTTAGGACCATGCAATCCATTCATCTTCCCATCACTAGCGACGCGACCACCGATTCCCAATCCATAGCGGGAGCCGTGATGATGATATAGAGCCGTAGAGCCAGTACTGGCAAGACCGTTGCCATTTCCATATGAATTAAAGCGACGGTCATCAAGGGAATTGCCGACGCCATTATTCAGACTATACACAGCATCACCACCACCATAAGGCTGTATAAAACCATGTTTAATGAAGAAGTGCATGCGCGAGTAAACACTCACGTGAAGAGGGTCATCATAACCAGCCTCAAAATTATCGTACTGACCATGTCCAGACAACCGTGAAAGCGAAGACTGCAGGTCACCGCTCAACGGGCTATCTCCAAGTTGATGCGTCCCTTGGGGCGTTAGACGGGCAGCAAGGTTCTGCGCTTCCGGAGAAATCGGTGTACCAGGTGTTTGATTCAGATGAGGTGGGATACTGGTGGAAATCCCCGCCAAGGGAGTAGCAGGAACGGAGCGTGTGGTGATGGACATGCCATCAGAAAGTGCAAGAGGGGACCCACGACGTGAACCGGGTGCTTGGATATGTGCAGTAAGTGCTTGACCATGTGAGGGAAGGTGCGGAGTTGCAGAAGCAGAGACCGTTCCGCCGAGCTTACTGTTAACGGACAAGTCATTGATGCTCAGAATAGGGTTTGTGGACACCCGACGGCCGTCCCGTACAAACGGCTCCGGCCGAGGAGAGTCCGAAAACTGTGGCCACTCGGACGGCTTTTGTGCATCACCGGATCGAACAACGACAGCACTGCGTGAAGGAGCTTGAGATAGGGCGGCCAAGTCCAAAGCAGCGGAGGACGTGGACAACTGAAGGCACGGGTATCACCAAAGGTGACCACATACGGTGGAGATATTTACGCACCTTCTGAAAATGAGAAGCTTGAAACTTGTCACCATCAGATGTGGGCAGCTTGAGGATGGCATCTATGAACATATGAGAAGATGTAGAAGTCAATCACGCTGGTGAAGATATTTACTGTGCATTTCCTCATCAAGTTGCTCGTCCAACATCATACCGGCATTATAAGTGCCATAGCGTAGTCCATCCTCTTCGTGCGCGCCACCATTCTTTAGTAGCGATACCTGGTCCTGATTCGCCGTTGGCGGGAAACTTTCCCCAACAATAGAGAGGCCTTGAAGGTGACCCGCAAGTTCCTCGTCGTGGCTACTAGCTGACGTACGACGACTTGCGGGCATGCTCTTTGCCCCAGCTCGTCCGTAGCCTTGACCTGAGCCGTTGTTGCCATGAGGGGCGTTCGGTGGTATTTCTGGAGAACGTGTCGCTGGAGCATAGGTTACGGATTTGCGCTTATCCGCAACGGAACCAACTGCCCTTGAGAGGACATCGGTATCTAACCCCATTCGAGCGATGCCGGTGCGAAGGGTGGGTGATATCTCGGGGCCACCAGGAAGGAGGGCATTAACGCGAGGAGGTGTGGTAGGTGCGGAGGCGGCCATATGCTGGAGACTGTTGCCATTACCGTCGACGGGAATGTTTAGTAATTCCTGAGCCTGCTGCTGCTCTAACATACGCATCTGTTCTTCGAACAGTTTACGATGCAAAGCGCGTTGCCTCTCGTGCTCGATACGTTTGAGTTCGACACGCTGAGGTACGAGTATTCAAATTTCGTACTTTCGTACATCAAACGAGAGAATAATACCCACAGCTGACAGTTCAGGCATATTAGAGCCCAACCTCGCCGTCTATAAAACCTTTGCATCAGAAGAGCCGACGAATAACACGGTGCACGGTGCGAAGGACTCACAGAATCAGCCAGGTCCAAAAATGCAGGTGGACTTTGCTTCAGCTCATCGGAGGAGGGGCGTGTATCAGTAGGGGAAGTAGATGGTTGAAGGCTAGCGGCCATGGGGAATAAAAAAAAGTATTAAGAGTGATTTTTTTTTCAAAGGTTTCAGTTCCGGACGAAAATTTGAAGCAGCGAATGACGGAGGAGAGATAGAAGGGGGAGCGAAAGTGAAAGGCCTAATTGCACAAAAGGGTAAAGCTGGCCGTACGAAAGAGAAAATGAGGGAAGATGAGGATGGGACGAGCTGAGGGCGTTGATGCACACCTGAGCGGAAATTTGAGCCCGTCTAAAAAGGACTGATGGTACAGTGATGGGCGTCTCGAGAGAAAGGTGAGTAAGGCGTGGAAGAAGAGATCGAGAAGGAAGCTCACTGTAAGCTGTGCAGAGACCGACACGACAAGAGAGGTGAGGGTGAGGGGAGTGAGGCAAGGAGGAGCTAGAGATATTATTATATAAATGGGGGGCGGGAGGGGACGGGGGCAGGATTGGGTGCTTCGCTTGAAGCGCGTGGAAGAACTCTAAACACGGGTGACATTGGGTCACAGGCCACCCTCTTTTTTTTTTTAATTGGGACCATCGCACTTTGGCTTTTGGCCTGAATCCATCTTCTTCCTCCGTGGTGCCGTCCGCTTGCCAGTCCCCCCTGCAACGTGTTCACACCCCACTCACTACCCATTCCATTCGGTTCCTTGTCTAGCCTCTTTTTTTACTTTATTTCAGCGTGCCCGTCACTACCGTTTTTACCGCTTAATGAATTACTTCATAGTTCCCGCTCTGCTCCCGCTCCGCAAGGACAGGCGTGTGCATAATGTCAACATCCTGCCCTGCCTTCAAGTTCACATGAGACACGAGTGTATGCGTTCACTGTACTGATCTCGAGCTTCCTTATAGCAATAGGTAGATACCTTCTGGCGTCACCATGACAGTCCTACGGTATCCTTGCTGAGGAGACTATTTGATGTCCCTTACGAGAGGATACTTGCCTCAGCGTGACCCGGATACACCGCATCGTTTATTTTGCACTTGAATTGTCAATGCCGCGAGACCCCATTTGACCAGGCACTTTCCTTATCCCGCTCGGGTTAGCACCCACACTGCTTTGACACATTGGGGGCCACGGCTCGATCTCTGCTCACGCGGACCTCAGCTGCCGCTCCCAGGAACACTCCTTTATGTAAGCTCTGAATACCCACCGTTTTCTGCGTGTTTGTTCGTCTGACTGACAGATGACAGTAGTGTAATGCAGTGCCACTCACTACGCTGTTGTCCCATCAATCATTCTCATGCACCCCATGTACACCCGTAATTCTCGCTCGCGTGAATAAACCACCCCCAGTCTCACACAACCCTTTCACAAATCCATTTGCAGCATCTGATCGGGGCCCGCCCATCCGGCGGTATGGATGGCGCGCCATTCTAACTCGCCGTGGCAGGCACATGGATTGCTGTGATTGCGCTCACCAATCTCTAATCATTGGAAGTTGCAGATTTGTTCCGGAAACAATGATTGGTAAATCTTGGACTTGAGTGGTTCCTCCCCCCTTGCATGACACATTTCACTTCCGAACCTCCTGGCAGGTAATAACTTGGCATCGCCTGCGTCATGCAAAGGTGACGACAAAATTATCATTTTCAATTTTGCGATACCACATATCAATAAATTAATGGGCATGAGTGGAACCATAAATTATCCACTATTACATGAGTGGTATCGAAGGACTACCACCTGCTAGTAGCTTGCGACAGGAGGTGACGGGTGAATGCGTTTCTATGTGAAAATGGCCATCCATTTACTCGAGAGCCGAGGACAACAACCAGCCGATCTTATAGCGAGACCCGAGCCGAGACTAATGGGCGTACAGTCGGCTTTTCAACTGGGGATACTGGGCTGAGCCCCTTCCTCTTCCTCATCTGAGAGTGTCAATAACAAATTTTTGAGGTTAGGAAGGGTATGTCGCATGTCCAAGGCGCGCAGATTGCGATCGGACATGAGCTGTTGATGGCAGTTAGCTTCTGCTTACCAAAATGGTCAAAAGAGAGGCACGCATACCATCTCAATATTCTTATTTAATAGAAACACTCCATACTCAAACCGGTATGTGTCCACGCCTCTGGAAAATAAAGGGAACCTACGCGCTAGAAGTCAATCAAAGTACACATTTTCAATCTGAGCACGAACATTCTTGGGCCCACCATGGCAGAGATGCCATCCCGGATCATGCTCCTACTTCCGCAAAAGGTAATTGGATAAACAAGCATCTTGTCCAAGTATACAGCGAGCAGTTGGACAACGAAGGCAGCGTACGCTAGTGCAGTTGCGACGCTTTCCTCGTTTACTTCCTTGTACGCAGCCAGAGACAAAGGTGGTGCAGGGTCCGTGGTTCCTAGTGGTATAGGCAATGGCACATTGAGAATGCTGAACAGGAGATCGGAGCCAGAAATCAGGTCGATAGGAAAGAGAGATGCCAGAGTTGTGATCAGGAAAGCCCGAACGGGCAGGATACGGCCCTGAAGAGCCATGACTGACTCTCTGTGAAAGGTGTCAATGTACTAAACAAAGTCAACATCTTTGGACCTTCATACCTCTCGCGTGACATCTCTTGTTCTGTAACGGTCTCAGCCGCAACGTCATCGCTAAGTATGGACATCGCCAAAGATAACGCCTCCCGACGACGGTTTAGTGCCTCCTTCCGATGATGAATGCGCCCTGACACTGAGAGGGATTTGAGAACCTATGATCGTGATTTCAACGTGTACAACGAATCTTACAGCTCTCTGCCACAACTCGCACTTGGGCTTCTGCAGCCCGCCAGTAGGCCACCTTTGCCTCTCGTTCAGAGATCTCCCGGATCTGTAAACGAAGCGCCAGGAACGACAGGAAAAGTTGAGAATAGACCGTTTTGACGTTGCCCAATTTCCACGTACCAACGAGTTGACGTCCGCATTGGAAAATGATGCGTCGAGATTCTCAATCACTTTGGACAGCGACCGCCGCGCATCGAAGATCGAGTGTTGCAAGTTAACTAACCTAAACAACACTGTATATCAGCAACTTGTCAACGCTGAGTTGATTTGTTTGACCTTACTTAACGAGGTCTTCCCAGGTTGAACTTGCGCTATATTGGGCTCGCGAGTGGCGGGTCTTGGTTTGGGGTAAAGAGATATCCTTGGGACGTGGCAACGGTGATTTGGTAGCAAGAGAATTTCCGGACGTATGAACTTCAGGATCGGAGTTATAACCACCCGAGGGAGATGGGGATCGGGTAGGCCCTGTTGATTTAACTGGCAAGTAGAATGTCTCGCCTGGTGGCGAAAGTGTCAGGAGTAGCGTATTTGATGAAAGAGGTAATGGTTGAGCAGAAATCTGTGGTTCTCATTACCTTGAAAGTTCTTTCCCAAATTACAAAGAACTCACCTCGTCTGGCAATGGAACGAGATCATTCAGGCATATATCCCATTTCATGGCCATCCTCCACTGCAAGTCCCAGGTACCTACGTCATCGGACATCTTCCCTTTCCCTTTGTCATTAGCAACAACGCAAGGTAGGTCCGGACGTAACTTTGCCCAAAGCTGCACGGACATGTGGTTCGCCGAAGGATCTGTCCATTTGGGAAAATCGTTGACGTCTAGTGCGAATTGGGGGTTTGTCGAGGGTCTGTGAACCGCAGAAATGAAATCTGGCACTGTCCGGGCTTCGGTGTCCATCTTTGCTTGTGACGCTGACTTGGAAGGAGTGTGGCCGTTGGGCTTTGTAGGGGTCGTGACCCCTCTGCGATTTGGAGAAGCGGGAGTAGATGTGAGGCTATCAGTAGACCCAGTGGTGTTGGTTCTGGAGTGGCGTTTTGAGACTTGTTCTTCTCTGAGACTTGAGGTGGACCTTGACGGCGAGCTTTGGGGCGAATGGAGCTTGCTCTTTGATGCAGGACTTGCTCTGGGACTAGAACGGCGATCACGGGGCGAAGGGTGAGAAGCTGGAATTGGAGTTGAGGGTTTCGCCGTTGGACCCGACAGTTTGAGAGAGCTTGGGACATCGATGGTGATAAATGTCTCTACCAGACGTGACTGCAAAACTTTCTCCAACGTGCTCTGTGTGTGACTTTGCCACAAGGTGACTGTAGGGACCATTCCCTTTCCTGAGATGGACGATGTGATAGATTGCGTTCGAGAGCGGGTTGTCTTCGAGGCCGTCCCTGTGCCAGAGAGAGGCGGATGACTTCCCGAGCCCACGCCCATTGGAAACTCTCGCGCGCTAACCCGCGATGTTGTGCGCTTTCTGATCCTCTGTTCTCCGAGCATCGCCGAGCCAACCGCGTGTGATTCCTCGTTGGTGTGGTCTTCAAGTCCCTGGCTCTTCACCGTTACGCTAGACGCGGATGACAACCTCCGAGTCCTCTTTCGAGCAAGGGCGACATCCAAGTCATCAGATAAACTTCCGTACGACGTGAACTGTGATTGCTCGGATGGCTGGGCCAGGGCAGATGCCAAGGCGTCGCGGGCAGGAAACGGTGTAAAGTTTCGCACCTGGATGTGAGTGATATGTCTAAGCAGATGCTGGCACATCCATGAGCTCATTTAAGCGGGCAATGAAACATCAGAGGGACTCTGTACTCAACAGGTGTTAAATGGCTGTCTGAATTACTAGTTGTCCCGCTTCGCTCCACTTCGACATGATTGTAAGAGTCAACGTCCATCGCACCACGGAAGAGGGCGTCAGGAAGGAAGCTGGCTCCAGGGTGAATGAGGGGGCCGAGTTAGGAGCATACACACGGGTGTGTTGAGCAGAAAGCGCGTTGTTGAGGTGCAAGCCGAACGTGTTCTGGGTTAGCCACGACTTGCCACGACCTCAATCCGTACACTGGCACTGGCACAACAGTGCGTAACTTATGCCATAAAGATGCCCCCAAAACCACGCATCATCCGTAAGCCCTCCGTTACCGGGTCAACAACGTCCCCAAAGCCCCCTCCTTCAACCGCTTCTCCTGCGGCAGCAATGTCTTCCGCGAATGTACCGCCCCCGCCCAACTCAACCGGCACCGTTGCTAGCTCCAAGGAGGGCGCTATGTTACCACCACCCGACCCATCTCCACCAAAAGCCATCCTTGAGCCAGAGCTAGATGCGCTAGCGGTTTGCCTTCGAGTGCGGAATCCCGTTGTTATCCCCTTTGTTGTGTTATTATGATTAATCCGAAACCTTCAGAACGCTGCTGTGAAGACGAGCCAAGTGCATGCGTTCTTTGCTGATACCAAGAGACTGTAAGTCGACCAGATATTTCTGGCCATCATACAGCAAATCCTCACCTCATTGTGCTCGTAGTGAAATCAACAATTTCGCCACGCGTCCACCCTATGCTCTTACCGGTGCATTGTGTCGCGAAATCGAGAAGTATGATCAGATTTGCGACTTAATGGAGGCACAGCTGGTACAGTCAACACTCCCTATTTGCCGCCCGGCAGTGATTCAACCCTATTCTAGTCGCGCGCCATCGCGGTGCTTCAGCGAGATCTCGACCTCGCCAAGGCAAAGGAGCAAGCAGAAAGAGAGGCAGAGGCTCTGAAGAACTTACCCCATCCAGAGCCAGAGGTTGTTCCCGAGAGCAATATCCCCACCGCGGGCACTGGTCCTGTGAACGTTTCCGGCCCATCAGTACCTGGGACCCAAAAGTCTGTCCCCGGGGCAGGCTCCTTCTCGACAGCGCGCCGCCAGTCTACGATATCATTATCCTCGCTCAGTCGCCCGCAGTTTCCGCACAAGCTCGACTTATCTTCCGATGCGCTGCGTATCGGTCCCGCAGAACTCGCTCAAGGTCTGGGTGGTGGTCTCCCTTCGCCTGTCACACTGGCTCCGAAGTCCGGCCGATTAACCGCTACAGGTGAATTCACGCCGGACTTTATGGCGGCGTTGACGGGACAACCGGTGGACATAGACTTGACTATGTTACCGGAAGAGGGCCCAACAACTCACGTTAGCCTCGATCCGTCACTCGGAAACTCTGCCGACAGACCCATCGAGCTCGACCTGGACATTGACATGGGCGTGTCGTTGTTTGGCGACGAACCCGCCAACGACATTTCCAACGCAAATCCGTTTGGCAATACAGTGACAGCCACTGTTGGCAATGCCCCATCTCCGCCATCTCTACTTGAGGCTTTCGACGGCGTTAGCCAGAACAGTGTAACAACGCTGCACTTTGACATGGCTATGGAAGAAGGGGGAAACATCGATTTTGCCAAGTTCCCCTTAGAATCAATGATGAATACATCCGACATGGGAATGATGGATGATATAGATATGAACGCGCTGCTTAATATGGATTCAGAGACGGGGACACAGGCAGAAGGTCAGAATGGTGCAGGCAATGCTTAGTGTGTACTTTCCCATCGCCATCCCTGGGATACAGACAGGAATTAACTGTTCATCGTTCATCGTTCATTCATTAGATTGAGCGATTCGATTGGGTGCCTGGGTCTTCAGAGAGAAAGCATTCGTGGAAGCCAGGTCGCATGCATGGCATAGGGAACTACAGCCACTCCATTCGCCAGCCTCCTTTGACTCCTCATGCTCTCCCATTCAACACTGATTCGAGAAACCCCATCCCCGAGTGCGTAAGCTGGCCTTTGAGACCTATGGTAGCCCTGTCGGCTTCACAGGACCATCATCACCGTGGGCTCGCCCCTGTGCACACGCTTCCTTTTCTTTTCGTCCTCGCCTTTCAGTTTGACAAATAGCAGCTCGAGCTTGTCGAAGGTGTCTGTTCACAAGGAACCGAACCGCCGAAGCGTACTAAAGTGCGCACGACGCCTCGGTTCTCGCCGCGTTCGGCACACCCCACTGGCGCAGTTCCACAGCGCTCCTCCGCGCATCTCCTGCGTGACCCGCTACCTAACCTCATGCCCGGTTACTCCACTCCTTTCAGGGGGAGAACGTCCGCGTGTTGCAGGATACGATGTCGCTGAGGCGTTGCTAGCCCTTTCCCTCATTGACCGCGCGTTGTACGTACTGGCAATTCAAATAGTTCAACAGGCGGTAGATGGACAGCACGTGCCAGCGGAGTAGAGGATGGAGCAAGGCACAGTGTCACTGCACAAGAGCCTGAGTGCAGAGATGCGCTTCCCGTGCCACGTTTGAGAAGTATGCGTTCCCGCTAGCCGTAGATGCCGTACGTTGGCGGAAGCACGGTAGAGGAGCGCCTGAGGAAGTAGAGTTGGGCGCTGAAACACCCCTGGCAAACGATAGTAGAAGCATCCAGGTGGCATAGTTGGTATGGTTGTAGAGCGCGGTGGACTCTCATGTGATAATTCACGACCAGCGCGTCTATGGTCGAGGCCTTGGTTGCCAACGGATGATCGATGATGTGGTCCGATACTAGTTTGAATGTAGCCTAGATTAGGCCGCCCAAAAACTGGGTTCAGCAAGTTGGACATTCCCACTCTCTTGGAACGGCCCTGAAATGCATTTACATTAATTCGGTATACTTTTCAGGCGATAGCTAGGCCAGATATAAGAGATCTTGTCTGCAGGGGTCGTAAGTAGTATCAACAAAGCTACATAAGAAGTCCAAATAGCCATGATCAGATAAGACTGTCAGCAGGACCGCTACATTTCAAGTCCCCGTTGGCCAGGTGGACAACCAAGATAACGCC
The DNA here is from genome assembly GCA_003316435.1 of Russula virescens. Lineage (NCBI taxonomy): Eukaryota > Fungi > Basidiomycota > Agaricomycetes > Russulales > Russulaceae > Russula > Russula virescens. Next base: position 343,661 of record QFEY01000009.1, read on the forward strand.
TTTCAGATCAAAGATAGCGTACGCGTAAACGAATGATAGCTCGAAGAGAAATGGAGAAACTGGACAATACAGAAGAAAAGTAATATAGATAACGATATTAAGTTAAACAACACCTAGGACGACGGTAACTCGCACGCTATTGATATCTCCTAACAACGAAGATGTAGCTGAGTCGATGATCCTGTCGCCATCGACACATACTTCGGTCCGTAGCGAACTGCTCCTCCACCCCCAGCTCTGGCTGATAGAAAAGTCGTCCGGGTTACTCGAAAATCGCGTCACTGAGGAACCGGTTGCGCTAGCACAGGAGATGGTGAAATACGCCGAAACCTGGGCCCTAGAATCGCGGTAAGGCTGTGATGGAATAATTGGTGGGCCAGTGGCTGGAAGACCACTTCCAGAAATAGAGGAATTCGAAGGCGAACCCTGAACGGGGGTGCTTGAACGCGGGCTGGGTATCATAGGAATTCCAGAGAAAGAATATTGGGTTGGATATGTGGGCGAAATGATTGAAGAAGGTGTATTTGGGGGGTTGTGTGGCCTGTTTTCCGCCAGTTTCTCTGCGGGGGTGGATCCGTGTGGTATAGACAATGGGGGGATGGGATCGACGCTGCTCTGTCTGTGGAGATATATGCCGAGCTGGGGACCTTGAGTCTTCTTCCGGAACATCTGGACAAACACGTTGAACAGGCTGCCTGCGTACCAGATTGTTTGTGAGTAGAGATGCGACTTTTCACGTAGTGAGTCGACATCCCAATACTCTACACCGAATCGGTACGGCGGATAGGGAACCCAGTGTGTGGCATCTGAGGAGCTACTTGAAGCGCATTCGACTGCAGGATGCAAGTCGGTTTTCAACCCAAAGAAACTTGAGACCGACATCGAGGAGCGACCAGGGGCATGACGATTCGAAGAGCCTGATCCAAGTCCGAAAAGCTCATCCATGGATGCATTCTCAATGCCGGCACACTCTCCTATGCGAATATAGGAAGAATTAGGAATGGGCCAATACATGCGGTTCTCTTCGTCTTTCTCCGGGTGAGATAGCACCTCTTTGATATCCTTCTGGGTGACAGAAATCCCAAGCTCCTGATGGCGATTAGCGCCCGTTGGAGAAGCAGTGGGGGACAAGGGAGGTCCTCCAACAACTTGATGACGAAGCATCGACTGGGTCCAATGCGCTGCTTGTATGACGCGCTCGGGCACATACAGGCGACCTGTCGTTGGGGAGCGATCGTTCGATATGTAAACGAGATCATCGAAGGACTGAGATACTGAGGTCAGTCATAAAGAAACTAAGGACAAAAGAGACAAACCATATTTGCGTAGTAAATGCCCTCCACGAACATTTTCACCCATTCTGCTTCCTCTTCCTCTAGGATACCTTCATTTCTGCGCAACTCCACGACCGCTTTGGCCAAATCGTATCGATCTCTCTCTCCCTTGACGAAGAGCAAATCCGAAGATAATAGAGCACGGACCCACGCGGTAGTCAAGCCCCCACGGCGCAAAATAAGGGGAAGTGGGACGGGTGGGGGACCAATGGTATCGGAGCTGGGTGTCCGCCACCCAGACACCGTCGCACGCCTATAGATTGCACGGGGGGGAGTCGCGACGGGGGTAAACGGCACTGGTTGTTTCCTGAGAGCGGCCGCTTGTTGTTCATACACCAGTACATCTGCACCCCATCTGGCCAACCAACAGACACACGCCTCCCCGATCTTATCCGAGACAGCGCCATACAGAAATGACAGGTCGGACCCCGTCTCGCCAAGGGGGGATGAAGGACAACCGGACTCGGAAGACAGTTCAGCCGGATCTTCTTTCTCGACCGACAAGCCTACATCATGAATTGCGCCGTCATGGGAGCCATGAATCTGATCCCCTACAGAGAGCGCTTGCAGATTCTGTGAGAAGAATTCTACGTCTTCGTCTCGTGCCTGTGCACTGGAGCCAATCGACTGTAGAATGCAGCTTGCTGGTTCGGCCTTGACCAATTGTGCGACATGTTCTAGTCCAATTAGAGGTTCCTGGTCTTCTCCTTGGGGCGGCCCGATACCTTCTCCACACGCGAACCGGAGATAGTACATTACCGTAGAGGGACCAACAGTACTAGTGACGGAGCTTAGGGCTTCAGCTGTCAGTGATGGGATGGAGAGGTAGATGGAGGTCGCCAAAAGGGACAAAAGGAAGCGCGGAGTTGCCGGTTGGTGGCCTGGAGGAACATGCGTTGGATGGGGCGAATTTGCAAAGGATGGCGTCAGAGGGCAGGATGGTGTAGGAACGATCGCTGGATCGACAAACAGCGGAGGGCCGCCGCCATACAATCGGGCAATACATAATCTGCATAGTCCAGATGAATGAATAGGTACGGTTTGATATACGGTGATAAGAACCGATGAGAACGTACTCGAAAGCTAGGATACATGACAGAATGGGAAAGGTGGGCCTATGTTTGCGCAGGGTATGGAGGGCCATCACGTACCAGCTCGAGTGATATTTGTGTCGTAAAGTTCAACTTCAAGCGGACCTGAAGCGACGCGAGACCCCGGAGCGGAATCTTTATCCTCCGATTCTACAAACCCTCCTGTGAAAAGATTGCGGAAGTAATCCTCAAAGGGGATAAGCGAAGAGTGCGTTGGACGAAAGGAGACTAGGGATACACACTGCTTGAATGAGAACGACGCGATGGAGCTTGTAGACTGCGTCCCATGATCCGCGAATTCTGATGGCGACATCGGACGTCCTGCCTTGGAGGAAAGAGCTGTAGACATGAGCTTGGAACTCTGCGGGTTGTGGAATGGGAGAGACGACTGGGGATTTCATTGAGGAGGAAGGAGGAAGAGAAGGGCGAGCAGGTCGTCAACTGACCTCTTCACTTTGTAGTGTTGATGGCGAGAGAGCGAAACGTGATGTCGCTCACCAACCTCCGATCCGAGTCGGACCTGACACACACGGCCATGTCAACCCATCCTCCATCTCGCTTTTCTGTTCTCTCCTCCTCTTCCGCAGAGTTGCTCTCTCCCACAAACAGTTCAACGCGTTTCTCTGTACCATCGGCTCCATCAGTCGTCACCACCACAACAGGAACACCGAAACCCTTGTCTCGTCCAAACATTTATGACAGGCCCCTCAACAAGACACGCACAGCGGAGGTATCCGCTTCCGCCTTCGCTTTCCTTTTCTCAGAGGTAGTACAATATATGCAAAAACGCGTAAGTGGCATTAACGACCTTGAACGTCGGTGCGCGTAAACAATTGCCTTATCGCGTGTCCCTTTCCGACTAACCATCTCCTACAAGTTTGAACACACTAGGCTACCGAATCGGCACACGTGTTTTGGAGTTAATGGTATGGCGTGCCGAATCAACGTCTAAGGCACCCAAACGCGAGATCCGGTTTCTCCCTGTCCTCATGTCAATACACACCAACGTCTGGAAAGCCGTTTTCGGAAAGCCTGCCGATGCAATTGAGAAAAGCGTGCAGAACGAGGATGAATGTACGCTCGCTCGCCATTCCGAATGATGGCACAGCTAACGTAATCACCCAACAAAGATATGATCATCGACAATGATCCTGTTGTCACTCGCAATATCTCTGTTCCCCGCGACATGAGTCAGCTGAGCTGCTCTTCCTTTACTGCCGGAATAGTAGAGGCTGTGCTCGACGGCCTTGGTTTTGTCAGTGTTGCGTGGGTTTTGCGGTGCCCTGACTAATCAGTTGTCTAGCCTGCTCGCGTAACCGCTCACAATACCCCCGTTGACGATTTCCCCCTCCGGAATACGATATTGATAAAGCTAGAGAAAAGCGTTCTTGAGCGAGAAGAGCTGTTCAAATGACTGTGGGAAATTGAGACGAGTAGGGAATTGGCCTAAGCGAGGTACTCAGTTCTAGAGCTGTCGATATTTTTGTTGTTGTTTGGAGGTCCCCATCCGCCTAGCAAATTTCGTATTGCTACCTGCATTCTTCTTCTCTTGCCTTCCTCCTATGGCTATCATACGCAGACTAGTCATTTCCCCGCCCCTCATGAATAGTGCCTCGCCTTGGGCATCGGAACGAGATCGGCTACAGGAGCTGTTCGATTCTCCCCACACAGGCGCCGTTACCACCAGAACGGCGACACTCGCGGGCTTCAGAGAGACATCAGAACACACCGTGTGCTTTTCGTGTTTTGTGCCTCCTTTCGCGTATGCTGACTCATCCCCTTGGAGGTTGCCCTTACGAATGAGACGATCTCCTCTGTCAACTCATATGGTTACTCGCCACATGCACTCTCTGTATACATAGATTACGTGGATGCTATCTTATCCGGCGCTCATGAAGGTTCAACGAAGCCATTTATCATAAGCATCACGTCTTCGTCACCAATTTCGCTCGCATCTATGCTCGATTCCATCCAAAGACTTCGAGCTAAGCTTCGCGATAGCGAAGGCACGGTATCGCGGGTCGGAATCGAGCTCAACACGAGCTGTCCAAACATCAAGGATTCCCCCCCGCCAGCGTATCACATGCCCGGTCTCAGACCCATCCTCGACGTACTCGCACGGTACTTTTGGGACGACCCGACGCTCGTGATTGGTCTCAAACTTCCGCCATACGTGTACTCGACCCAGTTCGACGAGCTCCTCCGGGCCATCGCAACATACTCGCGACCGTACCCGAGCGATGAATCGCGTCACATAAACCCATTTGCATTTCTAACTTCGACCAACACCCTGGGGCAGACGCTCTTCTTTGCAGAACAGGCCTCGCCGCTCTCAAAGGCCGCGGTCGCCTCGGAGGAGGCAGCGGCACCCTCCGACTTTGCCCTGCCGGTGCCCCTAGGAGGGATGGCGGGGGAGGCGTTGCACCCACTAGCGCTAGGGAACGTCTATACCCTGCGCCGGCTACTAGATGCGCATGAGGAAACCTCCCTCCGTGAGATCTCGATTATCGGCGTCGGCGGCGTGACCACACGGGCGGCACACATCCGCATGCGCAGAGTGGGCGCATCTGTTGTTGCCTGTGCAACCATCCTCGTACGTGAAGGCGCGAGTGTCTTCGAGAAGCTGTCTGTCGAGGACAATAAAGGATCAGGGCACGGTGGAACCGACGTGGAGGCATGGCGTTCAGTGGTGCCTGATGTTTCCGTGTGAACGCAAACTTAAATGAAATTTCGCTGAGCGTTGACTGATAATCTTTTTTTCTTCAATCAGGTAACTTTCCTTTAGGCACAGTGGTTTTATTATAGTACATAATAATTACATGCTGGCAATGATGTGCTACAGTATATCTACATTCCAACTGCTCGGGGGGGAGGAAAGAAAAATCAAAATAGGATAAACTGACCCAAAGCAAAGGATAAAGGAAGTCACGGTAGCAGACACCGCCTTCCTTGGCAGGGTAGATTGATGAGACAGCCTGACGGGGGGGCTCGCGGATCGCAATGGGCTCGGAAATAAGTGTGAGTAGACACGTAAAGCTGGGAAGCGCGGTGACGGCACAAGAAAATTAAAAATACAACACTGCACTACCCACAAACGCATAGATGAAAATAGAGAGGCGGTGTCGATGGTACCCGCCGGAGGAAGGGGGCGGGGGTGGAAGGTTCAAGGGAGCTGACTTGGGGTGGCTTACACGAGTAGTCTCTGATATCATTAGTTGGTGGCGTTGTGGGGGGGGGCGGCGGCTATAGAGGCCGATGGAACCTAAGTTGAGAAGAAGAGGGTCGTTCGGATTTGGGATCGGCGGACCAAATGTGGGAGGGAGCTATGACCAGAAAGTGTCAAAGGAATTCCGGTAATCCCGAAGGCTTTTCCAAACGCGGTCAAAGGGGAGCAAAATAGGCTACGGAAGAGCTCGTGTGGAAGAGATTATTTGCCTGGAAAAGAGGTACACTTTGGTAAGCAGAGCTCTCTGGGGCATCCGATGTGCTTTGGACGAAACCGGGATTTGGATCGAAAGATGGAAACGCCGGAAATGAGGCCGCTCCTTGGGTACCACCGACTGAGGGCCCTAGGTGAACACTCCAGTCATCAATTCGGCGCTGTATTGGTTGATCAATTTGAAAAACTTGAGTCGAATGACCGCATGACGGAGAAACGAGACTGGCATAACCGTCAAGAAAATTGTCAAAATGACATGAACGTGAGCCTTGTGTGGGCTCCGCAGCAACGGCCTGTGATTGGTCAATGATGGAGGAATAGTTCGACAGGGTAACGTCGCCCGTCCAAGGGACCGAATGGTCGCTTCCCGCGAAGGTGTCCCACAGGGTTTCGAGATCGAGGAATGTTGTTGGATGCGAGGTCCAGTTATGTGATTGATTTATGTCAAAGGAGGGTGACGAAGGGGTGACGGTGCTGGTAGGGGTGAACGACAAGCCTTCGGAAGAGGAGGGAGGGGAGGACGCGTTAACCGTAGGATGCTGTTTCTCTTCGGCGCTGCGTCTGTCATATTCCGCGAGTGCCTCGCGTAAAGCGTCGCCAGTCACGCCCTGCGAGACAAGCCTAGCAGCCTCTTCGTTTCGCAGCAATACTTCTGGTTCATTACGTTTAGTTTTGCGCTTTCTCCTGTCTCCGCGGGGCTTCGGTGTAAAGCGATAGCCTGGATATTTGATGGAATGCTCCACCTTCGCTTGATAGGCTGCATCCTTGAATCGCTGCTTGACTTCTGGAGGTAGCTTTCTCCACTCGCTCGAGGCCATACGGTTGAGTTGCCGATGATCCTGTTCGATGCCAGCGAGGAGGGATTTCCGTTTCGCCAACCAGTCGGTCTTGAACAGGAAGAAACAATTGAGAGGACGCGGGACATGATTGGGACCACGCCGTTGGGTGTTGGTTCTCAATGGAACAGGACCTTCGTCCTCACCCCTAGTAGATGACTTGGGTGAGCACGAAGTAGCATCAGCAGGGGGTAGGTATGGGTTCGTAGTAGGGTTGGGGACGATGCAAGGATATTCGTCCCCGTGTAGTTTGGGGGTCTCTGGAAGGGATTCAAGAATGGCACTGTGTCGAAGGTCAATTAGAGCAAGTATGGGGAGATGTTGAGTCTGTAACGTACTGGTCAGAAGCAAAGGCATTCCGGTAGGATTGCCAGTAGACACCATTGGGAAACAGGGCAGGCTGTTGAAAGGTCGACATAGTTGTAGTTAGTGCCTAGTAATGCTAGCGCAGGTGATTCGGAGGGGTGAATAAGACAGGTCAACCCCCCGCCATTTGTAGTCAGAGGGCGGGACATTCAGGTGCCTTTCCAGCGAGCGAATATCGATAGAGTAATCGTCGTAGCGCGAGTTCGAGCGCGGACTTGAATTAGTTGGTCGCCCCGAATCCCGCACCCGCAAGCGCACGAGCGGCAAGTGGCGTAGCGTAGTTCAGTTCATATCTCACTCTCACCAATTTGTCGGGACTCGGCCACCATATTTGTTTAAAAATGAACCACCAAGTTGGCCAGCGACTCATCCGTATTAAGAAGCTGTTACACATCACGTGTCTAACCACCCCAAATTTCATGAACCGGAACCGAACTCGTCTCGTCTAACATTAACAACATGGCTACAACTGTCCGCAAGCAAGCACCCCGACTTGCAAGGCCTGCCGGACGCTACTGGAAAGGAAAGGCACCAAAAGGTGCTGCTGATTTTCCCTCCGACGAGTCTGATGAGGAGAAAGAGGAGGCCCCGCAAGAGGAAGGCGATGTCGCTTTCGCTGGCGAACAAGAATTCTTACACACCGAATATGATGACGAGGGGGAGGAAGAAGAAGGAGGACAGGGGCGCAAGGGGCACAAGACGGGAAAAATGAGTGTCGCTTTGAAGAATGTCAATATATCCAAGGAGGGAAAAGTTATCGTCGCCGGTAAGCAGGAAGTGGGTAGAACTGAGGTGGAGGCGGAAGGTACGTTATGTTTTGCAATCAGACCATTACCAATGATTACGAGACTATCTAGAACTATCTGAGGAAACTGGAGAAGAATCTGATGCGAAGGCTTCAAGTCGCGATGAAACAGATGAAGTGTGTCAGCCACCAATCTTTCATCTCTCACTAAACGGTTATTCCAGTCAAGCGAATCCGAATCCGAATCGGATGAAGAAAAACCTAACGTTCAATTCCGGCCTGTGTTCATTCCAAAGTAAGTCTTTTCCCTCACAATGTTCCTACCCCTTCTCCCCTTACACCGTGTTTGTCCCATTAAGATTCATTTTCACAGACGAAGTCGCGTTACTGTGGCTGAGAGGCAGGCATTGGCCGAGGATTCTGAGGAAGCTATTCGAAAGAAGGAAATTGAGGCTGAAGAAAGGAAAAAACAGAGTCACGATCTGGTCGCGGAAAGCATCCGGCGAGAGCTCTTAGAAAGTGCGTGATAGATCCACTGATGGATGTCATTTCTTACGCTTCTACAGAGGAAAAGGAAGAGGAAGTCATCGATGTCGATGACACAGACGGCGTTGACCCGTCAGGCGAGTTCGACGCTTGGCGACTTCGAGAACTTGCACGAATCAAACGAGACAAAGAAGCCGAAATTGCCCGTGAACAGGAACGCGAAGAGGTTGAGCGACGACGTGCTTTGCCAGAGGAACAAAGACTGAGGGAGGATCTCGAACATGCAAAGAAGTCACGCGATGATAAGCCTAAAGGCAAACAGATGTTTTTGCAGAAATATTGGCATAAGGGCGCTTTCCACCAGGTCCATTCGTTCACGACCGTTCACGCGTATCATCTCATCGCATTATTGTAGGACCAAGAGGTTCTCAAGCGACACGACTTCACGGAGGCTACAGAATCTACGATGGATGTCTCTCTCCTTCCACAGGTTATGCAGGTAAAAAATTTTGGCAAACGCGGACGGACAAAGTACACCCATCTGGTGGACCAAGACACGACTTTGGGAAGCGGTGGATTTGGTGGTGCTGGTCCAGTCAAAGCAGGAGGAACGAGCACGGACAGTGGGGGTTGCTTCCTTTGTGGAGGTCCACATATGAAAAAAGGTACCTTTCATTTCCCTCCAGACGAGTGCCTTATTCATCACCTGTCTAGATTGTCCTCAATATGTTGATGGGCTTTCTGGGAGACCGGGAACAGGGCCAAACGCCGTACCAACCGGTATTCGCAATGAACGTCAGTCCTGGAGAGATGATGATGGTCGCCGGCCGCGTCAAGCCCGCGAAAGTTACAAGGACCAGGACCGGGAGAGATTAAGGGATGATCGGGACGACCGCGAGCGACATCGTCCACGAAGTGCAGAACGAAGTAGAGGTGGACGTGACTATGATAATCGAAGCCGGTTCTTAAGGGATGAGGCGCAGAAGGAAACACGAGGGGAGCAGCGACGGTCGCGATCACGGTCATTGGAAGCAAGAAATAAGGGTGATGAAAAGCGACGTCGAGTGGGTTGACACACATCTGCGTATGTATCATTGCCAATGTCTTCCGGTGTTCCGCGCCTCTTTGGTCCGATGCCGATCAAAGCAGGGCTACTTTCAGCATGCTGCGGTCTAGTGGTTGTCCATTTTGTCCATTCAATCCTTTGGCACCAGGCGCTGTGAGACTGGGGGACTCTGATGGCGCACATTAGATACCTATCACAGTAAACGGATGTGCGTAGATCACCGAGCACAAGGTTAACTTTCCCCTTTGCACTATACTAAAATAGTCCTAGCCTGAACCTAAGCTATGAATAAAATGTCCTCCGAGTGGGCCATCTCGGCAAGCTGTTTGAGCAACTGTGACGTAAGGTAACATACAATCTCTCCGTTCCGAAGACAGGGTGTTGGTTCTCTTTCAACTTCATAGGTTAGAACCGATCCCACCAACCTAACTGACTTTAGTCTCACGTTCGGGGGTGCCCCTTAGACTACAACGGATATAACTTCATACAGGCAAAACTACAGTACACCGAAATGGTCGCTATTGGATTTGCCTTTTCCGAGGTGCATGACACAGCCTCTACTACTAGGTGAGTGCGTGCCCGCTAAAGACATGAAGAAGAATGTAAAGTATTTCTTCCCTTATCCGAAAAAGATGATTTATCATGAGTGGAGACCAAGGTGACAATGCGGTAGCGAATTTACGATAATTAATGATAAAATTTTCAATATCCAAGCACTCCTGAAATGGCGGCCGTTCGTTCCAGGGCTTCCAATGACATTAGGTCCGCTGCTACAGCCTTTGCGAGGGACTCGACCTGTAGTGAGACAAAGGGGAAATGGCTAGCCGACCTGGGTGGGCTCATGGATCCAAATCTCTGTCCCCGCGATGCGCCAAAAAATGCTATCCTCGATATCTGCCTTTCCATACCTATACGGTACCACGTTACCTGTCTGTGTACACCGCACAACTAGTACGAGGGAGGGGGCATTCAGTACAAAGAAGGGCTTGTCGAATGCGAGGTCCACATTCACATCTTGGGAAACATGTGCGCCATTCGTGGGCCCATCTTTTTGGGTGACATTTGCTTATCTTTTGGACTGTCGTGACCTCGCACCGCTTGCCAACCTTCTCCCCCTTTTTATTGTCCGTGCGTACTGTCAGGTAGACCTGCGCCTTATGGACTTTCGATGTCGCTGACACTGCAGGGTAAATCAGCGAATGGCATGCTGATCCCTTCTTTCCAGGGAGGCAAGTGTTCCTCGATGCAGTCGAGCTGAAAGTGGGAGCTACTATCCATCGCTCACCACGACTTCACCACGGTCTACACCTGCGTCGACGGGCCGATTCAACACCTGCTTTTCTCTTATTCGTTTTTTACTCGTCGACACCATTCCCTTCGCACATTACGGGACAACGTGAGATGGAAAATAAGGGGCAACAACACTCAACATTCTCTATGACGGCTCTTCTACCAGAGGGGATAACAGTAGTAAGTGTTCTAACTGTGCGATGTCTATATCATGCTCCCACACACTCCCCCCCCCCAGAGGCGCGCAGGAGTGTCTCCTATTCTCCTTCATCTTTGCCGCGTGATCTATGGTCAGCCCCATATTCATTTCATCCGATTCCAACTCCTTTTTGGAGCTCATAAATACCATGCGGATCAATTTGTGAAGATGGCGGGACCAGACACATTTACGAAGCATCTTATTTCTCTGCCTCATGCAAGACGCCGCAGAACGACATAGAGAGTCATCCAATGCTTGGTGCGTCTTGGCTTTCATATCCTGAAGGTCTGAAACCTTAAGTCTTTGACTGACCCCTCGGGCCTTAATTAGATTTCTAGATTTCATTTGGCGTGCGTTCATGACGCACCATTACGTCGTCACGCGTGGCGTCTATAATGTCGTTGCGTGACTATCGAGCTATATTCCGGCCACGTAGTCCCACTTTGATATTCCTGCTGCGGCACTTCTGCCAGCACGCAATCGCCCTAGACACGTCACGACGACATCCAACGCAGAAGAGGTCTTGAGCACGTCATCGTCCTGTCAAAGTCCAGACCAGCGAATGCCCTCTCGTTAACGCATATACGGCGCGAGCATCGGAGCTGTAGGCTACTCGACTCGGAGCTTCCATGTCTGTGACGCCGTTCGGCGCCTGATCTCTCAATCTGAGTACCGGTAGATCAACTACATTGGCGACAGCATGCTTCATACAGACTATCGTGATTGGCGTAACCCCAACCTGGTAGTGATCCCTTCGTCACCTATACTCGCCAAAGGGAACATCCCGGGCCTGGAGCCAACCGGGCTGATATCCCAGCAGACGTACGACACAACCACGTAAATGCTCCCCCGCCCTGCCAGTAGAGCACTCCGCATGATACTTCTACGAAAACCGAACTTTTTGGGTAGCGAGTTCATACGCTCCATGCAGAGCTTCTTCCGATGGAGAGGTGTATAATGGGCGCCAGGCATACTAATGACCGCATTGTGATGCATGGTTGGGATCGCTGACCCTCCCAATTATGTATTTCACCCTGGATGCTCCATGAATGATGTATGTGGTTACCGTCACGATGTCGCATCCAGGATCAGGAGGTCGGGCGGGCCCTGCCCACCACTCCTCGGTATGACACGATGGGTGACAGTACGGTCTTGCATCGAACCTGAGATGATTTACGTGACTTTCAGAACTTGTTAATCAGCAGGAAAAGATCACAACATTCCGAGCATTATGGGACGTATGTGTATGGACGCTACACTCACCAAGATACTATGCAAGTGTGCCCTATTATGAATAAAGCTCTGAATTCAGACATATGTCGGTCCACGGCAGATCTCGTTTACATTTGAGGCTATGTACACAAGTAGTAGATTCTTAGGTTTTTCCCTTGTGTTGTTTGGACTATATGTTTGGACCCCTTAGCGTTGTCCGTCTTGAGCCTTGTATTCATTGCGTCGCGTCCGAGTCGCCTAATGCAACACGGCAAGTCACCTCCGAGTCAGCTATGACATGTCGCACCGAACAAGGGTAATTCAGTTGTAGATTCACTCGCAGCCCTAAATTGATTTTTGGACGATACACTCGAGAGGAGTGGGGTATCGTCATCCTGGTCACGGTGGTGGCATAACGTATACGACAAACGATCATGGGATATAATGACGATATGGATGGCCGAGACCCCTCAAAAATAGTTCGCAACACTTATGTTACTATTTCCCAGCGAGCTCTTCAATTACAGGGCAAGCTCGACCCATATAACGTATCGCTTGTTGCTCGGGTAGACACAAACTCTCCGTAGAAATTGGCTGTTAAAGCTCCCGTCTTTTTCATGTTAATTAATCAATCGAATTAAATATTGATACTGATAAGGCGTTACAAAGTAGAACGAACAGGCAAGGTCCAGCCAAAGATCTGTGCTATTAATGACGAGAGCTGCCAATATGGATCTGACGCTCTGCATGGTCGAGAGTCGGACGGAGCCCGGGCCTGGGATTGCTTTATAGTTCGAATTCGGAGACTGCCAGTGTGTGCCGTGCCTTGCCTATCCGAGTCGGCGGAGATGGACGTCCGAGTCGGCTTGCCTAGATCATGATCTCGGGGAGCGGAATTGAAGCCCAAGTTGTCTCGTGTCTCGCAAATAAACGAGCGACAATTGCCATGGCAGACAAAAAGCAGGTTTCGTAATCAGGGAACTTGAAATGTGTCAGTGTCAACATAAATAATTGTCATGAAAATTTCCCAGTCACGGTGACTCACGGACTTGAATTTGAAAGCAGGATGTTCTGTCCCATGTGAGGCTAAACGCACACCACACCCAGCTCGGCTTCCCCTGACAGATCCAGGCGATGCGGTGGTGCAAAAAAAACAGGACATATCTCCATCTTCTGTGCACACTTGCATGTACCAGTGTATGTCATTCTTCCGTCCACATGGCTTCATCAGCACGAAATCATATATTTGTCGTCTCGCCGCGTGTCGATGATCGTCACCTGCCACTGGCAGTGACCTATCATCACGGATCGATCAGCAGTCTACATTGCCCAAATATTAATGACGTATGGTGACGTCAACGACGATAACGACCAGGAAGCAGGTATGAGAGAAAGCCCTTCAGGACGGGGACCATGGAGATTCCCGGACAAATTTGCGAGAGGTCCGAGTCATTGGCGAGGATTTGGAGTCGGACGGAGAAGTCGATGCATTGGCCTGACATATGGATGGAGGGTTGGGGACCCATTGGCACTCACCAGTGTATTGCTTCACTCATGTTCCCGATGGAAACCAGTAATGATAAGATCGTAGGACGTCTCTTCTGTCCGTGGGACATAAGGGACAGGCATACTAACCATCAACAATTCGCGTGTCCACTCTACATATCTGCCAGCTAGATAAACTCGAGCATGTGCCACAGCAATTAATGGCAACAGAAATACTAGTGTGCTTTATGCATCATTACCAGTCATTAATCATTACTAGATCATCTAGCAAAACAAACTAAATCACTAGACCTAGCCTTGAGCATAGATAAAGCCATGTCACGGTAAGCACAGGAACTACTAGGAGTATACACCACTAGCCCCTTGAATTTCACTGACACTGGAACTCTCGCCAGCGCTGTTCTGTCACTCACTGACACATGAAGACCACGCTACTATCACCTCCGATCACATCAATTGCTTGTTATTGCTGTTGCTGTCCCCCTAATACAGCGCTAGCAATCCAGTCGTCAGGCCTCGGATCTCCCGGGCCACATACATTTCTTTTCGGAACTCAAGGTGAGATACCATATGTGACTAGTGACCGCTTCTTGGGCCGGAGCAGCCATTGTCGGTCCCTCTACCGATAGATGAAGTCCACGTCTCTGCGAAATTTCGGTGCAGATGTAGGCCCGAGTCCACATCGCTGACGTGGGCAATGGTCGAAGCTAGGTAGGTTACTGTATTCGCACTGAAGTTCTTGTCGGGGTACTATAGTGAAAGGATTGTCAGCTGCTTGCGAAACCTCAGACAGAGGCAGACGAGGTCTCGGTATCATCTTAACCCGGTTGTATCAGTAGATTAGTGAACCGCAGGCTCAGTGGGAACGAATAGCCCTGTTCGTGACACGTTAACTGCATTCTTTGTTTGCGCTACGCCCCAGCTTAGGGCCTGTCATCCTGACCACGTATTAGGGGTATAGCAGCCGCTCACACCGCCGCGTCCGGATACTATTGAGTATGTGCCCCTCAATTCGAGTGCTATTCCAAGCGGTAGGTTCGTACGCCAACCGAGGAACACCTCTATTGAAAGTGAGCATGGTAAGCCGGGTAATCGTCGAGCGCGGAATCTTGCGGTGTGCGTGGTACACGGTAGTGATTACTACCCTCTTTCTATTACGTATTTCATCGCAGGTTTGGGTCCAGATGTGATCTATGATCTACTTGCATACCTAACAACACAAGGCATACGCGTCCATGGGGAATCACATCCGCAGCTTTCGTTCCATATCCGCATGGATGTCCATGGGAGGGTCTCCCGGGTGGTCTAAAAATCAGTAGTAAATAAACTATGGGTAAAGAAATGGCGTAAGGAAGACATACGAAAGAAGTCAGTGACGTCAAGGGTTTCATCGCGTCCTTCGAGGATATCAAGATGGATATTAGATTGGGGCATGGCTGGCATGTGGGGATTCTGTATTGCAAAGTGAATACATCATCGTGCGAGAGAATGCGATTCAAAGACCAACATGGGACACAAGTTTACGCTCCATGAGCTGGCGTATCGGTGCATGTAAGCCATAAATGTTGCGATGCATCGTCAGCTTGAGGTTTCGCTGTGTCTCATCCCACTGTCATAGCGCGGCAGCCTTTCAGCGGGGTGTTATGACACATGATAAATTAACGTTACGTTTTCGACCCGAGCTTGCAGCGGATTCGTTGTCTTGATTTCAT